>WEKY01012856.1:398072-463128 GCA_013390045.1 Picathartes gymnocephalus | reverse complement strand
CCCAAAAAATAAAAAACAAAAAAACTCAAAACAAAATAAAAAACCCCCCAGAAACTCCCCCCCAAAAAAAACCCCAAAACCCAAAACAACCCCCCAAAACCCAAACAAACAAAACAAAAAAACCCCAAAAAACCAACAAAACAAAAACAAAAAAGAACTGCCCCCAATAAAACCCAAACCCACACAAAAAACCAAAAAAACCCAAAAAATCCCTACAACAAAAATTCAACTCCCCAAACACAAACAAACAAAAAACAAAACAAAAAACCCAAACAAAACAAAGGAAAACAAAACAAAACAAAACCAACAACAAAAAAACCCCTTTCAACTTATCCTGATTTGAAAAGGAAACAGTGGCTGTGAGCAGCGCAGAGTTGGGGATTGGGAGAAGGTAATGTGTGTTAAGGCACTCCATGGCCGAACCATCACTCACTGGGGCAACTCCCCCTATCCCCAGTGCACCCTTAGGGTTTCTCAATGGACGGGGTGTTGAAACAGCCAGATGGCAAGGTCTTCCTGATGTCTTCCAGATTGCTAATGTCCTTCAGGATCTCTTCAATGTCCCTGTTGTAGGCCTGTATTGCATCATCTTGCTTCTTAGCTTCTCTCTCAAGGAAAGACACTTTCTGGTCCAGGTCACTATCTTTCATCTGGTCTTTGGCATTGTTCAGGGTACCTTCAATTTCATTCAGTTTGTTCAAGTCCACTGTCTCCAGTTGCCCTGAAAAGCCAGAAGCAAATAGTGAAGTGCATTAAAACCCCTTTGACGTCCTGGGTGCTCACATGGCTGAGCCCATAGCAGACCTCCACCGAGCCATCTCTGCATTAGAGACAGCATCTGAAACAGGAACAACCATATGGGTGACATCTCCACTACCTCAAGAAGTCTTCAGTTTGCAGAAAACCAACACAGAACATTGCCCAACAAGCTCTGAGGCTACTTGGGAAAGCAAAAAACCCAAAGTCCTTGCCAAAACCACACAAACCCCATTTCAAGAGGTCAACAGATCCATCTGGTTTATCAACCAATACTGGCAAGAAAGTCAGCACACATCAGGAAAACACTCAAGGGCATAGAGCACATTAAAGAGTCCTACCTAGTTGATCCAACAGGTCATTAATGACTGTGAGTAGGCTGTTCACAGAGTTCTTAGCTTTTCTTGCATTGTCTTCCGCCTCCTGGGCAGCCTGTGAGGCCTGTAGGATATAAAAAACTTAAGTGAGAGCACAAAAAAGGTGTAGAGATTACACAACTGTTGCCTCTCCTCTGCACTTAGCGCATTGCTGCCTCCTCACTCCAGGATAACCATCCTGTACAAAGATCTTTATCACAGGGCTGGGGAGAAGACTGACAATCTTCAAGTAATCAGTTTTCTGAATATTTCAGCATGGGGATCCTTGAAAACCGAGCAGGATTTTGCAATAAAAGCCAGGATGGAATCAATAGGGATATACGGTCAGGTTTTAGTTAAAATAAAAGGAAAAGTAACTCTCAAATTCCAGCAGGGAGCCTATGCTAATGCACCAGAACTTGTCTCCTTTTCAGTCCCACTTAAAACTTGGTAGAGTCAGAATGCGGGCTGGAGCCAGTGCTGTCTTTGCAAGAGGAGAGCAGGAGGAAAGCCTTCATTGCCAGGACAGCAGGGAGAAGGCAGCTCCTAGCCACTGCTGTCACTTGCCAGCAGTACTTACCTCGCCTGCCATCTTCATATCCTGCTCAGCATCGGCCTGCTTCTGCTTCAGCTCTTTTTCTGCATCCTGCAGCTGCTTCATCATGTCATCCACTTCCCTGGCCAGTCCTGTCACATCAGCAAAGGTCTTGTCAGCTTCGGCTCTGGTAGCAGCAGCACTCTGCAGCCAAGAGGTGGGAGAGGATGGAAAAAGGTGGTGAAGGTGCAGAACTTCCTTCAATCCTTCTCATCAAACTGCATTGATTTCCTATCTTGCCGTATTTTGCATTCGCAGTGGGGAATACAGCAGAGAGCACACGGGGCTCACGGGGAAATACTGTAACAGCAGTTTGTGCAATCACACAACGGGATCTCAGTGGGGGTGAGCTGCCCTCACTGCCCTCACCTTCTGAACGGAGCTGGCGATTTTTTCAGCATCACCTGCTCTGGCCTTGGCCTCGCGGGCATCGGCAGCAGCGTTGCCCAGCGCCAGCTCTGCCTGGCGCGTCTTGTTGTTGGCCTCTGCAATGGTCTGGCTGATGGCAGGGATCTTCTTCAGCGCCTCCTCGGCCGCTGTCTTGTTATCGTTCACCCGCCTGTCAAAGTCTAAAGGGGGCAAAACAGATCTTTATCACGTGCTCCAGAACAGCCTTGCTCCTTTTACCAAGCTACCCAAGGCTTTGCTGCCCTGACATTGAAGGGATGAAGAGCAAACTGGGGTCAACCCTCCCTACTGCACATCTTCTGATGCTAAATAAGGAAGTTAAAAGGAAATTTCCAGTCCCTGAAAACACTTAATTTTTTCTTTAAAGAAAAACAAGCCAAAAGAACACACCCAACACTCAGGTAAGGGCAATAGTAGGGCCTCTTTAACCAGAATATCCTACTGCCATGTGACTTGTCACACTGGAATTGAAGGATTCACTCCAAGTCCTTCCTCTTTACCTTTCAGGTTGCTGAGAATGATATTGGCCTCCTGTAGTGTGCCATTGCCTTTCCGAGCAGCTTCTTCAGCCAGGGCTTTTGCTGCATCTGCTCGAGCCAAGAGCTGGTCTGCAGTCTGAGGAGACATGACATGTATCAATGTATTCCCACTTTCTGAAGGACAATCACGTAGGTGTATGAAAAAGCACTGCTAAGCATCAAACAACAACGCCATCCAGAACTGCAGTGCTTCCTCTGAGACCAGATGAGTATATGTACTTTGGGAATACTGTTCTGAACACAAAGTTGACACCACATCTGGCAAGTATCTCCTATTTTCCCATACAGCCTCAAAGTCATTGCTTTTAACACCTTTCTGCATCTCCTTTCTGGGGCTATTCTTCAGCATTCTTATAATCAATAAGTAACACTAAGACTGAGTAAGATTAATTCTTTCACATCTGGGCAGTTACTTGTCTTCCTTCTTTTTCCCAGGGAACAAAAGCCTGCACAAAGCAGAACTGACCTGCTGCTCTGTCTTCCCTTTCTCCAAGAGGTTCTTTACTTCTAGCTCCTTTCCTTTCATATCTTCTCTCAAGTCCTCGTAATCTTTTAGCTTCCTGGCAATTAGCTGATCGAGTTCCTCTGCTTCCTTCTTGATCTTATTTGCTTCATTCTGCAGGTGGAAATCACACACAGAGATTCCTGAATGTTAAAGAATTCCTGAACAGGTGGTAAGTTTTTGCACTTCTACATTCAAGCCAAGATGTTTGGCAAACATTTCACTCATATTTTTGTCCTTCAGAGACCAGAGGAGGTGAGGTTTATGTAGGTGGTTTTCTGCATTTAAATCTTCTGCATAAATGTTGGAATTGCGCAAAAGCTGGATTACACCTAGACAGACAAAAAACCCACACACCGTTCTTATGCAGAGAACATTAGCAGAGCACATGTAAGGTATGCCAGCAACGTAGCAATCTTCAGGAAATGCTGCACCTGATGGTGCCCACATGTACCTCTAGCCCCGTGGAATCCACAGTAGGCAGGCTGGTGAGATTAGCATATATCTGCAGGGCTCTGTTTCCAGCTTCCTCTGCCTCCGCAAGCACTTTGTTGGCCTGTTTCTCTAGGTCTCGAGAAATATTCCTTGCTTGACTGTACCTAAAAAATCCCCAAGGGTCCAGTTATGTAACAGTGTTTTTTGTAGAACTGAACTTAGTAAGAGAGCAGAGAGGCTAAGAAATTGAAAATCACCTCCCGCAAAATCCAAATCATACAGAGGGTTGTCTTAGTTTTAAGCACTGCTCTAAAGTCAGGAAATAAAAACAATTTTCTGTTACTGACTCACTTCTGGTTGATCTCATCAATATCAATTGCAGTTTGGTTTTCTCCAGCCAGGGTCTTCAGCAGCAGCTGATATGCTTCCGTGGAAGTATCATTTGCAGCTTTGGCTATGCGAACAATCTCATCAGCTTCCTTTTTGTGCCTGAACAAGATGACAAAACAAAAATAACGCCATTAGATTTGTCAGTCAATAGTTTTTATCCTCAGTTCTTGATTAGATTCTCTCGCACTTTTCCCTTCTTCCTTCCTTTCCCCAGATTTACATATGAGAGATGCTGAAACATTCACAATGGAAGATGGCTGCCGTGTCTCTCATCCACATGAGTAATGTCTGCCCTCAGTGCTACAGAGCCACCATCCCACAGCACCAGTCCCTTAAGCAGCAAAGGGTGTGTGTTTCCTACCCAGCAAATAAAATTCTGCTTCCCCTTTCTAGGGAAGAGCAGGGCCCTGACACAGGCCACAATGAGAGTGTCTAGCCACAGCCTACCTTTCTGCCAGCTTACGGGCCTCTTCTGCCAATAGAGTCATGTTGTTGGGGTCCCCGCTTTGCTCTGGAGGTGCAATGGACTGGAAAAGAAAAAGAAAAAAAACCCTTAAAGCTCTTTTTTCATCTTTTATTTGTCTTTGCTTTAAATATTTATTGTCATAAATAATCTAAATGCACAGAGATGTGTCTAACTTACTTCTCACTTCTCTGTATGTTTTTCTTAAGCCCATGCAGTTTTCACCACTGGTTATCCTTTGAAAAATAACGGTACTAATATTTATTTAGGACATTTTATGTTGGTTTGGGCTAAGATACAATCTGTGACCGACAGTGGTCAACTTCCTTAATTGATTTCCCATGATCTTGATGCAAATTTGGTGTATGAGGGAGAGAGCAAGTGGAAAAACACACCAGAGCACAGAAGGAAAGGCCCTCACCCTCTCCCAGCTGTGTGGGATCTCAGCAGCACACTCACCACGTTGTCAGCTGCCATCTTGGCCTTCTCCAGCATATCAGAAGCCAAGCTGATCAGGTCCTCGGTGTCCTCCACCTGCACCCGGGCCTGCTCCGCCAGGTTCTCCGTGTCCTGCACTGTGCCCTGGATGTTCCTCAGCCTGTTGAGCTGACTCACTAAGGTGCTGTTGATGTCTCTGAGACGATCCATGAGGCCCTGATCTACGTCTGAAACACACGACAGAAAAGAGAGGAAGCAAAATTAATTAGAGCAGGAAGAGAAGCTGTAGCAAGAGCTTACCACTGCAGGCACTGTGTTGGTAGGTTAATCCGCTACTGAAAGGGAACCAGGCAAAGCCATTTCACAAGTCACTTAGCTTGGGATCAAAGTCATAATCAGAATGTGCCCCAAACAAGGGAAATGAAAAGCCATTAACTACTAATAAGACAATCCCGCTGGGTGTTCAAACTGACTCTGATGGGAGATTTTGTGTTCAGAATCATGTTTTACCTCTCTCATTGACTTAAAAGGACAACAGAGCTGCTCCTCAATGGGTACAAAATGTCTGTTTTGTGAATTCTCTTTAGCTTATCTCCTAGAAATTAAGCAGAAATGGAGGAATAGTGCAGACATACATTTTTCCACACTCAGGGCAACAATGGCTACTCTAAAGAAAGACATAGGGAGCTCCATACAGAGCAGCTGGGAGCTGTGTGGAATAGCAAATCCACTCCAAACTCTCCCCAGACCAAAGTGCTGACAAAAGCTGGCAAGATAGAGACTTGGTTCTCTCATATGTAGGACTTATAAGGCACCCAAACTTCACCAAATTTTTGGACCATCAAGTAACTCCCCACAACAGCATCTTACTAATGGAAGGCATCACAGCACGGCTATGTGCCTCAAGACCAAGGCAGTTACTTCTGAAAAGCTGAGAGTGTTACCAAGAATTAAAGTGCAAGTGGAAGCCCACAGAACTCCAAAACTAAGATTTTTCCCAAATACCTTGACCTTGCAGCACAACTTAAGTATGAACACTTGACACATTTCAAAAACATACTATCATAGAAAAACAGAAATAACTTCCACAGGTGTGCACAGATTTTTGCAAGGGTAGTTTTTGTTCCGTTTACTTTGCCCTCTTAGTAAGAATCTGGAGCCGGGGAAGGGTCTGGAGCACAAGTCTCGTGAGGAGCAGCTGAAGGAGCTGGGAGGGGTTGAGCCTGAAGAAAAGGAGGCTCAGGGAGGACCTTCTGGCTCTCCACAATTCCCTGACAGGAGGGTGCACCCAGGGAGGTTGGGCTCTGCTGCCAAGGAACAGGGGCAGGATGAAAGGAAACAGCTTTCAAGCTGTGCCTGGGGAGGTTTTGGCTGGATAGCAGGAAAAATTTCTTCACTTAAAGGGCTGTCCAGGCCTGGTACAGCTGCCCAGGGAAATGGTGGAATCACCATCCCTGGAGGGATCTAAAAGCTGGGTGGATGTAGCACTTGGGAACATGGGTTAGTGGTGGCCTTGGCAGTGCTGGGGGGCAGGGAACAGTTGGACTTGATCTTAAAGGTCTTTCCAAATTAAATAATTCTATGATTCCAAGACAGAGAGAGAGATCAAAAATTCCACCACAAAACCAAATCCATTCCCTCATCATTCTCCAATCCCCACCCTGCTACTGCCTTATGTGGGACTATTATCTAGGCATGGATGCCAAGCAGGTAGTATGAATCTACCTCAGCTAAAGCTGAGAAAAGCTTAAGAAACCATTCTCACTGGCAGGAATCTTCCCAAGCAAATGCCAGCATTAGATGCATGTTAGCTTTTTCCCAGCCTCGCACAAAGGGAACAAATTTTCCCAAAGTGGTCTGAAATCGCTGAACCAACTCCCAGGGGAACATCTTCTACTGCAAAGTCAATAGTCTTCTTCAGGGTTCTCTTTTCCAAAACACACACCGTCTTATACATTAAAGAGACCCTAAGGACAAACTACTGTCACAGACATGACAAACATTCTGCTCACAGACATCCTGTGGTAGGGGTGACAACACAAGAATCAATTTGAAGCAGAGTTTAACAGGAAAAACAGCACTCTTCAGAATATTCTACACTTTATGGTGGGATAATTAAGTTTGCCATGAGGATTTTGAAGCCTTCATTCAGATCGCTGATGATATCCCAAAAAGAACTACTTGATCCCAAGATGTCTGAGCAAATTTAAGGCATAATAAGTAAGTATACTGGAAAGTCTTCTGCTTGTTTAACAAATAAAACCCTCCTTTGCATCTAGAGAAGAGGGTAACACATAATACACTTGCATCCATACAGAGCTAGAGGCAGATCTTTACTTCCATGTACAACAAAAACCACTGGCAGAACAGCATAGATAAAAGCACAGCCACTGTTGTTTTGATAATAACATTCACTGCCTCAGTGCTGCCTGAAATTGCTGTCAATCCTGGAGCACAGCATTGGCTTGAAATAAAACTGTCTCCAAAGGGAACAGGAACATCAGGCAAAGAACTCATTTAGTTGGTCCATGTCTGATCAGGTCAACTCACCTTTGCTCTTTTTCGCTTCATGGAGCAACTCCATAACTTCTCTTTCTGCCTGCTTCAACCGCTCTTCGAAGGCTTCATCAATTATTGTGTCTTCTCTGGTACCCAGATTTGCTATAAGATTTTCCAACTCCTGCAGCCTTTGACGTTGCTCCGCCACCTACATGAGAGGAACAGAGCACAGCTATGACAGAGCAAAGCACCTTGAGCCTCTCTGCTTTCAGCAACCACCAAGAGCCACAGGCTGGAATGCGGCACAAGCGGACACATGCCTCTGTCTCCAGGGTACCAACAGCCGTGTCCGCGGCCATACCTTATCTTTGACTAATCTGTAACAGGCTGGACACTCCTGGCAGCCTGGCCATGAGCGGTTGTAGAAATAGTTCTCCTCACACTGGTTGCAGCGGCTCCCCACGAAGCCTTCCTTGCACTCACAGTGGCCATTCTCCCGGCACTGCAGGGACCGCGAGCCCTCAGGATCACAGTCGCAGGCTGCAGGGAAGTTAAACCACAGTCAGATTGCAGAAGAGGCAGAAATATCCTACAACTCACAGGATAAGAGGATGTCCTTAATACCCTAAAACATCTGCAAGGGCTCTGGGGCACAAACCCACAGCTGGATCCCCTCCTGATCAAAGTGCTTCTACTCACAAGCAGGATCCAACAGTCACTCTGTGTGTTCAGTGCTGCTACTACGTCTCCCACAAAGCATCATTCTACCCCACTGCATTGTAACCAACTGCAGTTAGTTTTCCTGCTCTTTACAGGCAGGGATATCAATGAGGAAGGTTGGATCATCCTGCTTTGCAGTCATGTTTACAAGATCAGCTGCTCCTCAAGACAGAATCTGTTATGCTGCAGCCATCTGCAGAGTCACTGTGCAGGAACACATTAGGAAACAGGGCTGTTGGAGGCCAAGATGCAGAGAATATATTTACACTAAGGAGAAGTAGGTATCTACTAAGTTGGATATGTAGTAAGTCAGACAAGAAAAAGGTAACAAAAGAAGAAGGGGATAAGCTATAGTACAAAAATCAAATTTTGTCACACACAATATGGACATTAAAGTGCCAACTTGTGCTGTGAAGAGGAGTGAGGTGACAACATACCTTCCCAGAGGCAGAAGGAAAGCAAAGGCAAGGCTGGGTGTGCAATACCCTTCCCATCTGCCTTGCTCTGGCCCCTCAGACTTACGTTTACAGCCTTCAGAGCCGAAGCCGAAGTGGTTGGCCTCACATCTGTCACAGTGCTGGCCGGTGACGCCTGGCTGGCACTCGCACTGCCCCGTTCGGATGTCACACTGCCCATTGGTGGAGCCCAGCGCGTGGCAGTTGCACCTGGGGGAGGCAGGCACACGTCAGATGTGACACAGAAGGGACATGCAGGGCAGAGTGCCTCTCTGAAGAGAACAGCTCAACATTTGCATTTGCCAAAAGTCGCTTTCCTTGCTGTGCAGATGCAGCAGGTGAGGCACTGAGCTTTTGAACCATGCAAGGTCACTTGCTGCCCGCACTAAAAAAGGAACCCACGAGCCCCTGCTACAATTACAAAGTCATGCAGCAGTTTTCTATTTAAAACCCTGGTTTAGAGCTCTTTATAATGCTATTTATAAGTCAGGCTTTTTGTACAGCCTTAGTAGCTGCTCCATGACCACTGCTCGTCCCCACCTACAGCAGCAGAGGCACACCTGTTACTTGTGACAAACATCACATTCCTACACAATGTAAGCAAAGACCCTCCAAAATCAGGGTCTCTCTGCCCCAAGCCAAGGCAAACCTCACCTCTCACAGCCACGTCTGCTCTGGAGGTTGAAGAATCCAGGCTCACAGGCACTGCAATCCCTCCCAGTGACATGAGACAAGCACTCACACTGCCCAGTCACTTGATTGCAGATCGTCTGCTGATTCACTGTGCCATAGGGATTGCAATGACAAGCTGCAAAAATAAAGAAGTATGGAGAAACATGCAGAAAGTTAGAAATCCCTTGTCATGTTGGTACTTACCCTAATGGGCCTGGGTCCAAACCACATGGCCACCCAGCCCCTGCATGCACAATGCTTTTGCTTTGATAGCACTAAGTGCCCGCAAACACAAGGATTTTAGCAAGCTCAAACCACCAAACCAGGGTAAAGCCACACATTGCTGCTGAGGGGCACAACTGACAGTCTGACAGCAGCTCTCGGAGACAAAACCATTTTTAAATGCAAGAAGAAGCAAGTCTCACCTCTGCACTTGTCGGAGGGGTCAGGGGCCAGGGGGTTCCCGAAGAAGCCATCCTTGCAGCGGTCGCAGTAGAAGCCGGCGGTGTTGTAGATGCACTTGAGGCACTCGCCGGTCTGGCGGTCACAGTTGCCCACGGCATTTGGGTCGATGTTGTCATTGCACTGGCACAGGCGGCAGGGCCTCACGGCACCATTTTTGCCCAGTGGGTCTCCAAAATAGGCGTCATCACACAGCTCACACCTCTTCCCTGGGACACAACACAGAGATGGGTGCTGTAGCAGAAAGCCCTTTCTGCCATCTCACATGGATCCCCTTTGCAGGGGAAAAGTAAACTCCTCAACTTCTGCCCTTTCATCCTTTTGTTGCGGCTAGACACAAATCCCTCCTCATCTCTAAATTCAATCTGATTTTCACTGGAACTTTGCACTATGAATTATTTCCATTCTTCCTTTCCCTCCTATCCCTTTAAGCCAAACCTATTTGCTGCAAGTTGTTGTTAATTTAAGAATCTGAATAAGTAGAGTTCCATGGGGCATCACTGTTCCAGGAAGCTCCACTGCCAATGAGACCTGCCAAACCTCCACAGGCAGCCACTGAAGCATCTGATTCAGCAGCTGCCCACAATTATTGCAAATCTGACCTCCCCAGCCAGTTATGAGTTCCATCTCTTAGGCAGTTCTTGCACATACAAACCCCCTTCTTCCTCACATCCCAGAAAGGTGGTGTGAGACAGGAGGAACTCTTCTGCAACCCATAGCTACAAGAAAGATCAGCTGCTACAGACACCCGAGCTGAAGGGAACCTGGGGCCTGGTCTCTGCTTTTGTTCACAATGCAGTGGCACCCACAGGAACCCTCTGTGCTTGGTCAGAGGCTTTCCTAAGCACTCAAGAATTTCCAGGTATTCTGTACTTTGGACTCTGCCATGCCAAGCATAAAATCAACAGAGAAGTATGAAGGCTGCTAACTATCCTATGGCTTCCTTGCTGTTTGCACGCAGAACAAGAGTTTCTGCTTATCAACTCAGCTACATGCTTGGACTTCACAGCTAATTGCTAAGAAAAAAAGATCTGTATCTGTTCACATATTTCTCCTTAAAATTGCTGAGCACTAGTTTGATCTTGTATTTTTTTGGGCAGTGTTCGTGAGTCACTGCAGCCTTCCTGCTCTTCCTAGGAAGCATCCTGTAGTGCCTCACTTGCTGGCAAACTGCACCTTCTACTTTTAGTTCAGTCTGACCTGCCTTCCTGACTCCTTTAAATCTATTTTCTGCCCAACACCATGCCATCATCAGAGCTCTACTGGAAGGCAGCATGGCTCTCCTATACAGCACAGAAATGATCAGACTTTGCAGATCAAGACTTTTGTTCTCAAGAAACAGGCATGAAAAACATGTAAAGCCCCAAGCCTCACACAGGTGAGAAAACAGGGCTGAGGAAGGGAGAAGGATTTGAACCACAAGACTTCAGAGCTACTCACAGTGGATCAGAGAACAAGAACTAGCAGGAGACACATTCCCACAAGCACGTGGATGTAGAAAAAGATGTTTTGTGTAGGAACACACCTGTAGTGCCAGCCTGACAGCTGGTGCACACAACCTCCTTGGTGCGGGGCACAATGGCACAGCTCGAGATGCCTGGGCACGGGCAGGGCTGGCAGTCTGCGGCTGTGCCAGCCGTGGCATCGCCGTAATACCCATCGCTGCACTTCTCACAGTGAGTCCCTGCTGTGTTATCTCTGCAATTGCACATGCCTGGAACAGAGAGGGACATGAGTTTTGCTTCATTGTCCAACCCAGAAAAGAAGAACCACCCTCTTGCTGCTCCCTGTTTGCTCAGCCCCTCTTACCCGTCTCGGGATCACACGTCTCGCTGTGCCCATTGCACGTGCAAGGCACGCAGGGGCTGTAGGGCCCGAGGCTTGGGGTCTCTCGCCGGTACCCAGAGGTGCAGCGCTCACAGAACTGCCCCTCGTATCCCACTGGACACGAGCAGCTCTCCACCCAGGCCACCGGCACACCAGGTCCGGGACGAGCACTGGTGATGGTGACATCATCCAGGTGACCAGCACCTAGAAAGCACCAAGGGGCAAACCCTCTGTAACCACAAAGGCTATCATCACCGCTTCCCCAAACACAACTGAGTGGTACAAGGGACAGACAGGTGGGTGCTTGCAGTTGGTAAGGTGAATTAAGATGCAAAATCCTCCAGAAAGGTTAGGAGAGATGAGAAAGATGCACTAGAGCTCACCAAGGGAACATGCAGGGCAGAAAAGCTGAGAATGACAATACAGAGGAGAATCTGAGAACAGCAGGTGAGCAAGTATAGTCAATTAAAATTAAGTTATATTTTACATGTGTACGGTTTCCATTTCCAAATCAAATACCAAAATCAATTCCCGGCTTTCAAGACAGAACAGACCATGTCTCTAGCAATTTTAATAACAGCCTCTGCAAACCACGCCTCAGGACAAACTCTTCAACTATTCCTCTGAAGCCATTCCTTCCTCTGGCATTTCCACACTTCCCTCCTCTACTCCCAGCCCCTTCCGTGGACAAAACAGAGCCCAGACACAACACAGCTGGCTTTTTAACTTATACCACTGTGTTTGTACCACTGCAGCAGCTCCAGTGCACTGAGCAGAGCCTCAGCTCCAACATAATTAGCAGTGGCTACAGCACTCAGGGATGGTTTGCTCCACGCCTTTCTTCCCCTCCATTTCACAACCCCACAGCCCTCATTATGGGCCACCCCTCTGAAAACACTTGCAATTTTCCAACCTTTCCCAAATGCTAATTCATCCTTTGCATCTTTCTGCAAAAATTCTTCATCACACAGCAGTACCTAAGGACATATTTTTGCTTTTAATTCATGCCCATTTTTATAGATCTTTGTTATGAGGAACTTTCACTCAGGCTCTGCACAGGCAGCACTTTAGACCTTGTCTTTCATATTTGTCATGTCAAGGCAAGACCCAGAAAGAGGGGGAATGTAACCATTCCCAGTGTAGTGGAACTTAAAGCCAAGTGTTGTAAACTTCCTACATCCCACCGTGTCCTTCAGGACTCTGTGCTACGTATTTTTACCAACTGGAGGACAGCGGCTATAAAACAAAGGAAAATTCCCATGTCTAGAGCAAGGAATCAGCAGTTGATAGACGTTCAGCTTCCAAACATTCAAAGACAACACTTTTTTTTCCCATATCCTCTTCAGGAGGCCTGGGAGAAGATGCTACAGAGGAAGGCCAGGTAAAAAGCCATTGGCACAGGCTTTGCCAAATAAGCTGCCACAGCTATTTATGACTGGGCCCTACAATGAAGCAACCCAAGCACTAGATAAGTGAGTTTTCCCCCTCTTCTGCGACATTCTGCTCAGCAACTTACTTCTCTCGCTGTATGTCCCACGGATCTTGATGGAAGTCAAGTTGTAGAGAAGCTTTTGGAATTCAAATGCCGTAAGAGCAGGCCTCCATGGGTAATCTGCAGCCTCATGGAGCCTGGGGAGAAGAGCCAAGCATCATCAGCACAGCTTCCAGCTGCTAACAGCTGCACCCTCTCAAAGCTCCTTTTGCAACAGCACTGTGCTATTGCAACATTACTCACATAAAACCTAAACCTAATGATCTCTGTTTCCTCAAGAGCTCAGAGGCCAAAGGCAGCCCAGGCCAGGTGACAGCTGCTCCCACTGTACCTGAAGGTGTAGGTCTGCACACTCTCACTGGGGTAGGAGTTGCCTTGGGCAATGAGCGGCACCGACACTCTCAGCCCAGCCCCTTCCAGCACCAGGTCCTCTGCAGAGAGGCGTGTGTCCCGCCTGTCCACACGGAAGGAGAAGGTCAGGTTTTGCCCGTAACTCAAAACCTGGTTGCCCAAGAACTTGCCTAAAGGGGAAGAAATCCTTACAGTTAGGGGACAGAACACAAAGGGCACAAGCAGCACAGAAAGCTATGGTTTTAGAGTGACCTACGTGGTGCAATGAAGTACATAGGGAAGTAGGTGTCTGAGGTAACGGAGATATCCTGGGTCTCAGCACTCCACTGGAGCACAACTTCCGAGCCATCACGCTGCTCAGCACGCCACTCATCCTCTCCTGAAGAATCAGATTGGCAAGAATTAACACCCTTGGAAGATGGAGGTTTGCACACACTTCTCATGCCATGCTGTTCATGTCTTAGTTAATCGAATGCACGTGGGCACTGACAGGCTGCAGAAAGCAGCTGTACAGAAGAATTTAGGTAGTAAACATCATCTTTCCAATTTAATCCCCTAACTCAAGTGCTGACTTGAAACCTCTGAACTTTGAACCCTCTGACGACTACTTGTCCAAAACCTTCTTTTCTAAAGAGCTTAAGCAGAGACAGAAAAACCTGCAGTCTCCTACAACTTGCTGAGAGTTGCAGCCTTTGTATGAACTGTTCTCCTGTGGCATTTTAATTAAGAAGACGTTCTTTTCAGACTACGCAGCATGAAAATATGCATACACATGAAACTGACTGCATAAAAAAACCAGATTTTCCCTGGGCTTACAGACTCATTGGAAACACAACTGTATTTTATTCAGAGCCATGTGAACCCCAGTTCTAAAGTGATTCTGATCCTCTCAATCAGAAGGTCCTGATTTGGTTCTAGAACTGAGGAAACTCTGCTTTGCCAGCACACTTCTCAGGCTAGAAAAGGTTTCTATTTGCAATTACCACTTGCACCTGCGCGGTGTACACTGTGTGCCTGAGGTCAGAGCTGTGAACTCATTCCTCTCCATCTGAACAAACAAGCTGCAGACATGGAAGCTCCAGGTAGCTTCAGCACTTCCAAAAGAGGGATCCTAGACCTGCCTGCCCAAGGTTTGTGGTCTTGCACAGAAAGGAAGGAGCTGGGTGGTTTTAATCGCTTCTGACTCAAGTCTACAGTCCAAATTGAGATACAAAGGAAAACTCAATTTTACCAAACTCAAAGTTGGAGGTGATGCTATAGACACTGTAGCCCACAGCACTGGTGCAGACTGAAGAGTGTCCAAAACAGAAGCAGGGGGTACAGCCTCTTGGATTGGAGGAATCCAGATGGAAAAATCCAGGTTTGCATCTGAAGATGTGAAGGAAAGAAAATTAATTTCCCTGATGCTTAACCCCAGGTCCTCGCTCAGATGTTTTTCATTCTTGAAACAAAGCCACAGGAAGAAAAACTCACTTCTCACAGTGGAATCCTTCCACGCTGTCCTTGCACGCACACCGCCCTGTCTCGACGTTGCATTCCCCTGTGCTGCCAGCAGCATTGCAAGAACAGGGCCTGGGAGAGTCAGGAGAGAGGTTAGTTCAGTAAGAGCCACATAGAGAAAGCTTCAAAAATAAGCCTAGTTTTCCTTTTAGAGAGTTGCAATCCTCCTTACCTGCACCCAGCTTCGGAGAGGGAGTGGAACCCTGGCTGGCACCGGTCACACTTGTCCCCCATCACACCGGGTTTGCAGCTGCACTGGCCGTAGCTGTCACACTGTGTGCTGAGGGAGCCTGTGGGGACAGCAGGGACAGGCACCTCAGCACACACATATGGCTCCATCAGCTATTCAAACTTTACAAAACAGCCAAGAAATAAGGAAGAAGAAAGAGGGAAGCACAGTCTCAAGCTGATGAGTGACAGCTTACCTGAAGACTGCCTCTAGTTCACAGGGATGTTTCCCCTGGTAGCTCTAGATAGATGAACTGTTATCCAGTCTTCCCAAACTATATTCAGCCTTTTATTCCTACCAATCAACCTTTTTATACATAAAATATAATTTTAACTTCAAATTGCCTTCTCCTGCTTCATCCTCAGTGCTACATTTGCATGCCACCAATTCCACATATGTTTCATTCTGCAATATGTAATTTCCAAGATTTTATTTCCTGAATCCCTTGTGTTCTCCCTAATCAGCATCTCCTCTTTCCCTGACCTCTCCCTTTCACACTCCAATTTCCTTCCTTGATTCCTAAGTTGCTTTTAAAGACTAAACTGCCTCTCTGGAGCAAGGCTATGAATCCTACTAAACTCTTGAGCAAAACCCTCATTTTTGGAAGGACGCCTTCCTCAGTACTGCTCCATTCAAGTGGTCTTGCACAAAAAGCAGTAGCAGGTTTCTTTGACAAAATGCTTTCTCCCAAGCATCCATGTAGCTGCCAGTCTCGGAGCTGTCAGCACTGTAAGAGTTAACTATCAGGAGAAAAATATTTTAATATACAGAAATAGTTGCTTGTTTCCACTTCAATCCACACAAGAAGATTATAGCAAAGTGAAGAGTTATAAGATGATTAGGCTGGACAGACAGAAGAACTCACAAAACCTTTACCATATACAGCTGAAGTTCAAATCCCCTTTGCAGTCCCACTTAGGATTATTTAGGAAAAAAAAGAACTTGACAAAAAATAACAATCTAAATATATCCAGGAGATCCAAACACACCCTGGGTGTCAGTGTGTCATGGCACACAAACTAATGCCTAAGTTATGAAGGCCTTTGAAAGCTGTCCTTGAAGACCTGAGAAGTCACCTCCCTGCATCTTCTCGACTGTCTCAGCTGACACCAACCCTCACCCCTCTTAAAATAAGATCTAACACAAGGACCCAGGAAAGCAGTCAGAAGAAGAAAGGGCTTTTATTGGTCAAAAATTTCACAACTGAATGACTCTCTGATGAAATTAGAAAGGAGATGCACCCTGGCAGACCTCTCCCTAGCTGCTTTTAGGGCATGCTGCAAGCAATGACTTATGCCAGCTACTCTTTTGAAACCTCACATCGTATCTTACCCTTTTCCCTCCTTCCACCTTACTTGCTGTGGGCTAGTGTAGTTATGGGATCACAGGTTAAGTGGTTCCCTTCACAACAAAAGATTTATTCTCTAGCCAGAATTATGCCCCTCCCCGTTTTTTTAAAGGAGTTTAATGACACATTTTGAGTTTACTTTGTTTTCTCTCACCCCATGCCCCTTTGTGTTTAATGTTTCACTGGTTTGTATTTATAGTGTTTGGATACTTGGCAGGAGAAACTGATGCAGCAGCTAAAGTTCACTACAATTCCTCAGCATGAACAACTTCCAGAAATACCCACTCGCATCATCTTGGTTATTAAGAATTTAAATGAGTTCTTTAGTTCTGAGAGCATCCAGGGTAACACATACACAGTGGAAAAAAAAAATCTATTTCAGAATACAATCAAAGGAGTAAGTGCTGCAGAGGTGACTCATCTGCCCCTGCCACCCTAACCCCATTTAGATCCAAGGATAACTTAAACCAAAATACAACCCAATAAACATTTCCTACATGTAGGAAAGAAAAAAAAAAAAAAATCCATACAACCCCTCCCTCTTTTTACCCCGGAGTTTGCAATGAGCTGTGTGACCAAAAGAAGAGGTGGGTTTAGCGCGTGGAAGTTTGCAAGCAGCCATGTTTGCAGAACTGCTCACCGACTGGGCTGCAGCTGCAGGGCAGACAGGCCTCGCCGCTGGCCAGGCGGTAGAAAGTGTCCCGGCAGCGCTCGCAGTGGGGCCCATCCGTGTTGCCGGCACAGGCAGTGCAGTGGCCGCCGTGGCCCGTGGCGCGGTACAGCTCGGGGTCGAAGTAGCACTCCTGGGACCGCCCGTTGCAGTCGCACGCTGCAAAGACAGGGCACTATCAGTGACCGGCCCATCCCCACAGCACAAAACCCACCCTGCACACTTCAGCTGTAAGAGGAGTTGGGGTAGGAGCTTTTAACCACTCCAAGACCTGAAACAAATTTGAGACCCATTCTCATCAATGCCCAAAAGAAAACCAGCACTTTCTACCCCACTTCTTTTGACATCAGGCTGCCATTTGCAGCCAAAGTGTTGACCTCCCACACAGCACCACCCACCTCTGTCATCCAAACAAGCATGAGACGGTAACATGAGGCTACTCCATGCTGTAATGAGAGCTTCTCCCCTGGATTGCAAGTCCCTAGACAGCAGGACACCCCGATTTCACCAGCCCACTGAGGGAAGCCACAGACAGCTGGGACCTATCTAGACACACAGCGATCAGACAGGAAGAGAGCTTTTCTGTCTGAAAAAGCTTCCCCATAAAGTAAACTACCAGGAGCTGTGGTCTGCGACAAAAGACCAAGCAAATTGGTGTTCTGTGACAGAGACCTGCATTTGCGGTCCAGAAATTAGATTAAATAATCAACAAGTAACTGTAAAAACCAAAAATCCAAACACAAAAATCAGCTGACGCTAAATGAGGAGCTTTGGAAAGGGCAATTATACTCCAGCAAAGTAAACAGATTTTTTTTCCCACGGGTCTCACAAAATACAAGCCTGTACATTTTTGCAGGACACCTCTTTCCTAAAGGTGGTTCCCACCCTTCTCCAGAAAGGAGATGCCCATTCCTAGGGATCTACCAGAAAGCTCCTATAGGACAGGAGTGGAATGACCAAGAGTCCCATGAACTGTGCTTAATGCTGGCTGACTGTAACTGAGACAAGTTAAAACAAGGCAGGGCCAGCTTGCAGCTGCCAGCAGAGGCAGGCGGCCCTGCCCCAGACAGGCTGTCCCCGCGTGCAGCCGCACTTACGCAGGCACTCGTTGGCACTCTCTGCCGTCGCCCTCCTCCATGGGCGGTCATTGAAGAAAGGAAGGCACTTTTCACAGTCCACCCCGAAGGTGTTGTGCTTGCAGTTGCAGACCAGCTTCCCAAGCTCGTTCTTCACACACTCACTGGCGTGCCCGTTGCATTTGCACCTGGTTCAGGAGAGGTAAGGAACAGGTATTAAAACTCCAGGGCTCCAGGTCACTCACAAAGCAATCCCAAAAAACAGGGCCCAGATCTCAAAATCTGAGGTGAGATAAATTTGAAGGTGGATAATTACAACAAAACTGAGAACAAAACTGCTGTCATTCAACTTGGAGAAGAGGGGGCTTCATGGATATCTTACAGAGACCTTCTAATATCTAATAGGGTTTACAAGATAGAGAGAAACTTTTTATCAGGGCCTGTAGTGATGGGACAAGGGGCAGTGATTTTAAACATCTTTCAAATTTTAATTTGAAAGATGGTGGGGTTAGATTGGACATAAGGAATCAATGTTCTGTAGTGAGGGTGGTGGGACACTGGCACAGGCTGCCCAGAGAAGCTGTGGCTGCCCCATCCCCAGAAGGGTGGAAGGCCAGGCTGGACAGGGCTTGGAGCAACCTGGAAGGTGTCCCTGCCCACAAAGGGGGTTGGATGACCTCTGAAGGTCCAGGGACCAGGGACCTCCAGACTGGTGGTGGAGCCAATACAAATAAATCCCCATGTGGCCAAATCCCAGTCTCAGGACCGCCATCTGCAAACAGTCCAAAACCCTGCAGTGGTCTCATCTCTGTTTATTAAAACATTTTATCATCAGCTACTTAAGGTTTAAACATTATACAATAGACTTTGGTAAAAGGAATGGACAACCACAACCATGTTTTACTGTGTTCCAGACCTCCAAAGCAGATAGCTTCCTCAATATATGTGAAGTAGAAACATTGAGATTTTCTACTTACTGTTATTCTAGAGTACAGATACAGGCAGAGAACAATTTAAAAAAACATTAAAAACCACACAAACCACGGAGCAGAAACAATTTTCTTATTTTTCATTTTAGTTACTCTTTTTACCATTTACCCTCTCAAATCACTTAATATTTCATCTAATCAAGGAAAAAAATTTATCTCTGTCTGCCCTGAAGTTATAGCCACAAAAGCTTATACAGAATATTTGCAAATTATGTAAAATTCATTCTAATGCATTTTTGATTCAGGACAGTCAGTACAGACCAGAGCCTATTGGTATCATGTGAATACAACCAGTATCTTTAAAGCAGTCTAGTAAAACTAACCAAAAACTTTAGTAAGCGCAGAGTTTTACTGTCTACTCACCTACCACCCACAGCAAAATCAGAAATTGCATAGTAGTAAGACTTGAGAACTTTTGGGTCATTGAAAACTTCATCTCCAAATGTGTTCAGACGGTTGAGGGTCACTCTAATATCTGTAGCCGTCACCCATTCCTAGAGCAGACAGAAATCCCATCAGATGAAACACCCTCTCCCTTGAGAGAGGACCTGTCATTAGCAGTTCTGTTAATGAAGTCATTCATCAGCAGCTGGTTCCTTCCTCATTGTTTTCCCCTCTGCATCTCGGGAGCTCACACGCTCCTGCCCCAGAAACCTTATGCCACATCCTCTTGGTTCAGATGGGTTTTCCTGACCTTGAACCCCTCTAGAGACCCTTTCCAATGCCTCCTCGCACCCTGACTGCTTTCAGGTGGGAAGCACTGAGTAACCTCTCCAGCAGAAAGTGCAGGACAGGCAATTATGCCAGCTTGCTAATTGTAGGTATCTGCCTGGCTGTAGTCTTCCTGCAAAGCTATGCAGTACCAATGGGAAAAGCTTTAGAGTACAGTAGTCTGCAGGCATATTGCACCAGACTGAAAGATAGAGACAGACAAATGAGTGAGGCTGGGGGAGGCTGAGGAAGACAGATCTGACTTGCAATGCAAGAGTTTTTCATAATATTTACACAGCGTCTGTAACACACTGCCCTGCCCTCATGCAGCAGCAGCCAGCAAACACAGCCTGATGCCAAATTTCATATCACCTTCTGCCAGCCACTAACACTGGCACCTCCTTGGTTTTATTATACCCTTTACAATACTATTTTCCTCCAAACACCATAAAAAAGAACACAAAGAAACATCCCTGCATGTACAACTGTGCAGCACCTGTGTCACTGCTCAGCCAGTAACACAGTATTTATTTACTGAATTACAAACACTGACATAAACGCATGGAAATAAATACACAATAAATCACAATATAGACATTTACTTCGGTTCTTAAAAGCAACACCAGGGATTGGTACATATTTTAGGAAACTGGTGGTTAGATCTCTATTCCTTACATGGAGAAGTTTATCAGAAAATTATACACCTTGCTAACTTGAAATCTCCTTGTTCACCTTAACGATAAGACACGGTTTTCTGCAAGAGTTGGCTACACCAATGAGGTGGCCAAACTGGTTCCTTTCCACTTCAGAAATTCTTCATCCTTTCCCATTAGTCTTATTTTTTCATTTCACTTTAGTTTGCAGAATCAAACCCACCAGATTCTGCTCTCCTGCCTGTGAATCAGACACAGGTGAGCCCTGAGCCTGCTGGGTGCTGGTCTCAGTCTGCTCCTGCTACTCTAAGAGCAAAGGGAAGTGATGGCAATTACAGCTCTGAAAGAAGAAAACAAGCCCCAGTGAGGCAAACCCCACAGCTTTAGCTCCTTGTTGCAATATAAACTGGAGAAGTCATCAAGCAGAACACAAAAACTGGCAAGTAAATCAGATAAACTGGTGCTCCTAGTATGCTCCTGACCACTGCCCAATCACTCCTGTGAATGCAAAAAAAATTCAAAAATGTTCAACAACAAAAAACCCCCACCAAAACCCCCTTCCCTAGCCACTTGTAAGAGAAAAATACCAAGGATAAAATCAAACTTCTCTGCTTCAACACACATGTAAGAGAACAGAGTAGGGATTCCTGTAATGCTTTATGTATTTACAAGAATCTTACATTTCTTACTTTTTTCTGCTTGAAATATACATGCAGATGCCTCAAATATTAACTGGACTGAGACTTTACCTTCCTCTGCCCTTGTATCTGAAGCAACAGCAGAATGTCCATAGCTGCCTTCTAAGCTGGCAGAGATTTACATTCATCCCCTGAAGACTTCCATGATGCCTACTGACAAATCACCCTTAATGCCACCGGGTTTGCTTTTTTGTACCATAAACTTACTATCAATAGACTCAAGCGTTCAACTCTTGCTTCAAAATCATCTCTGTGGATTGTCCATCCCAACTTAGCTGTGCAAGGGCCTTTCACTACGAGTAAGGGCTGCAGTGCAGCCCAGCCAGCACAAAGCCACCATCCACAGTGGCTCAACAGGAAGACTCAACTCAGACCACCGGACCGACACAGCCCTGCTCACATACCTGCAGCACAGGGCTGTTGTCGAAGTTGTAGGCACTGGGACGCCCCTCCAGTGTTGAGAAGGCCACATTGCCCCCAGTGAGAGGGGAGATGTCGCTGAACTCATCGGTGCAGAGCGCCTGCTGCTCGTCCTCCCCAGTGCGGATGAAGCCACGGTTGATTTTGTGGTAGGTGCTCTCACAGGATCCGCTGTAGTACTGGTAGGGCACCCATGGGCCGTCCTCCTGCGTGCGCTTGTAGATGGCAAAGCTCTCGGGCCGGCTAGTGTGGAACTTCAGGCGCACATATGTGATGTCAAAGGCTTTTCCTGTGGGGGAGAGGAGACATATATGAGAAAGACTCAAACCAGAAAGAATGGAAAGAGCCGCACTGCAATTCTCTCTCTGGAGAAACATCTCCCAGCACTATCCAGAAGGATGAGCGTGTCCAGTAACACCAGAAGTATCTCGTCCAGTCCAGTACTGTATCTCCAAGCAAAGACAAGGTGAAGGAACCGAAAGCAGAAGTTGAGGGCAGGCTGAATAGATAAATAAAGAGACCTACAAGCTTCTGTGCAACCAAACACATTTCAGAAGCTGCAATTCTCTTCTGCATACATCCGTAACAGATGACAGACTATATCAGACCCGTGAGTAGTTTGTGTGTATTTAAGGCCAGGTCCAAGTTAATCGTGACATTTGATGATATTTCTCCCAAATATATGCATGGGAGAAACAGTATTAACCAGAGAGGAACAAGTCACACTGTAGAGCCTGGTTAGTACCTCTGCTTCCTCCCTAAATAGACAATACCTCAATCTCTTTTTACAGCTCACAAAGCTTTTCCTCCAGCACTGAACTACCGACGATAGCCCTCTTCTACTCATTCCCTGGGAAAAACAAGATGAGGTTTAAGTTTCCTGCATCTTATGACTAAAGTCACCAAGGCATTTTTCAGATCAGAGTGCAATGATTTACAAGCTACCCATGTTCTCCTAGAAGGATGAAAAAAAATCCACCTCCTTGCCCTCTGTTCCCCTCCTAACTGGTCTGTGGCAGTCAGCAGATCATCCATCCCCATGACTCTTCTCCAGTGACTTGAGCATCTACTCCCATGCACATAAACCAACTGCCCAGAGGAGTCACATCCCTGAGAGAAACCATTAGGAGAAAAGGACCACAACACTCTTCAGCCACCTTTGTCTGCTATCCATGCTGGCCAAGGGGCTGGCCAAGGGTTCTCAGGAGGAGGCATACAGCTGTGTAACAGCTGTTCTTGCTTCACTTCAGCAAGAAGACTGTGTACGATCAGGACACCCTGGAGCATGTAGGGAGCTTGCTAAAACAACGTTGACTTTGTTTGGAATAAAACTTTAGGTATTTAGTCCCTGCCATGTTCTTTTATGCTCCCACCACTTCCAAGAAAAACAGTGCTCTAAGCAGAACTTGCAGCCATCACCAGTTCTTCTGTTGATCAAAAAAAAAAGCTACTGAAAGAGTTTCAGCTGATTGAGAAATGGGTTTTTTCAGCCTGTAGAAGTCACACGGATTTAACCTCAACGTGTAAAATGAATGAACTGTATCATGTTAAATTTTAACGTGAGGCTTGGCACTTGCTCAAGCGTTCACCTCCTTCGCAAGTGAGAGCAGACCAGACGGCACCAGGCACCAAGAACAGAGTGTCCTCAAAAGACACACGGACAACCTGACAGCCATGAATTAAGTCAGGAACCATGTGGTTCTGCCCTGCAGGCCCCCCAGTGATTAGGCTGGGGGCCAGCATGCATTAGGCAGGTCACACCCAAAGCCTGTGTGGCACGAGGGAAGAACCAAAGTAGCAGGAGAATCACAGCAAAGGGTCCAGAAACCAGCATACCTGAAAAAAATAAAAGAAAAATCAAGATATACAGCACCTGAAAAATTATGTCCCCCCAATGTGTTAGTTTGGCACAGCCTGGTTTTTGGTAGCGGAGGGACCCACAGAGGTGGCTCCTGTGAGAAGCTGCTAGAAGCTCCCACCATGTCCGACAGCGCCAATCTCTGATGGCTCTGGAGATGGCCATGCTGCTGGCCCAATTAGAGAGGTTGGTAACGTCTCTCTGATGACATATTTAAGAAGAAAATCAACACAGCGCACGCGCAGATTTTTTTCCCAGGGGTGGTGAAGCGCCACGGCTGGGGGCCATCCGTGGTATGGCGCCCACAGTGAGCCACGGCCGCCGCCATCTCGGTGCGGCCCAGGGCCAGCCTTGCCTGCCTGGCCGGCCCGGCCAGCCGCGCCGCGGGCAGAAGGGCAGCGGCTTCTCTTTCCTGGCACCTGCGTGGGGAGAGGCGTTAAAAAGCGCCAGTGCTGTCGCAGCCACCGCTGCCCGCACAACGACTGCGGGGCCACCTGGCCGGCAGCGGAAGCATGAGGAGTGATTCCCCAACATGGAACCTAGACGAGATCAACCTTGCAAGAGTCTTGGAATTAGTGGAATTTGTTGACAATGGTATCTACAAGCAGCAGTTTTTCTTCTAGTCAGAGAAGAGAAGGAAGTGAGGACATGTGAGGGAAAATAACACTGTGACATCAAGGTCAGTGGAAAAAAGGAGGGGGAGGAGGTGCTTCCTCTGCAAGCTGTGGTGAGGACTATGATGAAACAAACTGTCCCCTTGTCATGCATGAAGTCTATGGGGGATGCAGAGATCCACTCACAGCCCGTGAGAGAAGTGCTCATGCTGGAGCAGGTGAATGCCAGGGAAAGCTGTGATCTAGTGGAAGATCTGACTAGAGAAAGAGAGGGTCCCTGCTTCCAGAGACAGAGAGAAAAACTTCCAAACTCGAGCAGCCTATCCTTAAGACTGCACCCCATGGATGAATGACCTACACTACAACAGTTTCGGGACAACTGTTTGCCCATGAGAGGGACCCCATGGCATAACAAAAAAAGACTCTTCTCCCTGAGCAAACAGAAAAAGATCTCAGGTGATGAACTGACTAAAACCCGCATGCCCTCTCTTCCTGCGCTGTTGGTGGGAAAGAGGATGGTGCTGGGGGAAAACAGGTGTTTTAAAGGCTTATTTTATTTCTCATTATCCTCATCTGACTCTCTTAATAATATATTTACTTTATGCCTTTAAATTTGAACCTGTTTTGCCCTTAAAAGTGTTTTCTCCCAGTCCTTATCTCAACTCACGAGCCCATTGTTAATTTTTTTTTTCCCCTCTTCTCCGCTCAACTCTAACAAAAGAAAGTAAGTGAACAATTTCCGTGGATACCTGGCATTTGGCCAGTGTCAAACCATGATACCCAAAAATAGAAAAAGACCAATCTGGTGATTAAATCACCCACCAATTAGTACTGTCTGTGTGTGACATGCAGGACAGCTGGGGCATTACACAGACACAAGCCCCCCAATACTTCCTACAAAATACCCTTTCCTATTTATATCATGTGTGCAGTTATGGATGACCTAAGCACAAGACTGGAAGCCAGACATTCACAATCATGATTCTTAGTACCAGCTCACTTGGTTTGGGGTTGATTACTTAATGAGATTTTCTTACACACAGAAGACAAGTGAGAAGCAAGCACCACCATTAATGCCAAACTGCTTTCTTCCAAAGGATCAACACTTAGCACTAACTTAGGCATTTCCTCTCCTTGCTGGCCAGTACAAGAGATGAATCCTGTTTCCATGTATTTGGAATGTTTTTCTCATGAATCGCAACGAAGGGAAGAAGCAGGTATCCTGTGTAGAAATCGGACCCTTCCAACTTTCCTGTTTCTCTTACTACATGGGCTCTTCTCAAAGAGAGCTCCTCACTGAAGGCAAAATATGCTTGAGGTAGAAACAACGTGCACATGCAGGAACTCCAGACAGACACAAGACAACAGGCTGGACACACACAAACATCTTTTTCAGGTCCATGGCAAACAAACCCAGGATACACGTCACATAAAAGGCAAGGGGCCCAGGAAGCAAATATTTCCTCTGTCTTTTGCAGGAATGCGCCAGTGTGTTGACCTGCAACTTGGCAGCATATCCCAGAACTTCACCAAGATTTTAGATGGAGAGCAACTAAAAAATACAACTATTATTATAGTTTTATCAATAGTAAAAGTATCATCAGCTTAATAAGTAAGTTTTCTTTGCACTCACATGATAAGCAAAATCAGACGCTGAAAGTCAGCCCTGGTGGAATATGTTGGGGCAACTTTAATGACAAGTGAAAATAGGAAAACATCAGGCAAGAGCAGCCATTCCCTAAATCAAGAGGGGATAAAAAATAAGCCAGAGACAACAATGAAGGCCATGTCATTGAACTGTGTCAGCTTAATTGTCAGGAATACCCTTCTCTTTTGAATTGGGGTGGTTAGTTTTCCTCTACTAGTACTGCATTCTTCTGGTGTGAAGCAAAACCTCTGTGTTCAGGCTTCATCAAGATGGGGAGGAAATGCTTCAAAAGAATCCTGGGAATGATGAGGGGGGCTGAGCATGTGCTCTCACTCACACATACGACTTTATGCTCTAGATGAAAGGCCGGGTCACAGGCCGCTTGTACCAGAAAAGAACTACTTTTTTTGCTCTCCACTATAACTGAATTATGATCCCTCTTTCCCAACAAGGTCTCCCACAGCTCCTTGTAAAAGCCCCAGCTCAGATAAAGGCACAGCACATGCCAACTACGCTCTGGGAAGCATAAAAACATTTTCCCTGGGAACCCCTTCTGCTAAACGGCAAGGACCCTCCCTTTTTCATCTCCAGTTTTACACGCCAGGCCAAGAAAATGCATTCAAACCCCTCCCAAATGAGCAACCCACGTGAAAAAGACATTTATGGCAGCTGGCAGCATAACTCCTTGAGCAGTGCAGTTAATGGCATTAAAGAGGAATGCAGTTAATGCACAGAGAGTGGCTGTGCAGTGCCTTGCTGGGTAAATACTGCTGAAACAATGGAGTTTACCCAAGACCAGTTGACACAGTGTGGAAAGTGTTTCCCCACTGTTCACACTGAACATAAATGCCGTGCTTAACAGCCTGGCAGTTCTTTGAGGTTGCAGAGCCTTTTTCTAGCAAAGATAAGCAGCCCAGGTTGCTTTCATGTGTTACCGGGCTGAATAAACATATACAGCTACTACACTAAGAAATGGTGACAGCACTAACCAAGTGAAAAGCAGTTTTAAACATTACATCTAGAAGACAAAAAGACATTGTTCTCCTGTTCCTAGAAGTCAGTACTGACTTGGATCTGTTTGGCTTAGAACTGCCTGATAGTATCAAGTGTCAGGTAGTATTTCCCTGTGTGTATCGAGAAGTTGCAGATCTGTTTTGCAGGAGGAGCTTCAGATGCTGGAATCGGTGATCATGAGCTCAGCGCTTCACAAGCACAACCCGAGGTGTGTTTAAAGCATCTAGAGCTCAAAATCATGAGCCACACATTTTAAAACTGCATCTTTTCTGAGGCATGGAGCTGTTCACCAGCAAGTGACAAGGTGACATGACAACCAGCCCCCTCTGACAATTCAGGATGACACAGAAAACCCTTGAATCCCTTTCTCTATTGTAAGCAAGCACACATACTAGCCTTCAAGGTAATATTGCAATTACAGATCCAAAGGAGCAAGCAAGTCCTGGGTACCTGGAGAGGCAGCAGAAGTGGCATTGAAAATGTTCAGCATTGTTTGCTTCAGGGCATACTGCCCCAAACAACCTGCTCACATTGTTGGGCTCAGCCAGCTGTCATCAGCAATTAGAGCCCCACCGCAGCCGGGTCATCGACAAATTCAGTATCCCAAGGTCCACCAGGAAATGTGCCATGCTAAAACCCATATAAGCAAGTACCATCTAGATCTTCAGAATCTCCTCCCTTTTCCCTGAAGTTAGGAATTCGTTCTACACACAAAAGGCCTCCTTGTATTCAGGCCCCTCAGAACGGATGGATAATTTACATCAGGAAAACTGTCCCGCCAGCTGGCACAATGACTACAAGTGTTGAATTGTGAGCAGATGCCTGGGTGAGATAAGCCCAGAGGACACTCAGCTGGCCTCCTTCATTATCGGTCCACTCAAATCCCCTGCACATGGGACTGGCACATGGGAAGAATCAATGCTACCCCTCCTGCATACAGCCCAGGGGAAAAATAATCCACCCAAGAAGACTGCATTGGGCAAAGAACCAAACCTTTGCAGATTTGTTTTACACAAAATCCACTGGGCAGTAATGAAATGGTTAAGCTTTCCTGTTTCTCTTGTGGTTGGCTCTTGTTTCAAGGCAGCTTTTCTCACACAAGTACTTCCTGACAACCTACATCTTACTAAAGGTTAAAAGAATTGAAAACAAACCCAGTAACAAATACTTAGAAGTTTCTGACTGGATTTCATTTCCATTCTGCAGTGACAGGGCAGACAGCAACCAAATACAACTGGCATTTCATTTTGCTTTTTTCTTCTGACCTGTTCCCCCATCATTCCCAGAAGATGCCAGCTTTCCCAGTTGCTAGACCGAAATGTGCTCCATGCCATTCACCCTTATTCCTGCCTCAACTCTGCCCTTCTTGAACCATCAGCTCTCCCAGCACAAGGCTGGGCCAGCCATGAGCAAAACAGACTGGCTCTGATTCTTCCAGACACACAGATCCCAGAACCTCACACAAGCAGAGTGTTCCTTGCAGGGGACAGAAATCTGGATGTCAGCAGACAGAGGCCAGCAAGTTCACAAGTTCTTCTTCAAGATCAATCACTGCATCTTCCAATGCAACCAACCACTCCAAGTTCTCAGCCACCGCAGTATTTTGTTCAGCCTCTCATGCTAGAAACCCTGCCAGAGCCTTCTCTCCTGGATCACAGGGGCAGCAAAGGGCAATATTTAAGGAAAATAAGTTATCCCATCTAATGGAATGGGACAGGATTTTTCAGCATGCAGATGAAAACAAGAGCAGGACAGAGTTTATACGGAGGGGAGGAGAGTAATAAAGTACTTACATTAAACAACAACAGCCCAACACCTGCAAGACACGTAAGTGTTATGTCGCATCACATGTGCACGAAAAAGCCACATTTATGACCAAACCCAAGAAATTTCTGTAGTTCTCCAGCAAACGTTTTTTACAATTACACCCTAGCTTTTCTAAGAAAATTTGTAGAGGAGGAAGATGAGAGCACTGGTATTGCACAAGCAAATTGAATATCCAGCATCTGCAAAAGGAAAGTGAATGATTTCCACTTTCTGAGGAATTCTACTAGGGAAATAACTCCCTGCAGAAGCACAGACAGCTGTTCTCACATGCTGAGCTGTTGTCTTTATAGGAACACAAACTAGTAATAATAAATCTCAGGTTTATTTCCTTGTCCTCACCTGAAGAGCCTCAAGATTTATGTGCATATATCATGAACAAGAAAGGCCTGAAGGATTTTAACAGTATTTGCTTAAACCATGTCCCACCAAACCAAAGATTCTGGCATGTGGAGCTCCACCACAGATGGGTGCTGGGGTTTTAAGAAAGCGTCACAGAGACACAAACATGGATTGTTTTTTCTGGGAGCCCGTTCTAAGACAGGGACAGAGGAAGGAAATGTGTTTGGGACACTGGGGGAATGAGCACAGCCTGGAGCATGCTGGAACGAAGGCGAACTCCCACCACCCCATTAGATCATGCATTCTTCCAGTGCTCCCAAACAAAGGCACCATTGACTCCTGTGCGTGGGCGGCTCTGGACAGCAAAAGGCTGCCCAGTAAATTACTGCATGATAATCCAACATTGATAGGTCATCGAGGCTGCTTGTTTTAGTCATGTTTCCAAAGGGGGGAGGCTTATTTCCCCTGCTCTGGGCTGAAAGCAACCTTGCAAAAAAAATGCATTTTTTCATTTGATCACTTTTAAGTCAGTGTAAAAGTCAGAAAACCTTACCCATTAATTCAGTACAGCTTGATGCCTTATTTGTACAGCTTTGATGCAAAGATGTTAAGTCCATTTCCCGAAACAGCCAGCTGTGTTTATTCACAGGGGACTGGGAAGATCCCATGTCCAACACAAAAGTCCTAGCTGCACAGGAAGCCTCAAAGTCCTTTTTCAGCACAAACGATTAAAGCTCGTTTTAAAAAGGCACTTTATGCTTGGCAAGCAGATCACAGATGATCAAGGATGCCATGGGCCATTTTGGGGAAGGCTCCATTTCATTCACATATCTGGACTACAAAGTTACCTCCTGCCATCAGCACCAGGACAAGCCAGATAGGGGTTACTGCGGGTTGGGATCCTTGGAAAGTTCATTTGCTTGTATCAAAGGTCCAGAAGCTCCTCCACCACTCATACACAAAAGGTATGGGTGAAAAACAGGTCACTCCCACAACTGAAGGAGCACAGGAAAGTGGGAGTTTACTCTCACAAAACAGGAGTTTTACCCAAGAAGCAAAGAAAAAAAAAAATAGCAGAAAAATTTACATATGCAGGAAAGACAAAAAAGTTGTCTTCTGCCTTTTATTCTTGGCGGAAGAATGCACAGTTATTACCTTCCTTTCATTACTGAAAAGTCCAATGGCAACACCAACAGTGCACGCAGTAATAACAACCCTTGAAAACTGACAATTCTCACCCCTTCCAAGTCACTGTGGGGCCTTGGTGTCCAAGCAAGATTACAATTTCCTAAGAGTTTTTCTCATGCTGGAGATGCAACTACCATCCAGTAAAATCTGAAGCAAACAACCACCACCATCACAGCCCCATGAATTAAAAGCTGGTGGCAGCAGCAGGCCAGAGAAGATTCACCAAAAAGCATTCCATCCTTGATCCTCGGCAACACAGAAAAGCATCTCTCATGAATGTTTCTTGGGTAAGACCACATCTCCACAGAAAGCAACAAGCCTTACCCACTTTCAAGTCATTCTCATAGTCTTCAACTTAAAGAGCAAATCCCATTTCGGTAATTTCCCCTCAGAAATTCTGACAGTAGGAGGTATTGGAGGGAACATTCCTGATGTTCAGCTCAAACTGTACTTTTTCAGAGGTGGAGATGTGGGGATGGAAGAATCACTGAGAAGAAAGAGACTAAAAACTACTTTGAAACTCCAAAAGTTTAAATAACTAAAGAAAACTGAGGTCACAGCTTCTTTAAATATGGTATTTGGCCAACTGACAAAAACATGATTTCCTGTAAAAAGAAAGTAAGTTTACTGGACTGTAGTGCAGAACCTTGCAAGAACTGTAGTATCAGATAATCTGATGAGAACTGTGAAACCATTTCTTTAAAGGACGATTAGATTTTACTGACATCTGAGGAGAAAAAAACCAAATAAAAAGTGTTTTGTGAATGTCATTAGTGCAGAAACGTCAGCAGGTTTTCCTGAGGCCTGTTTTCCTTCTGCATGCCCTCCCAGGAGCCTCATCCTCCAGCACCTCAATGTCCTCTCCGTGCTCTTTCAACCAGCACACCCAAAGTCCAAGCATGTGTGATGCTTCAGTTTCAGAAATTCAACAAACACAGATGACTGGAGCCAAAAATGTCCTGACCAAAGGCAGCATGACAATTATTCTGGATGGTGCCCATATGTGTAGGTGACATGCCCCTGCTCCAGGCCCAGCACTCCTGAAGGTGGGCACACAAGCTCCCCCTGGAGCACTGCCACTCCACCCAGTTTAATGGCTCCATCACTTATGATAATCAGCCACTAATTTCTATTAAATAACATTTTGAAGCCTTTTCCCCTGTCAAAAGGCAGCAATTTCCCCACTCCCCCCTGATCCACAGTGCTCACAACCTGCAACAGTTCTAACACCTGGCTTTCCTTCTATCTGAATTAGATATCAAAAACACACAGCTCGCATAGTTGAGCTTAATTAAGAACAAATTAAGTGATACGTCTATATACAATGACTGCTCTAAGCAGCAGCAAGTTCAGCAGCTCTGAGAGTAACATGACCCTCCAGACTGACTTAGACACTGCTGGCTGTATAGCCACGGAGAGGCCAGAAATATTCCTTGCACAGAATGCTGAATTCTCTGGAATTTTGATGTTTTACTCTCCCTTCAGCCTTTCCAACTCCCACTCACCAGCCCCATATTTTTTTCAGACACAGGCCATAATTTACAGCACTGTTATTTGGGAATAATACTGCTGCTGCGAGCATCCATCACCTGGCCTGATGCAGACTCAACAGCTTTCTTTTCTCAAGTATTTAAGTTTTGCCCTCTTCAGTAAACATTTAAGAAAACTAACTTTGAGCACACTTGAATCGTGCTGTTTAACACTGCACAGCTTGCATATCTCCTACCTCTCCATCTTCCCCTCCTCTCAAAAGACGCCAGCAATGGATTTTAAGCAGCAGTTGACCTGCCTTCATGTTAACTTTTTATGCACTGTCAGTCAATTACAGGCTTATGCACAAGCTACCATTATTTATGAAACACAACTTGCAGCAATATCCACAGAGCCCATTTTCAACCACCCCCACACGCAATGTTTTTACTTTCTCAGCCTATTAAGCTGGGGAAGAAATTGGGATAAACAGACTTGACAAAACCATTGCTGGAGCGAGGCCATTTCCAAAACAAACCTTGCCATAACAAAGTTATGTTTCAAATATGTTTTGGGAAGTCAGAAGCAAAGTTCTTCCAAATTTTTACTGAAGCAGAGAAGAACTGCACTCCAGTTCCCAACTCACACAACAGCCAGCATATGCCTTCAACTTTGCCTCTGGAAAATAAGCTGTACACACTGCCACCACTTGTGGAAGTTGCAAAGGTGTGTTAAACATGCATGTGTGTGAGATCATGTTCACTCACACATCCCATCTGAAGACACATGAAGGACAAAGTACTACTAAATGCAGTGACTATTTATGAGAAAATAGTTTAGTCAAAAAACACAAGTATTTGAGAAGGTAGCTTGGCTTAGCATGAAGAGACAGAAGCAATTCTGTAAGATTATTTTGGAACACCACGAACAAAGAAAAGAAAATTGGATGCTTCCTGCTGACCCTTCAAAGGTAATGCTAAGTCCAGGCTTCTTGATACGTCCAGCTGCAAAATCTGCAGCTCTTGATTTAATTGATAGATTAGAACAGAGCCAGATCTGCTTCACATGAGGCTTCAAAACACCTCAATCTATCCACACCAGACCTCGATATAGAAAGCTACCTATGAATCAAAATTCCTTCTACAGGCTAAAGGCTGCCCATCCAGGAACAGAGAAAACTGTGAAAAAGAAAAAGAATGGGTACATGAACAGTCTTTCCTTACTGTTTTGTATGATGGAGATTTCTGAACTGAGATATGACTTTGCTGCTTTGTAAAGGAAGGATTGAGAAGGTACGAACAGAGTTGCTGAAGTGGGACCAAACACCACCTGGGATACTGCTGAGACAGTAAAATGTCAAATGAGTTTCCTGGAAAAAGTGCTTTCCTACATCAGCCCCAGCAGATACAAGAAAATTAAATGCTAATGCATTTAAAAGACCTTCCGCAGGAACTTCTAATTTTCTGAGTTTATGTGGCAGTGTTGAAGCTTGGGCCATACAGTGTGGTAGAAAGCTTAATGTTAGTGCCTGGTTCCCAGTGGCAGGAATGCAGTGGAACCCTGGGAATTCCAGATGTGCAATTAATTCACCTTGTTAGCAGGGAGGCAGCTGTGCTGGGAAGAACAGGCTGAGCAGCCTGGTGGGAGCTATGCAGAGAAACATTTCATTCCCAGATGGTTCAGAGCCTCCCAACAAACACCAAGGACCATGGTGCACATGGGAGGACAAACTTCCCATCCCCGAGCCCTTGGCTGAGAGGCACATGCCACAGCTTGTTAGACCCCACCACACCCTCCCCAGTCCTGCACAGGTTCTTCAAGCAGAACATCAAGCAGGGATTTCCTTAGGTAACAGCACTGCCCAAAAGAGGATCATTGCACAGAAAATGAGTTTAACCATCTGCACTGAATGCCAGGCGATGAGATTTTCTTCAGGCACACTACACTGCTGTGAAACCTAAAGGAACTCTACCAGAGAGAAGATATTTTTCTCAGGAGAGAAACTTTAAAATTCATTTTCTTATTAGTACTGCCAAGGCAATGACATTAATTTTAAAAATGCTGAATCCCTAGGTAATGAAAAAGCTTTTTTTGAAGTTAGATGACAACTCTTGTAACTCAGTAATGTAAAATACCATGCACTAAAACTTCAAGTAATTTGTTGCCCATCAGTAGAAGCTCACAATATAGGGGCCAAGAGAATTCTTTTTCCCTCTCCTTTCAGGAGAACTCCTTAGTTTTCATGCTGACACTTTTGACAGTAGTTGTTAGGGAAAGGGAAAGAAACAGTCACTTAGGCCCATCTGTAAAGCCTCTGCCTTTGTGAAGTCTCAAACAATACAGTGCTCTCAAGGCTTTGTTTTCACTAAATTCTTAAATTTAGTGCTAAGTCAAACCAAAACCAACCTACCTGTGGTCCTTCAATCTACAGACACCCCAAGAAAGCTGAAGAGTATCACATTCTTCAGTCTACTGCTGCGGCTCAGCAACGAGGGTTTGCTTCTCCAAAAGCTCAACCTTGCAAGGCTCTACAGTATTCCATGTCTCTGTTCCTCTATGCCTGCCTAAACAGGTACCTCAATCAGGAGTCAAAGGAAGCTACTACTGCACAACCCCAAATGTTAACACTTCAAAAAAAGATCTGTACAACAGTACAACAGAAATGGAGCAAAATCCAAAAGATACCAAATGGTACAAATTCTAGAGGTTTGCTTCCTTGACAGTCTGACCAGATAATTATTTTTGGAAGTTTACAATTTCCCAGTAAACTTCTAAAAACAAATGATTATCAGTCCTTATCCTTAAAGCAATTAGTAGGGCAAAAATTGCACTCCTAGGCAAGAAAACCTAAAATCTAATTTTAAACCCTTAACAGCAGCATACATCAGCCATAGTAGACAGTTGTCTTCTTTTGGCACAATGCACTTCATGTGGGTCTCTACTTCAATGATATAAAATTTAGAGCCAAAACAGGAGATTCATCAGTTGCAACAGCCTCTGAAAGGAGAAAATGAGTCAAACTCAGGGTCTGTCCATGTTAAAGCAATGTTGCAAATGCAGTGGACCAGTGGTGGAAGAATCCTGGTTCATCACAAATACGTGCAACACTGACACGGGCTTCCACCCTTCAAACTTCTCATTATAGAACTTCACAGTAAATTAGAAGTGCAAATCCTTGCTCTACTTCAGTTTGAAAAGAAGACTTGCTAGAGATTAAAAGCTGCATCTTAAATGCAAGGCAGCAGATGGACACAAGACAAGCAGAAGAAATACTAATGACTGTCAAGATCCTAGTGGGTTAGGTGAGATATTTGCAGCAAATCACCCAAAATAACATTCAATTGCTTCTTTTGCTAAAACAGGAGGGGTGGGTGAGAAGGAGCCCTGGAAGCAGAGGAATTATAACATGGGGCTTCCGACGTGCCAGCTTCTTGGTTGAGTTTTAGGGAGGGAAGTCTTGCATCTCAACTCCACAACAAGGATATCTCTGGAGTCACATCTGACTGCAGAAGCCACAAGCTGTGAGGGATTAAGATGCATGTTTGAATCCCAGTTCCCTCTCTGGCTGACCTTTTCCCTAACACTAAAATGAACTGTCATTATTGTGGAGAGCTTCTTCCTTCTACCCATTCAAGCAGAAGAGCAAAGGGTTCAGAAACTATGTAAGACATGACAGGGCACAGACCAAATTCTTAGGTGAGTGTTACTTCCATAGGGCAATGCATTCCAGCAAGAGGAACACAACTGCCTCCTGTTTGCAAAGAGTCAGCTAACAGCCATGCCTGCCTGAGTCACTGCAAACAACTCCATAAGCCTCTGTCACGAAAAAAGCTTTAACATACAAAGTTATGCAGCAGTATCAAATAGAACAGCCTCCCTCTGGATGAGTAAATGGACAGTGATAACCTTTTTGGATGTCCTACTCCTCCAAAGACATGGAGAGCAGTTTTAGTGAATGGATTCATTACCAGTTTCCAGAAAAGAACTCTTAAAGTACTTCAAAAGTGTGGACAAGTTGCATGCTCAGATTTCCTTTCACCAAGGTGTGATGACCCTATATTTGCTGTAGATTATTTGTATTACTACCAAAAAAAGTAGTATTTTACTTCAAAAAGTCTTTTCATGAAATAAATATCCTATTTGCTTTTACAAGTCAGGAAAAAAAGTAATTTTTAAGCTCATTCAACATTTCCACTACCACCAGCACATAGTACCACCTGATACTTGCTGAATTTTCTTAACACACAAAAAAAGACTCAAGTACAGTCTAGTTTAATTTCAAGTATTCCCATACAAGCCAATGCAAAGAAATGATAAGAAGAAAGCCTTGTATCAATACCAGCAATGACCTAATCACTTCCAGATCACACTGGGATACTTTTACAAGAAGTTATTTGAACTTTTATCACAATTACTTTTTGCCAATCTAAGGACAGCAGTAAAAAGTTAATTTTCAGTCCATTAAAACCCAGAAATTAACATTTCTTTTAACAAGTGTATAAAGAAATCCAGATCTGCACTGCTGATTTCTGAAGGACAGTGATGATGGTGGAGATGAGGGACAGAAGTTGACAGTGTTGACAATATAGCAGGGGGCATTTTCCTGGAATAGGTGATTTTGCTGAGGATAAGGGAACAGCTTTCCATATACTTCACAGTGCAGTATTACTCTGGTAAAATACTGCTAGACTAAGAAGAGCTTACTCTGGATAACATGTGGGAAGAGACCTTCAGGGAGTTTTAGGATGCATTCATACTTTGCCTCCTACCTCTCACTTCAGCTCCAAGAGTGGAATTTCCTTCCTCCTCTCAGTTATCTTTTATCTAGACCCCTAAGGACTGAAGGTAAGTAAATATGAGCGGGGGAAAAAAAAAAATCATAAAAAACCCACAAAAGATGAAAGTCGGAGAGAGTGCAGCTAAAAATTTATACACAAAGTATTTTTCATCCATGTCAAGGTCACTGAAAAAGAAATAAGTCACTATGCTGATCACACACTGCTTGATTTCCTCACGTATTACCAAGCTGGTCTCCTAACCAAGCCTGGTTATATTTTTATGCTAATTTCTATTGCAGAAAGACAAGGCAGTTGGACAGATTGGCTTTTTAAGGACATTTCAATCTCCCAGGAACATTAAGTACACAAATTATTCACTGCTTCATTAACCAAGTGACTAGATAGTAACAGCTTGCAAATTTAAACCACACTGCCCACATGAGCATATCCTCCTCCAGACATGCTGGTTGAAGAGTAAACTGTTTCCCCAGCTCAGTCTCCTATAGCTCCTGAGAAAACACAGCCAGGCTGTTCCCAGCCTTTTCCTGGACATACCAATAAGCTTTGGAAATAAGATGAACTTCAACAAGTAAATCTGTGAGCATGAAGATGCAGAGGAAAATCACTGTGCTGTCTAGCTGCAGTCATATATCACAATGCAATTCAGAAAATAATTGGGTTTTTGTAATCAGCTCTTCTCAAGATCCAACTCCTTCCCTCCAAAACATACCAAGCTTTCAAGGTCCCTCTGACACAGAAATATTTAGGAAAACTTTGCTTAGCAAATCCACCTTTTTCAGTTTTACAAGTGTCTATAGCAAACAAACATGGAGCTGTGCCAATTCTATTTGTAAAGGATAGTCTCCACATAGTGCTTAAATGAGCATTAAACTAAAAAAAATATCAGTAAGTCCTGGTTATGAGATCTCTGAGCTTGTTCTCCAGGACTGGGGTGGATGCCGAGTGCCAGCATAGAGAGAAAACTCACAGCTCCCCACTTTCCCACACTGCTATTAAATCCTTTTATAAGCAACTAATTCACCCAGTTCCCACTTCTGAGTCTAACAATGAAGCACTCCAACAGCTTTTTGGATAATCTCTCAAGCCTAACAGCCACCACTAGCCACGGATCTTAAAAGTGTACTCAAATAAAATATCATTTAGGAGGGGAAAAAAAAGTACCTTCAAACCTATCTAAAAGGAAATTATAAAACTGAAAGCTTTATAAGGAACTTGCAGGCAAAAAGCTGGTTTAATCTTTGGTCTGCTCAGACAAATCACCACCACTCCTCAAGACAGTCACCATTCTCCCAAAGGGAAAGTATTAAAAAATTAAGAAGAAATAAATACAATTCAGGTTTGCAGTGTGGCTCAAAGGCAGCTTAATGTCCTGCATCCAGCTGTGTGTGCAAGCCCAAGAAGGGCTGCCAAATCCACTCAGACACACCACATCTGCTCCCTTTTGATCACTCAGTCTTGACAGCCCAATCCAGCACAAACTGTACTAACATTTTTGGTTTTTCTCCTGTTTACCCCTTAAACTTGCAGCTGCAGTGGGAAGTCTGTCCTCCTCCTCCTCACAGCAGCCCCCCTGGGCCACAAGTTGCAGAACAGCACGTAAATCCAGCATCTCTGCTCCCACGTCAGCTCCAAATCCACGGCTCACCCCACCCCACCGAGCACAAGATCCAAAGCTTCCCAGCCAAGTGTCCAGAACCCACCCCGACAGCAGGAGCACATTTCACAGGGCAACCACCAAGTGCCATGAGCAACAGATCAATCACTTGTGCTTCAAATTTGGGGATTAAATGGAAGAGGTGTCACCATAAAGGACATGTCCCATCCCTCTTCTGCACACTTGCTTCTTCCCTCTTCCTCTTGCTCCAACTTGCAGGCCCTTACCAAATAAGCAGGGAGCTGAAGCTAATTCCAGCTATGGATCAGGGACAGGAAAACAGCCAGTGCTGTAGTCAGTGTGCTCCAGACTTGCACATTCCCCACAAGGAGTGGCAGGACAGCCCAGAGAAACTTCTGTCCTTGACCTCATGGTCATCTCCTTTGTGGAGAAGTGTTTGTAGGGGGTAGTGGTGGTCACTTTTTTACTCCCAAAAAACATCAGCAGAAGACTTTGTATTCATTCAAGCACTTTATGTTTAACATTAGGGCATTATCCAGCAAATCAGAGCATCGTGCTGCTGATTTAAGAGTTGGAGCACTTCAGTGTTTTAAGATGTTTTGCTCCTTTCAGTGAATTACCATCCACTCCATCCCAATTTCAGAAAAAGGTGGGAAGGAGTTTTGAGACTGTATAGGCACATACAGTCTCTCAAAAAAATCAGTCCAAAGAGCTTTAACTGATATTCCACATAAAGCCAGCAGAATTTAAATGATTTACAGCAGTGGTCCATGCTACCAGAGCCCCATAACCTCAGAAGTGAGATTCCAATGATATCCAACATCAGTGTGGTATTGCCAAAAACATCCAAGATGCCACTTCCTACACCAACTTTTCCATCTCAGATCTTCCCATCTCTCTAATTCTAACCCCCTTTCTTCAACTTCTTTAAGTTTAATCCATGCTGTCAACCCCACTCACTTCCCCAAAAACCTTCTTAAACTCAATTGCCAAATCTAATCAGCAGAGAGCTCTTGAGAGTTACAGATTCCACACAAAGCTTGTGGAGCAGTCACAGTGGTACTGGTGTTAGAAGCCATTGGACATTCCCATTCTCACTTGGAAATTACTAAAATTGCAGCTGAGGTACCATTAATCCCACTTGCCCTTGGAGCTACACCAAAAAATGCATGGCTGAGTGTTTCTCCCAGAGTTAGTTCACATCTCATCAACAGAAGTGAATAACTGCAATGTTTCCTATCCAGCATGCCATACAAAACACGTCCATGTGGTATTTCTATCTGCTGAGGTGCTACTGAACAATCTGATCCTGCTCCAGCCTTTTGTGTTTCTCAGAAACCAAGTAACCAACTTCGTTAGCAATAACTTCAGTAGCTATATTATCTGAAAATATTACTTCTTCACTTTTTAAAGATATTAAAAACCACAGATGCCAACAGAGGTTCTTGAGAAACCTATTTCTAACCTCTAATGAAAAAGCTACTGCACCAGTTTTTCCCTCCTCACCACAAGCAAAACCTGGAGTGTAAAAGCTTTCCAAGCCTACCTCAAGCTCTAGCAAGTGATCTCAATTTTTCTTTTAATCCCAGAACACACCTTAGACAACTTCTTGGTTTTTTAATTTCACTGAAAAAAGGCAAGTTAAGTTTAGAAGCATCAGTGCACTGATTTGGATCACTGCACCAATAACTTTGAGGCGATACTACTGCTGTCCCAGGATGGATAACTATGCCCAAACCCTGTTGAACTCATTAGGACAGTTACTGCTCTCCCGTGGTAACACTGGCATCTGGCAGAATTTACCAACTGAAGCTCAGCAACAAAGAGCAGAAAACACCTTTTGCATCACTTGCTCTACCCCAAGTCAAGGCTCCAACTAGATGGTCATCGGTGACCCAACACCTGCAGTGTTGAGTGGAACAAACCCATTTAACTGATGACATCCACTCTTCAGGAGCTCAACATCACCAGCTATAATCAAAACATCAGCAAAAACAAGGATGGTGATCTGGAAAGGGAGACTAGCACACGGTGATCCACCCCGAGGATGCCAAGAAGGCAGATGAAACCATGACCAAGGTTCCTTCCCACTCCATCACAAGAGACCACTTATGTTCCAAGCTTCAAAAGGGTAGATGGGCTTTAAGCCTCCTAGTCCAGCTGAAACAGCTGGGGTCATCCTGCCCTGTGTAGCAAGGGTTGCCATACCAGACCAGCTCAGGGGATTGCTTTAGAGGAGGTGGACTTGACCAAAGACAAGAGGTGCATGCCTGAGCTCCTTCTCCCACTCCTCCTCCTCTGCCTGGAGGTTGGGAGCAAAGTTTTGTAAAACATTGCTCCTAGACATGCAAACCAGAGCAGATCAAGCAGATGTTTATATGTATTTACACATTCAGTTTACAAAAGTCTGTGGAATTAATAAGGTAAGTAATTTCATATGTCCACAGGGGGTGGGGGCAGAGGAGGAAACACTGTAAATTCAGAAATGAGCACCATCTGTTCCTCTGGGCTGCTCGGCCCTCCCTTCCAGCATGGGTGAGCTCTTTGAACCAGGCTCCAGCAATATGGAGTGGAGAGGTGCCTTCTGCATCACTGTCACCTTCACACACACACACACACACACACACAAAAAGTATAGGCTTGTTCAGCCAACACTCCATACACACCTCCTACTTTTCTTGAGATCTTACTTCTACTTCAGTTTCTGCTTTCCAAAACAGTAGAAAAACTCAAATTCAGAGATTAGCTTGCTACTAACAGTAGTAGAAATCAGCCCAGGGAGATGTGACGTGGAGAGGGCTTCTAAACTGCCTGAAGGGAAAATCTCATTCCAGGTTTTTTCTACCCACATCATTTTACTTTCAAACTTCTTAAAACATCAAAGTGCTAAAGAAAGACTCAGAACTAAGGCTTTTTAGGCACCTCAGAACAGCTCAGGGCCTTTCCAAGGCCCAGTAACAGGATGCAACAGCTGCTTCATCACACTCACCTATGAGAAGGGTCAATTCCATGTACTTCTTCTTAAGACTCAGTTGTGCAACACTCACCTTGCATGTTAAGTCTCTGCCATGTCAAAAGCAGTGCTTTGCTCCAGGGCCCAAATACCACTGTTGTCTTTCAGATGTTTCAGATGTTTGATAACCCTTTAGGGAGAACAGGACAATTCACACCTCTCATTTACTGCTACAGTTACTGCAACTGAGGTTTGGGTTCAGGGAACACCTAAAGAGAAGAACACTTCTCATTTCTTAGTGTCTTTGTAAACTCATCAATTCGGTGTTTGCTCCTTGAAAGAATGCACAAAGCTCTGCAGAAAATATAAATTGACAAGAAAGTCTTCAAGTTGTAAAGTATCAAGTCCAGAGACCTTCAAAGCAAGCACATCCCACCAAGGGGACCAGCAGGGGCAACAAACAACCTGCCCAGCACATGCTTTGCGCCAACGACTGAATTACATGTTCCCAAGCAGTCAGCTACAGAAATAAGTGACCCAGCAGAGAGGTCACCAGTTCAACTTCTCCTTTTTCTTCTTGCCAGTCACTTAAGTGTTTCTCCTTAAGGCAGTATCTCCATGTTAAACAGACGTAAGCATCCAAACCAACCTAATCTAAAAAGTCATCTTAAAATTGATGCTTAACAAGCAGGGGCTGAGCAGTCTGCTTGGTGACTGCTACCTAGAAAATCATGATTGTCAAGAAATTGTACAAATCCGAAGAGGCACAACTACACGGGGAGATGCCCTTGACATCAACACCAATGTGAGTTACTGTATCACTGCATGAACAAACGTCAGGAAGAGGACTTGGAAGTTTCCAGAATGAGACTGGACAAACTCCTGGGTAACGTGGCCTGAATTCAACATTGATCCTGCTCCAAGGAGAAGTCTGGATTAGAAGTCCAGAAGGGTCTGTGGTTCCTTGTAAACTCGCGTCTTCTACGAACAGAAGTAGAAAGGAATTAAGGTCTAGGCTGCAGACAGATAAACTGAGAACATACCTGACTGATCTCCAGTAAGAATCAGTGGCACCCAAGTTAAAGCAGCCCAGAAACTTTGGAGAGCAACCACACTAAGCAAGCTGAAGGGGTCTCTGGGTTCACTGACCAAAAGCTACACCTAAGCTCCACATGGACACCCACCCCTGGGAGGGGATCCAGCCCAAATAACACAGCCAGACCACATTGCAGCTGCAGGCTCATGTGCTTCACTGCCACAGACCTCCATGCAGAGGACAAATGTTTGGGTACACACAGGGCTCCAAAACGCCTGAGCAGCACACAGAGGTTTCCTCATTAGGGCTGTTGTCCTTCATAGAATAGATTGCTCAGGTCTGATTTTTACACAAATTATCCAAAATGAACAGGACTGCTGCTGAGCACTGCAGATGGAAACAGAGCAGCATTCTCTGAGCTGGCTCCACCACCCTCAGCTCATCTCTGCTCTAGAAACCCAAACCTGCCCTGCAGGAAGTCTGCATGCAGCAGATGCAAAGGCAGTTCCAGCTACCTTGAGTCTTGCAGGGAACACACAGGGCAGTGTCTGGGGTACATGGTCCTTCCTGCAAACTGCATCGAGCTTTCCACAGGTAAGTCACTAAGAAATCAGAAACCCTTTTAAGGAAACCATGAAAGCCAGAAGGAAACCACCCTTCTCTGTACCAGTACCACGGGACGGGCAGCACACAAGGACCCTAATTCTGCCTGAAGCAGTTCAGTGAATCCACAACCAAGGACATATGACAAGAGAAGATACAGATCTACCAGCCATACATGACACTGTACCCCACCAGCAACTGCAAAGGAATTCAGCATTGAGTATATTTAAAGGCTTTATTAATAGAGCCAAGGGGAAGACACTTCTGTTTCATAGCAACCTCCAAGGTTTTGAAGTTTGTTTCTGTTCTTTTTCTGGGACAGAAACAGAATGTCCCTGACATCTTTCAGGAACAAAACTGTAATGAATTATCACTGTTGTAGATCAGCACCTTGCTCCTTCCAGGGCATCACCTCATGAGTAGGCTGGGTAGAGGTACAAAACATTTCTCACTCCAGAAAAATAATTTGGCATTTTCACTACCAGTTCACTTCAGACCAAGAACCTGAAACCCTGTCTCTGCAATCTGCAATCAGGCTTGTGCTTTAAAAAATAAGTACATAAAAATGTCATCCTGCTACAGTGTCCAGATCAACTTCTCTTCCTAAGGCTTTAAAGTCAGAGTCATTCCTGGTGATATACTACTATTAAGTAGGAATGCTTATTTTGGCAAAATTTCATTTAGCTGTGAGTGCTCTGCTGAAGAGGTTAGGAAGGAAGCATCTAGGTGAGAGCCCCCAGCTATCTCGGCTTGCTGACAAAACCCTCAACTTCAGAGCTGCATGCCACTCCCAGATCCCAAGAAATCACAACCTTCTCACTCATACAGACCAAGTGGATCAGAGGGGCAAAGGCCATTTTGATGCCTAAAGGGCATTCCATCTCTGCATTTAATCTTCTATTTCTCCACTGTCCATTGAACTTTTTTAGAGCAGCGTCAGGCAATGAAGCTGTATGTCAATTCCCAATACATACACATAGAAGACTTTATATAATTAAATTTTTTTAACATTTTAATTCACCTCAAAGGCAGCAAGTCTCCAGCAGAAAAGCACAGTAACAATCAGCACCTGGCACTTTCTACCTCTGCAAAGCCTCCTTTCAAGGGACTGTGCTAACCCTAGAATACAAAGAAAAACAGAAGGAAATAAATACTGGCTTGGGTTGCACTTTACTTCTAAGCAGCAGGACAAAAATTTGAAAGCCCGGCTGAGTAAACAGGAAAGCTGCAGATCCCAGAAACAACAGGATTAGCCAGGTTTTCAGATCCTTTCCCAGGTTTTACCCCTAATTGTTTCCCTGTGTTTTTGGAGAGAATTTTAATGCCTATGTGCTTAAGAAATCCTCAGGAAAAGCCTATTAGCTTCCAGCAGTGTGCTGGAGTATCACAGGGCGGCTGGGCTAGAGAACAGACCCTTGGAACATACCCGACAAGGCTCTGAGGGCTGTGGGGAGCCTGGGAAGGGGTACTCCAGCTAACAGCAACAGCACTTATGTCACTATGGATAAAGTGAACCTAGTTTGGGTGGGTTGAAGGCTTTTTTTTTCAGGTGTCCAACCTGGTGCTGGCAGCAGCCAAACGATGACACCTTCGGAAAGCCCAGGAATAAGTAAAACACACTTACTTTTTGCAGCACACTCGAATTTCCAGCACCATGTACTTCGGGCACCAAACCAGAGATGGTGGTTTTCTACCCACCATCTACTCGTAGCATGGACCTGGCCTTGAGGTTTCAGGCTGGTCCAGTACCATTTCTACTCTTTTCACCAGAGCAGTAACCTTTAAAAGATCTCATGCCTGAGCATCCCAGGTCTCTTGTGCTTGCACCATGTGTCACCTCCAACATGCCTCAGCTGGAAGCTGTAGCCCAGCCAACCACTGGTCACTGAGTGTCCTGCACTGCCTCTGCCAGAAGGCAGATAATCTACAGACCCAGTAGGACACATACTTAGACGCGTTGAGCTTTTGACAGCAGCATTTAATTTTGGGAAAATCAGCAGTAAATAGAAGAGGAACGCATGAAGAGCAGCTTGGCTTTTTACTGTACTTTTGCAAGAGAAACCACATCATTTGCCACGGCTGTTGAAGTCCAGGCACTTACAGCCAGGTGAAGACCACTGATCTCTGGGACCGCCTTTCTTAGTTTTAGTTCTTTTAATAAAAATTTGACTAGCTATAATACCATAGTGGAAAAAAATAAAATAGTGTTATTTGTTGGTTTTTAAATGCAAAATAATCATATGCAAAAAGCTGGAAACACGGAAAATCCCTGGATCTCTTTCACAGATTTTCATTGCTTTCTACACTTTCACCTCCCACACAGTTTTGCTTCTATCACACACTAAAAGCAAAGAACGATTAGGTGGATATTCCCAAGCTGGTACAAGCCACAAGCAGGAAGCAGCTCTGAAATACAGGGGTTTGGCAAAACACAACGAGAAACCACAAAGAAAGGAAGTCTTTGACATGAGAGGCAAGACAAACACTAAAACCAAGGGGCTGCAACAGCTCTATCACTTTAAGCCTCAATGTCTTCCATGACTACAGAGAAGGCAGTGAATAGAAATGCACTGGAAACAAAAAAGAAAAATATTAAAAAGGAATGGAATGAAGAACCTCTTTTCCCTCAACAGCTAAGGAGCTAAAGCTTGCTGTACCAACCTGACAGCAAAGTTCCCAGGGAAAAAGCAAGCTGCCAGTTATATTCCCAAATTTAGCACAGAAATATTGTGACCTATGGCAGTGACTATTTCATAACTTACAACCACAAAGACAAATAGAAGCTTTAAAAAAAGACTTGCAGAAGCATGCTACTCATTTGAACTCCCAAAAAAAGCCTCAGCGCAACAGCATTTTCTCATTAGAAAAACCTGCAGTCCCCGCTATTTTTTTAAAGAAAGTTGAATGCTCTTCAACTAAAAATCTCCAGATATATTAAAATAATTTTACAATTAACTTCTGAAGATGGAAAGTGCATGTATGCATTCATTCTGAACACATTTAACTATGCTCCATGTGAAGTCAGAGAGCAGTGCTTCCCACCAGCTCCAGCCTCAGCACTGCCACACACCAACCACGGCCAACAAAGCAATAAACTTTAGCACTTTTGGAACAAAGGCACAACCAGTAAGAGATAGGAAGTAACTCAGTTCTTTTTATCAAGTTTTTTCATAGACACTTTTAAAAATCTCATTGTATTACTAAAACCATCTGATGCACAAGTCTCAAAGCTGCATGGAAAGGAGCATCCTCCTGTTGACGTATTATCTGATTTTGGGATTGTTCCGAGTCTGGGTGAGGAAGCACCATTAATTGCTCCTTATCAAAATACACAATTCCCAGCTGAGCTGGGAGTTAGAAGATCAGACGATCCTACTAAATCAGGGGGAATCCTCACCACACGAGGAGGCAAAAAAGACATCTGTGCAGTGCAATGGAAGGCAGAAGAGAGCAATCACTATGTTGCCAAAACCTGAACTTCAGAAAACCTCCCCTTATTCCTACCATTTTAGGAAGGTTAACAAAAGAGAAAAACAAAAAAGCACGGCCCCACAGCTTGTTACCTTTGCCTTATGTTTGTTCCATGTCCCAGTTTCCCGCAGAACTGCAATTCCACACAAGTTACAGGTGACTTTCACAGCTGCACAAGAGACAAGACAGATGGATACAGGACAATACCTTGCAAGCACCCCCACAGGCCTGACATAAGCCTGTGTATCTGCTCAAACTATCAGACACAGTGCAATAAAAGCTGTGTGGTCACTGTTAGGATTTCCATGATGACAAAGTGCAGATACTAACAGCTGACAGCTGCTGTAAAGAAAACAGTTTGAGATGGAAGAATCAGGACATTGCTCTGCATCATTCCATGCATTATTTACATCTGGAATCTTGTCTCTGCAACCACAGTGGCCAGAGATACTTGTAGTTCAGGTTTATGTCTGGGGACATAGCTTCATAGTTAAAGAATCCCACCAAATAAAGGTCCTGCCTGCCTTTACCTTCTCATCTGAAAGGCATGGCTTTAGTTTGGGGCAAACTCAGCGAAGTTTGTTTTTCAGAAAACAAAGAATTTGGCTTTTACAGCAGTTACAACTACTGGGGAAAGTAGCAGAAACTTATTTTCTATTTGGTTCAGCTCATTACATTGTCATTTTTTCCTCTGTATCATCACTTGTGCCTTGTTCCCTTATATATGTCTGTACAGCAATCGACAAGAAAAAAACCCAATTCTTCAGAAATCCCAAGCTCAGTCAATTACTTACAATAATCACACAACCTAGTGAATAGTAGCACACTAAACCACAATTTATCTAAGAGACAGTCTCTTCTTAGCTCAGAAAAAAGCAGCTCCTTAGTATGGGGTCGGTCAAGAGGACATCAGCAAGCACAACTCATTCCAAAACCTGGTCCTTCTTAAAATACAATACATGCTTCAGCTCTCATTGAACCTGTCAACACCAACACAATAGCCCTGCCTTGAGTGCTCTATTTTTAACATTTTCCATCCATGCAAAAGACATGTATTTAATAAATCTAAAGGAAGTATAACTAAATGAGAGAGAGAGTTGAACACAACTTTTTTCAGGGCCAGCCCAAATAACATGGGCACAAGCCACTACCACAGGCAGCCCAAATGATTTGCAGGGATTACTGAATTACAAACATATACTGGCCTCAAAGACAGGAGAGATGCCAAAAACCAATGCCTGGTCGCCTGGGGGCACATGCAGGAGTTGAATCCAATGCAAAGGTCAGTGTCCTATATGCTCATGTGATGCCATGTCATCTGGTATGGCTGCCATTGAGAATAGGTGCTATAAAGGATAAGATGACCTTAAATGGCTCATTATTTATTGGAAGCATCTGGTCCCTTTAATGTTCCTGAGGATGTCTAGGATGACTGTAAATCAGAGTGCTTGCAGAGCTCTTTAACCCCCCTGGCCTGTGCACATGTGTACACACTATCTTTAGCTAACAAGCCCTTGCTTGCCTTGCTGGCAGGATTCAGCTTGTGGTGGAGACACCCTGCTCCAGAGCAGTCACAAACTCGCTGCCTTGGGAGGTAAAGATGCATTCAGCATCAAAAATAAAAAGATCCAGAGGTTCTTCTGTCTCTCCCAGCAGGAAGGAAGGGCTCAGCACTCCAAAAGCCTCAGCCAGACTCTGCAGCTTACATCTTCCAGTGACTTCACATTGCTTTTGAAAGCAAGCCCACTCTGGACAGCTTTCAAGCATTATCTGGGGAGGAGGGAGCTGACCCTTCACCACCTTTCCCCCAAATGTGAGTGAGATGGAAAGATGAAGTTGCACTACAATTCTTTGCCTGGCCTTGCAAAGGAGCTTTCCCCAATAGAAGAGCATCTGTCCACATGCTCTGCTTCCAAGCAGGAATAAACCAGAAATGTCCTTGGTGTACACTCTACACAAGCACCCCCACAACCTGAACATCCCATTGGTGATCCCAGTACTCCTCCCAGCACATCAGAAGCAGCTCCAGGCCAGCAGATGAGCTGGATCTTTCCAGCAAGAGTCAATTGGGCAGGAACTGCTGCATACCCATGCAAAAATGCATTGCTCTGAGGGTTTTCTTGCTCATCTTTAGCTGTGTGGGCAGGACACACTAAAGGGAGACCTCAGTGAGAAAAGCCCTCAAGTATGCTAAACTTGTTTTCCATTCCTCCAGGCAACCAGAAGATTAAGCAAGTAGGTGAAAGATGCATAAAAAACCTCAATCCTCTCTCTAGGTCCAATAAATACAGTTCATTTGCAGGATCAAAGAACACTTTTTTTGGTCCCCAAAACCAGAAGGCATTACGATTTTTACAACTATAAACGGCAAAGATTTATCACCATTCATTGGTTGTCTCTGTTTGAAGAGCAGCTGTGTACAGGAGGCAGATGACTTGCAAGAAAATCTCCTCCTAGGAGATGCATATGCCAACTTGTGTTAAAAAGCTTTCTAAGAGATGAAATGAAAGAAATGCTGACGTAACAGAAAGAGCTGTTTTAGTAATTATCCCAAATCACTTCAGCCTCCCTCTCTCCTTATGTTTAACTCTTAGATATGCGATGAATATCAGAGGCGCTTTCATGGGCTTTATCTTCGAACTCACAAACTGAAAAGCAAGTAATTATGGTTATTATATTTACTAATATATTTACTAATTCTGAGTAAGCCTATAATTTTAATTGCATTGGAATGCACTATCTCCATCTTCAGCATCATGTATAGGAAATATTTACTTTCACATTATTCTTTAATAGCACTTGGTGATGAAAAGCTTTAAAAAGACAAAAAAGTGGACCATCTATCAAGTAATTTTTTTAGTCTAGATCAATCTGTTGCCCTTGAATCTGCTTCTAGGCTAGTCAAGCAAATGCATAAACATCACTTTGCCCACTTAGTGGGTTATTAACTTAAAAAAACATCTCATTACTCCTTATGCACAGTCAGCTAAAACAAGCTAGGACAGCTCAATCTCCAAATAAAGAGGTTTTGCATAAAGTACAACTCTACAATAATTCAGTTTTTTAACTTAAACACAGACATAAATGTATTTTCTATGAAAGTCCTGCTCCAGAAATGTTCTCTGATCTCTCTCAACCTTTTTCTCTTGTTTCTTGCTTCATCTAATGAGTTGCTCCCATGCACAAAAGTGGAAATTTCAAATTGCTTGCTTTCTTCCTTTTATAGAAGTCTGAGTTTTGAAAGCTCACAGTAGCATCTCATAATCCAAAGTCCACAATTTTGAGTCTGTCTTAGCATCAGAGAATCCGAGAACTGAGTTGGAAAGGACTTTAAAGCTTGTTCCACCCTCTGCTATGGGCAAGGACACTTTCCACTAGACCATGTTGCTCCAAGCCTGGTCCAACCTGGCCTAGGACACTTCCAGGGAGAGAGCAGTCACAACTTCTCTGGGCAGCCTGTGCCAGGGCCTCACCACCATCACAGGGAGGAATTTCTCAATTCTCATCACAAGAGTTCTTCTAAAAAAAAGTTTTAGGATGTTTTCAAAATTGTCTGCGACTAGGGTAAGTCTGTCCCCCATTCCTGGGCTGTGCATCCTGGTGCCTCTTTCCCACCAGCCAGCACTTACGTGGCCCCAGCCACACCTCAGTATCACCAAGGCCACCAAAAGGTTATCTTTCCATCAAATTAACTGCTGGCACTTAAGCAAGCAAACTGATCCAACCAGCCAAGGTGCATGTTTCCTTGCCCCCAGCTGCAATAAGTGGGCAGGGCTGAGAGACACCAGTGTATCTTCAGAGGCTGTGAAGTCACACCTTCATTCCTTGCTGCCTAGATTTAAAGCACTCCACTGAGCCCCAGGACAGCTATTCTGCAAGGGCATTGCACGATTCACGCACACAACATGCTTCTGCCTTGCACTCTGTTGTCACAGCAACTGAACACAAAGCATGACTGTCAGCATGAAACCCTTGCGTGCTGGAAGAAGGGAGAGGGGAAGCATCAGATGTGCAGGACAAAAATGGTCTGGAGATACAGTATGGAGTTACATGGCAAGTCGTGGAGCAGCTCCTGACAGAAAACCCAAGCCTCCACCAGCTCATCTTTATGGCTTATACTTCATTCTGGAGAATTATAGAATGGTTTGGGTTGGAAGAGATCTTTAAAGGCCACCCAGTTCAATACCTTACAACAAGCAGGGTCATCTGCAACTACAGCAGGTGGCTCAAAGCCCCATCCAACCTGACCTTGAATGTTTCCATGGACAGAGCATCCACCACCTCTCTGGGTAACCTGTTCCACTGTTTTACCACCCTAATTTCTTCCTTATACCTAGTCTGAGTCAACCCTGAGTTAGTTTAAAAACATCACCCCTTGTCCTATCACTACAGGCCCTTTTAAAAGGTCTGTCCCCACCTTTCTTGTTAGTTCCCATTAAGTACTGAAAGGAAGAAGCATGGTAACATACTTCAAAAAAACAGTGGTGCATGTTCTTTAGGCACAGTAAATGAAGATGTTCCAGGAATTCCATACCAATTATTTATTAATCCTTTAATTACTGATTCAGAATGACCAGTAATCTTTTCTAATAAGGACATGAATCTTCCTTCCCCTTTGAAATCTTTAAATACACCTTTCTAAAGGATGCAAAGAAAGCACACAGACCTAGGAGTCTTTTAACTACTAATGCTTGTTGGCACTTCAAAGCAAACCTCTGCTGCTAGAATTTCACTAATTAACCATTACCCCTATGACAAAAAGCATATGATGTTTCACTCCGCAAACCATGGTCACTTGTCCTAAAGGCTCTTCTCTGCAAGAAGATGCAAGAATAAGGAAGTGGTTTCAGCATCTACCTCAGGAAGCAGGACATGGGAAAAGCCACCATGGATTTTTTTCTTATTTGCTTTTGAGGCTGTTCTTATTTTACACCTGACAAGACACCTTGTAGTACCACTGAAGCAACTGCCACTTCTTTCCCAAGTGTAGCCAAACATCATGCAACTTGATGAGGAACATATGACACCTTTAACAGGCTCCATGCCTACTTTCCAGCCAAAACCTTTTGCAATCCATTACCATTTCTGGAGAGTTACCTCTGCTGAAAGTCAGCTTTAAGACGTAAGCAGGAGAAAAGCAAAAGTCGATAGATTTCAACTGTACGCTTTAAAATAAACTTCCCTTGAGCACAGGTACCTGAACAAAGCAAGACCAGAGACTGCTATAGGAACACACACTCGATTTCTCCGCTCACATTTTTGTTAGTTTAAAACAGTCTGGATTTTTTTTTTTGGTGGGTGGGGGAAGCCACAGAGGCAGCTTCTGAGAGAGAAGCTGCTGGAAGCTTCTACTATGTCCAGCAGAAGCAATCCCTGAAGGCTCTGACGATGGACATGTTGCTGGCCCGATTAGGGAAGTTGGTAACGCCTCAGTGATGACATATTTAAGAAGGAAAAAAAAACACATTGAGTTTTTTTTCTTCTTTTTCTGAGTGGTGGGGAAGTGCCGGGACCCAGGTGCTCCTGGCACCGGGAACAGCCACGCAGCCGGGGCCACACAGCCGGGACCACGCGGCTGCTGCCATCTCCGCACAGCTCGCAGTGAGCTTTGCCTGCTTAGCCGCTTTCAGCCAACCGTGCTGAGAGCAGAGGTGGCAGCAGCGGCTTCTCCTTTTCGGCACCCACATAAAGAAAGGCCCTGAATGGTGCCAGCGCCACCCCTGCCGTGGTGGTGGGGACCATGGCAAGCAATTCCCCAACAAGAAGCCCAGATGAGATCAACCTTTCAGCACTGCAAAACCCTGTAAGAACTTTTCAATTGATTGAGCTTGAGAGCAAACAAACCTACGAAAAACAATTTTTTCCCCAAGTCATAGAAAAGGAAAAGGTAAAGACACATAAGGAGAACATGACAACACTAAGGTCAGTGAAACGAAAGAAGGGGAGGAGGTGCTCCAAATGTTGGAGCTGAGATTCTTCTGCAAGCAATGGTGAGGCCTATAATACAACAAACCCTCCCTGTAATTCATGAAGTGCATGGGCAGGATGCATAGATCCACTTGCAGCCCATGAGAAAAGGTGCTCACACTGGAGCGAGTGGATGCTAAAAAGTTCTAGAGAGACCCAAACAGAGAAAGGCCCTTGTTTCCAGGCGCAGCCTTGCCTCCAAACTAGAACAGCTCATCCTTAACAGACTACACTCCATGAACTAAAAGGACCCATGCCATGTAGTTTGGGAAGACTGTTTTTGCCCATGGGAGGGACTCACGCTACAGCAGGTCAGGTGGGACTGCAACTCATGAAAATTAGAACCATGTTGGAGAAGTTCACAGAAAACTGTCTCCCGTGGGAAGGACCCCAGAGCATAGCAAAAGAGACTCCTCCCTCTAAGCAAACTGAAGAAAGACTTTTAGAAGTGACAAACTGACTAAAGACCCCATGTTTTGTCTCCCTGCACTGCCAGCGGGAAGAAAGGAGGGGCTGGAGGGGGGGAAAAAGGTGTTCTAAAGGTTTGTTTTAGTTCTCATTACCCACTTTTAATTCTGTTAATAATGTATTTTCTTTATACTGTTTAAGCTTGAACTGTTTTCCCTTTAAAGTGTTTTTCTCCTAATCCTTATCTCAACTCATTGAGCCATTCGGTTTTTCCTTCCCCTCCTCTGCTTAGCTATAGCAGAGGAAAAGAAGAGAATGATTTTTGTGAGTGCCTGGCTTTTGGCCAGTGTCAAACCACAACAACATTTCAGACTCTTACCAGCAAATTTTTTAAGTAAGCCAGCACCCGTGTCACTCCTCAGAGGGGCGTGACAGAGAACATTTTACCGTTACACTAATCACACACAGAGAGCAGAGATGTGAATCAAACTCTTCATGCTTTCACGTCCTCCATGGGTCCAATGGCAACACCAACTCATTTCCTGGAGGTTTCTTCCCACTGGTCTCCTGCAGCTTCCCCGAAGCCAAGAGCAGCTTTCTGCAGGGGGCCGGAGGAACAGTGGGGTGCTGAGCACCGGGGACGCCTGGTCCAAGCAGCTGTGTGTGTTTGTTTGCAGGAAGGAGAAATGCCAGCAGGCTGCTAGCACTACTGTGAATTTCAAAGCCTCATGCAATTTAGCCAGGCACAGTTCAAACTTTCTGATACACAGCACTAATGAAGCAGATTAACAACTCCAAATTCTACCCCTTTGGCTGAACAACCTCTCTTCCCACAACTGATCTCTGTACCCCAGCATTCACTACCACTCCCATCGATGCGATCATCCTTTCAAAACACTTCATTCCCTCCCACTGCTTTCAAGTCAACTTCGACTTTTTCTGGGTGATAGCAACAAAGAAAATCAGGATTTGTAGGACAGAAAGGCTTGAAGACAGGGTCCCTCCCAGCCACCAGAGCAGCATGTTAATGTTCTAACACGCGATTCACAAAAGAACATACCACAGCCCTGAAGTTACAAAACAGACTGAATAGCTAACATGAAAAAGGTGATAAATTCATAGACAAATTAATGAGGAGACATATCCAGCATAAGATTTCACAACAGGAAGAACTGAGATTCCTGTGAACATTTTTAACGTTTTCCACATAATAGCTGGTGACACTGTCCAGGCAGAGATCAGTGTCAGACCAACAGCACTGTTCTAACTGCATATCCAAATCCTTGATTAATTAACCATTAATTTGCTGAGTAACTACACCAAAACCAGAGCCAACTGCTTCAAGTGCACCAGAAAACTTGTGCCTCCTGTGACACAAGAATTTTTAGAAGGGCTGTACCCAAAGTTCTCAGTCTCTCTGGTGACTGTGGTGCTCATGAGCTGCCAGTGCCACAGCTGCACCATAGCTGCTCCAAGCAATTTTTGACACTATGGGGCTATGAATTATAAGTAAAACATGACTTACTACCAAAAAAACATGTTACTGCCATGGTTTTGCTTGAACTTGCAGAAAATCAAAGCACAGAAAGGCAAAAACCTGGCTTTGGGAATCTTATGATATTCTTTCCCAGGGCTACCCCATGTACTTTCAGAGCCACAGCACTGTCCTAGAGAGTATCACTGGATCAAATTAAAGATCTTCTAAGAGTGCCTCCTGGATTTTTTTTTAATGATACGGTGTGCTCCATACTCAAAAACTGTAGGCAGTCTGTCAGGGAATTGGGAAAACCAATGTGGGGTGCAAAGGAGTGCCCCAAGCTCATAATTCACAGCCTTTCCAGCATCTCACAAAAAGGTTGTGGGCTTCTCCTGACACATCTCCTACATCTTACAAGGAATGGAAGTACAGGAAAACAAGGCTTCTAGGAAATATGTGGCAGAGAAAATACATCTTAAGTTGCTAACAGTAAAAAAAAGGCCCTTACTTCCGAAAAGTGCTACAAAGCTTTTGGAAAAGCCCATCTCTCTATCATTACTTCCAAAATAATCTGTAGTTTGTTCCATAAGGAAAGAGGGTTTAGGTGCCCCAGGACTGGCCCTGCTCACCCCTGTGCAATGTGGGCTGGCCCTTGGGAGGGAGGCTGTGAGAAAGGGGCAGCGCTCTCACTGATGTGTGCAGAGTCACTCTGCTTAGAAAGCAGAAGGGCAGTGACTCGTGTAATGCCAGTAATTTAATCAGGAAACTCATGCCCGCAGAGCACGGATGGAGGGCACAGAAGAGCCATCCCAGTGCCCAGCAACGCTCCCAGCTCCACCTGCAACCCCAGAAGAGCAAGGCAGGGACAGGAAGTGCAAGTAGGGCAAAAACTAGATTTCTTTAAGTAGACACTGCATGATGACAGTGGGTCCTCGCTTTATTCACAGTTCACATTTCACTCTGGCAGTGGCACAGGCTCTGCAGTAGCTGCCCCATCCCTGCAGCCCCAAATCTCTTTACTCCAAGCTTTTTACATCCTCTCCACAACCCTGCTGGGAATCAAAAAACATTTGTTTTTATGGCAAAAAAGATGGCTTCAATTGAGGAAAACTTGTAACTGCCCTCTGATGAGGGGCTCCCATCCCCCCCCCAGTCCCTAACACATGCAAGATGAGAAACTATGGAATAGTACTGAGCATTTAAGGATTTTGAACTTGCATTGTATTTCTCAGTCTAACCAAAATGAAACCACCAGCACCTCGTCTGCACATATGTATAAAGCAGTGAGTGTATGAGGGCAGCAGCAATGCTACCCAGGCAGGCCAAGGCTGCTGCCAGGACTAGAATTGTGGGAGATCTCAGCTAAAAAACATCATCCCACAAAGCAGGTTACCTTCCCAAACTGCACAGCCCAGGGACATCTCAGTACCAGGAAAACAGGAGTGGGAAGGAGGGGAAACCCAGGAAGACTGCAAGGAGCTTCAGGAAGGAGAAGAAAGGGCAAAGAGGGACAGAAAACACAAGTAAACAGGAAATCTGCAATCTTCAAGCAACCACAGACTTCAGCAACAGCTTCTTAACAAGTTCATCAAGTAGATTCAGTGTTGAGAAATCCCTTGCCCCATGTAACTCCAGCGAGGATTGCAGGAGCCACGAGAGCCAGGAAGGCAGCCAGCGAAAGCGGAGGAAGCAGCAGCTGGAAGGGAAGCATCAGCTGCTGTCACACAATAAAAGGAGGTTGCTGGGCCAAGCCCAGCACCTCGACAGCCACAGCCAGGAGCAGGACAGAGGGAGATACACTGGATCCTCACAAACAACGCACATTTTTTTCAGAAGTTGAGAGGCAAGGGCAGCAGGCATGGCAGCCTGACCAGGGCTGCTCCCCAGGCACCAGCCCTGCAAGCTGCTGGGGAGAAAATCCCATTGCAATATCCCACCAGATGGGAGCATGGAAAGGACTGCAGATGAAAGGACTATAATTAACCATCATAATCAGAGCTGACCACACAGGTCCCAGGACAAGAACACTTTCTTTTCTCTCAGTCAAACAGTCCTACTTAAAACTGACATCAAGAAGCTTTTTCCAGAAGGGACTGATTTTTCATTCCACTAATCTCAATAAGAGACATGCCCAACACAAACTGAGCCTTTCAAAGCACATGACTTATACTGTATTTACAAGGTTGTGGAGTATAAGAAAGCACCAAGAAAACAGCCCCTTTATCCATCTTGAAGAGGTTCAACGCAACCATTTCCTTAAAAAGACTCTAAGACACATCATTTTTTAATTCAAAGATAAAAAATATTCACCTTCTTGAAACAAAGTATACAGGGAAGGGAAAGAATATATTTTTTAGAAGTTAAAAAGCAACCTGTTGAGCAACCCTGACATTTTCCCCCCACCAAAATAAACCAAACCAGCCCAAGTGCAACATACTGCACAAGCAGATGCTCACTGTGGTAGGAACAAGGTCTTTTCTGATGCCAAGTAGGTTGAGCTATAAAGCAGACTTTGAAAAAAAAACTTGTAAGAAGAAAGCAGAGTGCTTAGAACTGGGGGGTGCCAAGCCCAAACTCCATAGCGCTCCCTCAGCCTTGGAGCACCCAAAGGAATGAGCATTTCAGGCAACTCACTGGGAAGCCAAGGGCTACCATGTTCAGCCAGCCACTGCCCACTTGAACACACATGTGCTGAACAATCTCTGCTATCAAGCAGGTTCTAATATTTGGTCATTTTATGGGGTTTGGGGTGTTTTTTTAAGAGGTGATCTTTCCATTACAGAGGGTTAAGAGCAATGGAAGGGTCAGGTCTGTCTCCTTTCCACTTCAGGCCAGGTGCCACTCCTGAAGCCATTTAACAGTTCTGAATTCTGGCCCTCCCACAGGAGCATCTCAAGCCCCCGAGGATGAAATAGCCATTTACCTTGTTCTCCTGTAAAACACAGGATCCACTACAAAGCCAAGTCAGATCAACAGTCCTCCAAGCACACCAAAGTCTGTAGCAGAGATGAGAACATTGCAGAAAGCTGAGCCAAGAACCCACAAACCCTGGGTCTTTTCAAGTTCTCAATATATCATCTCTATAAACACCTTAAAAGTCTTCCCCTTCCCCCAAAAGAACACCAAACAACTGTACAAATAAGACCTCAAGCTCGCTGGAAATGTACCTCCCATGTACAAGATGGTACAAGCTTACCTACCAAAGGGGAAAAAAAAAGTCCAATAATAGTTTATGGATAGTTTTTGGATAATATTTCTGAAAGAGGAAATTTTCTAATTCTCCATTGCTGAACACAGCTGTGTTGTGTCAGAACTGCAGGCATGATTACCACTGGAAACAGCTCTTTGATGACTATCACACTAGAATATCTAAAACAAGTAGAAGCATGGAAACAAAAAGTGCTTTGCCACCCAGTTTCAAACCAGAATGCTGAAGACCATTGAATAATATATGAGGGGGTTGGCGGGGATTTGGGGTTTTTTTGGTGAAAGATCTCTCATATAGGGCTGGGCTGGTAGAAAAAAAGATTGAAGACTGAGGCTTTCTTTAAATTTAAATAAAATTACCTTGTTATTTCAGATCCTTTTACAGCTGATGAGTTTTCACCATTTTCCAAGCTTCTACATGAGAGTAATTCCTAGACATTATTATGTTTTACCTCAAAAGTACCTAAAAGCCCGCCACGGCTACCAGCAGATTGCACCTTTAGTCTGGCAGGCTACAAAAGGCAGCTTCTCCTCTCAGTATTCCCGGTCCTGTTTGACAACTGCACATGTCTACTAGCAGCAGCTCTCTAATCTCATGGCGCAGCTGGTTTGTTAGCAGCTGTTGTGAAGCTCTCATCAATGCTGACGTGACAACCAACATCACCAGCACGCTGCTAAAAACCCGACGTTACTCATGGAATGCTATGGGCAACGAGAGCAACTGCCGGTACACCCTTTGGAAAGGGCTAAGAGATTACCCTAACATTACAAGGAGTTTCAAACACAGCTAGTGATGTCCTCAACACAAGCAGCCAAATTCATCACTGACTAAAAGGCTGTAAAGCTTGATTTGAGACACATACGGCTATGCTGTATCTGCAGGGAGGAAATACGTTCCTTTCTGTGTGGTGGGACAACAGACCCAGTAAGATTTGGGCAATTCATTGGAAAACTATGAAACTCATGTTATTTTCTGATCAAAACACACCATGGTAGCCACCAACAAGCAAGATCTCATGGTTAAGAGATGTGTAATAGCAGGCTGGAATGGCTTCTCGCACGCTGGAGCGTACATGCTGGGCAGCAGCCCAGGGTGAGCTTCCAAAGGTTATTACAGACCAGAGATGGTGACTTTAGATGTGACGTTTAACATGCCAGACCCCATATCCCAGTTAACCCACGGGAAGAACATGGAGCCAGACAGTAAAATGACTCAGCACAGCTTTACCAGTGGTGAGCATTGAATTAGGGCCCCAGGACACAAGCGGGAGGTCTTAGCCAGACAAAGGTGGTAAGCATAATGCTCACAGCCCTTCTTCTTACGGTGAACCCAAGATCCAAGCTTCCCATCCCATCCATCTACACTGGAAGTTCTTTTCTCTAAGTGTTGTTTGCAGAGCAATCCCATTTTTCATTTCCGTGGGAAGTGGCAGCCTGGGATTTTCACTTGCAGACTCAGAGAGGCCACAAGAGCCTACCAAAGCCTCAGGCTACAAGAGAAACTCTACGTAATAAGCCAGAAGCTTTTCAGCATGCTAACAATTCTCAGCAGCAAACAGTTTCAAAGGTTTAAACTTCCAAAAGGAACTGTCTGAGTGTGTGAAAACCTACGACTAATTCTTCTACCAACTCTGGGCAAGCACCACAAATAGCAGCTGGTTTTGCAGCAAAATACCACACAGTTCCAGCTCTCTCCATCCCCCAAAATAAGTGCTCTGCCATGTATAGTATTCCCAAAGGCATCATGCAGCGGCATCAGCATCCCGAGACAGAGTAGGAGAAAAACTTGGGAATTTGAAATGTACGCAAGAAGTGATACCTTTATATAACTGCACTGAATAACTGCTAGCCATTAAAAGCCCTGATCTCTTCAGTACTCGTGTTGAAACTTGCAAAATGTAAATCAAGCCTTTGCGAGACCAACTAAAATAGTGTCTCCCCCAGGGCTCTGCAAATACCACCACAAAGCCCAGGCTCCCGACACACCCTGAACACTGGCCTTGGAGCTGGAAATGCCCTCCCAATGCCTTAATTACCACTGAGTTTTTAAACTGCAGCTACACTAGGCAAAGCTTCATGTGCATACGCCCTGCTTGCTTGCACTTGGTTTTACCACAGCAGTTCCCTAAGGAAAGCAGCAAACCACAGCCTCATAAAGTTTTAATGGGATAACTGGCAAACTGAGGGCATCACTGCACTGAATAAAGCAGAGCATCTCAGTGGTATAAACTACCTACTTGATTTAAGTCACATTTTATAGCTCTCCCTTCTGAAAAAAAAACCCACTAGTTTTCTGTACTAACTCAAAAAAACCTCTTGTCTGCTAAAAACAACGGGCAAATCAAGCCAGGGCTGAGCACAAGAACTGGCAATTCGCCTGGGTTTCCTTGTAAATGCCTTCAAATGGCAGTCATGCCCCAAACCACGCTTTGCCGGCCAAGTATATATAACCAAGCATCATCGCTCTCCTCAGAGCCAAATAAAGGACTGAGCGGGTAGAAAAGGGGGAGGTGAACGAGACGGGCAGTTCGTTTCTTTAGCAACCAGCAGCTTTCACAAGTTTTTCTGTATTTTATATATGCAAGATACCATCCAGCTTGGTGACATGAGCTTCCAGGCTGGTCTATAGTAAGGATTTCAGGAGCCGATATGTTTTTAACCAAGGCAACCAGCAATTTCATGTTTCTCCCTGAAAGGCAGCCTACCAGAGGGCTGCTTCCAGCACTGAGCACTGCCTCCTATTCTGAAGCAATGACAGAGGAGGCAGGAATTCATCTTTTCTGCCTTCCAGATTGTCCTGAATTCATAGCTGAAGCCACCAGCATCATCAGTCAAGCACATCTGGACACGATCCCTGCTGAGATGCAGCGGACAGTCACTGGCCCCAGGAACGCCAGACTGGACTGTCCCAAGCTCACAGGCTGCTGGTAAAAGAACGGCTGCACTCAGTGGAGATGGAGTCAGCCCACCATGGAACAGCCACCAGCATGCTGAGGAGGCTCCCTCTTTGTCTGAGCAACAAAACACTGGGATCACAATAGCTGAAATCAAGCAGATCTGGCCAGAAAGTAGAAGTGGTTGGGAAAATTGAGAGGTGGCTCTAGCAGAGTTGGTTGGGAACGGAACACGAAGGCACATGTAGAAGTGGATAAAAAAAAGTGTAGAAACAACAGAAAGCACACAAAAATTAGCGCCGCAGAAGGAAAGAGTGAGAATTTGCTCTGAAAAATGATATGACATCTGAAAAAATGCAAACTTTTGCTCCAGCAAGAGGACCCAGCACCAAAAATACTCCATGTACCTCCATACTGTCTCTTTTCCCCTTTTTCCAGTGTTCAAGGGAGCATCTGCAACACACGTCTTTGTTTCTGTGTCAGGGGTCTAAACAGCAACGCTGTGCTCAAGAATACGCACACAAAGCACTGGGGAGATGCCAGAACTATCCCAATGCTCCCAGGTCAAGCAAACAGCACAGACAGTAAAAATAATATGACACCCTGTCTTCAAAAAATAAGGAGACAATGCACTGTAAGGCCTTGGCTTCCATCTTCTATTTGAAAGCTGGCACTGCTGCCCCAAAGTTCCTTATTTTGGGAATACATGGAAACATAGTGGGAGAGCAGTAAGTAAAAAAAGGTTGGCTGGGTCAAGTCTAAATCAGTAATAAATTCTGAGGAAATGGAAAATGGGGAAGCCAAGGGATACTTTTAAGAAAAGCGGAAGAAAGGACACAGCAATGCGCTCCCCTCCTCTCACTCACTAACCTAATTATCCAGACACCACCATCAACAGGTTCAGCTCCCCCTTCTCCTGATTTACAGCTGCAAATTCATGTCTCCAGGCCTCTTACTTAGGGGGTCTTAATAGCGTCTCATAGAAAGAGAAATAGCCTTTATAACTCCCGATGTTCCTGGTGCAGGGAGTGGTAATTACTCCAATTCCCCTCTCCCCAGGGAGCACCCTGACTTCTGGACAGAGACCTCATCTCCAAACACTCCTGGGATCTGAGCCTTTAACTCGGTAGTAGTGATGTGTGCTGTATTTTTCTGTATCAGGCTTTGTGCTGGCACCTGATCCCAAAACTAAAGGTTTTTAAACTTGTTTTGAACCGCAGATTGTAAGAAGATTCAAAGAAATCCACATTCACATGTTGGCAACAGACGTGCAGTTCTTATTGACCTTTTGCAGGCCCCTGTGAAATGTTAATGCTGTTCTACATAGAACTGAACATCACTGGATGTTAATCAAGACATCTCAAACTGCCAAAAAACTCAGCACAAGGAAGCATGTACATGAAACCTGGAGTCCCTGCAGCTGGTCCTGACCAGGTGCAAAGCAGCACTAACCATTCAGGACACCAGTGCTTTCAGAAATGAAGGCAATTGCAGCATTGGAAAAGGATACGGGTCTGAGCACAGAGCTTAATCCTCAAAGACCAGGCAGAACTAACTGCATGAAAGGCTTTGTGCCCCAGAATGCCTTTATGTCCTACCGAGTACACAAATACTTGTCAAGCTCTTTGCCTCTTTCTCTTAGTGATGTCAATAATTAAGCGTCCCACAGACCATAGTGCCTGCGGGCACACAGAACCCAAACGCAGCACCCAGCAGCTCACTCAAACAAAGATGGTTTTAAGACCTCACAAAAGTAGGGAAGAGCAATGCTGCAGAGCAGTTTGGGGCATTTCAGGCTAAAAAGGCATAGTCAGTACTCGACAGCTCTTCAACCTGCCACAAACTCAGCAACGCGGAGTCACAAAGCACACGTGCAGAAGCTTAATGCTTTGCTGTTGTCATCTTAAAAACAACTTCACCACCACCGCCATGCCCACAACAAGCTTCTGATTCTTAAAAGGCTTTATACTAAAAATACCCCACCCAAAAGCCTAACTAGGAAAACTCAGAGCAAAAAACCCCCTCAAATACACCAAAGTCGGTCAGGCAGCTTCTGCTTTAAACTTGTACTCCACTCGAAAAACATGGCAAAGCAAATTCCCAAAGCTCCAAGAGCCTGCAAACAAACACACGTGAAAGTGCTGCAATGTTACAGTAATTCAAAGATGCAGTTGTTTTCAGCACAGAAACGTGTGCATTTCGTCAAAGCCCACGACACAGCACACTGCTCCCAGTACTTTAGAAACACACTGCTTTTCACAGAACACCCATAAACATATGGATGCGCAAAGCCAAGGACAGCAGTAATACAGACGGGTCTGTAAGTTTTGCCTTGATAATGAGAATTACAATGATTGTTATTAAAAAAATAAGTTGAGGTCAAATCTTTGCTTTCCAGGAGTCCTGAAAAAAAATTTCTAATGTACAAAGAAAAGAAGATAAAGAGGGACAATTAGATGCGCTTATGTGGTATATTTATGTTGAAGCTCCAAACACAAGGAAACACTTTAGAGCACAGAGGCACTCCAGGCTTCTGGGGCACATGGATGTGCTCACCAGGTGATCCCTCACACAGGACTCAGTTCCATCAACTACATCTCACCAATGCAGGTGGGAGCTCTCACAAAATCCAGCTCTCCATGCCCTAACACCTTTTTTTCCCCTGAATTACACCGTTACTGATACTAAACTTAATGGTCAAGAGCTGCTCTTGATTAGAAGCTGTGAATGGCTGCAGTGGGACTTTCTTTAATATTTGCATGATTTAATGACATGAGAATATAAGCTGTGGTTTTAACTTTCTCTCAGCTGGCTTGTCTTCCAGTTGTAAATCTTCCCTTGTCATGAGAGCTTGAATAACTGAATGAAAAGCTTGTCCAGAAACCAAAGTGAAGGCTAAAATACTTTATCCTAAAGGAACATCTGGAATCAACAACCAATCAGAAAATTTCTTTCACCTTCTTTTTTCGACTGGCTGTTACACTTCAGCAGCAATGCTGGCTGTTGACACGCCTAACCCACCCAGCAATTAAAGGACAATGCTGCCCCGGGTGTAAGAGGATACACAGCAGATGTGCCCTTGCACATGTGATTTCCCACAGTGCCTGCCACTTTTCAAACCAACATCTCCCACCTGGATCCAAAGCTTGTTGTCTGGAAAACGCCATGATCCAATCCTGAGCTTGGCTGTGTTGGGTTACCAGTTGGACTTGATCTTAAGGGTCTTTCCACAGAATCATAGAATGGCTTGATTTGGAAGGGACTTTAGGCTCATCTCCTTCCACACCCTGCCATGGGCAGGGACACCTTGCACTAGACCACATTGCTCCAAGACCCATCCAACCTGGCCTTGGACACTTCCAGGGATGGGGCATCCACAACTTCTCTGGGCAACCTGTGCCAGTGCCTCACCACCACCATAGGAAAGAATTTCTTTCTAGTACTTTTCCAACCTAAATGACTCTATGATCACTGGTGCATGGGGTGGGACATGATCACTGCAACCTGCTCCACTTCCAGCTGCCTCTGGCAGCTCAGCCTCTCCTCTCACAAACCAACAGCACCTCCAATGCAGACTGCAATGGAGCAATCTCTGCAATATTCACAGGAGAATGCTGAAAATCAAGTTTACCAAGCACTGTTGAGCAGATATGAGTAAACCATCAGCTGAGGGGTGAAGAACCAGCGCAGGGCCAGACCCCTGGCTGAGGACATCCCAACACAACCGTGCAGTGCAGCCAGCATTGATTTAGACCTGGTGAATACGGCTGGGGATCTGCAGAGCAGGGATTCAATTACACCCCCTGAACACTGGACCACCCGGGGCCTGGTTATTGGCGTTCACCCAGGCAGGACCCCAGCAGTGCCCGGTGTGCAGGTGGCCTGTTAGCCCCGAATCACAGAATGGGGCAGGTTGGAAGGGACCACAGGTTGGATCATCTGGTCCCACCTCTCTGCTCAAGCAGGGTTATCCCAGAGCACATGGCACAGGATTGTGTCCAGACAGGTCTGGAATACCTCCAAGTGAGAGAGATTCCCTCTCTGGCCTCTGTTCCAGTGCCTGGTCACTGCACAGGAAAGAAGTTCTTCATCATATTCAGGTGGAACTTCTAGGGCATCCATTTCTGCCCACAGTCTCTTGTCCCATTGCTGGGTCCCAGGCAGCAGAGCCTGGTCCAGCCTCTGAGCCCTCCCTGCAGACAGGGACAGGCAGGGCTCCTCTCAGCCATCTCTTCTCTAAGGTGAACATTCCTACCTCCCTCAGCCTTTCCTTGTGAGAGAGATACCCGAGCTCCTCCATGATCTCCACAGCCTCTGCTGGACCTGCTTCAGGAGCTCCACATCTCTCTTTTCCTGAGAAGCCCAGACCTGGACACAGCATTCCCGATGTGTCTCAGTAGGCCCGAGGACAGGGGCAGAAATCAGCCCTGGAAGAGCTGACTATGTCGGTCCTAATGCACCCGAGGACACCACTGCGACCAGGCCATGCTCCTGGCTCACGGACAGCTCGTTGTCCACCAAGACCTCCAGCTCTCCTCCGCAGAGCTGCTCTCCAGCAGGTCATCCCCAGCCTGTGCTGGTGCCCAGGCTTATTCTTCCCCTGGTGCCCTCGCCCCCTCCCCACTCCCCGTCCTTACCCAGGTGCAGGGTGAGGTTGACGGCGGTGGGGTGCTGCACGCCGGCCAGCATGGTGCGGCTCTGCCACCAGGTCGCGTCGGCCGGGCTGTTGTAGTCGGTGAGGAAGGCGGCGCCATGGCTCAGGTGCGGCTGGGAGGCGTCGCAGAGGTGGCAGGACTGGGTGACGCCGGTGACCCCGGTCTGCACGCAGTACTCCTCGGCCGGCGCCCCGCACGTGTGCGTGGCCAGCACCGTAGCGTTGAACGCCGCGTTCACGAACTCGGGCATGCAGCGCTGCGCCCGCCCGCTCCGCTCCTCCGCGCACTCGTCCATGGCACCGCCGCACCGCGCAGGCACCCACAGCCACAGCACCCACAGCCACAGCGCCCAGCGCTCG
>WEKY01012856.1:353224-397750 GCA_013390045.1 Picathartes gymnocephalus | reverse complement strand
ATTCCGGTTGGAAAAGACCTCCAGGATCATCGAGTGCAACCTTTCACCAAAACCTGTCTTGTCAACCAGACCAGAGCCCTGAATACCACATCGAATCGTTCCCTGGATAATTCAGGGATGGGGACTCCATCCCTCCCTGGGCAGCCCCTTCCACTGTCTATGAAGAAATTCTTCCTGATGTTCAACCTGAACCTCCCCTACTCAGCTTAGGACTATGTCCTCTTGTCCTGTCACTTGTTTACTGGGATGAGACGCCAACCCCCCGTGGCTGCACCCTCCTGTCGGGGAGTTGTGCAGAGCCAGAAAGTCCCCCGAGCCTCCTTTTCTTCAGGCTGAGCCCCACCAGCTCCCTCAGCTGCTTCTGGTGCTCCAGACCCTTCCCCAGCTCCGTTCCCTTCTTTGGACACACTCCAGCCCCTCAATGTCCTTCCTGCATTGAGGGGCCCAAAACTGGACACAGCACTCAAGGTACCTCAATAGTGCCGGGTATAGGGGAGGAATCACTGCCCTGGTTCTGCTGGTCACACTGTTACTGATTCCAGGTGCCACTGGCTTTCTTGGCCACACTGGCTCGTGTTCAGCCAGCTGTCAACCACCACCACCAGGTCCTTTGTTCATTTAAATGCTTTTCATGGGGGAAAAAAAGTTTCTTGAAAAGTACGAGAAAATTGGTTGTGGGTTCCCAGTTAGGCTATGCCCAACCTGGATGGTTTGTGCCATCCAAGGGCACGATCCTAAGCAGATCTGAGGGGACCCGCCTCGGCTACTGTAATTTTTAATGAACTTTTGGTTATTTCCCTACCATAACCCAGATCTCTCTGCTGCTTAGAGGCATTTGCTCTGTCAGACCTGGCCATAGACTACATTATGGCTTTTAGCTATCCTATCTCCCCATGACTTTTCAGGTTGAGGAATTGTGTAAAGATTGCATAAAATCCAGAAATTTTGTAAAGCCAAAATATCTCTGTCCATGGCAGGAAGTTGGACTTGATGACCCTTAAAAGGTCCCTTCCAACCCAAACCATTCTATGAATCTATAAAACTGCTTTTACAGGAGAAAGTGCCTCCAGAAGCCTTCTCAGTAAACAGGAAAATACCCCTCAAGACAAAATTGATAGGGAAGTCAAGGAAAGGCTTTGTAAACTTGGTTATGATAGGGGAGCCAAGGAAAGGCTTTGTTAACTTTGTTGTATCCTGAGAAAGCCTGAATGCAGCCTGTGGCTGAAAGAACTGAAAAAATAGAGTCTGTTCTGGGAAAAAAACGCACATTGTTGTTTCAAGTAAACACATGTATCCTACAGAAGTCCTTCCATTAACAGCCTGAGCCAGACTGTTCACAAGGTCTGCACAGCACACACTGGTCAGCAAACCTAGAAATTATCCTGCTGCTGGGAGATGTTGTTTTTACAAGTGTGGTTGTTATTACACATCAATGTGGTGATTCCTCTTTTTGCCTCCCCACAGAGCATTAAGCTGGCCGTGGTGAGAATGTCTGCACCGAGGGTTCTCCTGGCACCCCCAGCACCAGCAGAAGGGACACAGTGCAGTCCAGAGTCACTGCTGCCTCACTATTGTCCAGGCCAGGATGACACATCTCCAGTGGAAAGTTGGATTTCCGCTGCTTCCCCCACTTTTCCTCCTTTTCTGAAAACAAGCCGTCTGTTATGAAAGCAGTGCTGAGCTGATGCCATCAGGGCAGAAGCTTGGAAAACCACGCCCTGATGGAGCTCGTCAGGTTCAGCAACAGCCTGGCTGCTGCCTGCAGCAGGACAGAGAGTGGACAAAACAGGACAGGCAACAAGGAAGGCACATGGAACACCTCGATGTGAAGAAGGGAACGATTAGGATAGAGGTGAGAAGGGGGCAGGGACTCCAAGCAGGATCAAAGGGTGTTGCTACAAATCCCTATCAGTGACGCAATGAGATAATCTGTCCATATGCGGAAGGTTCCCATAGATAATGGAAAAAATTCAGCTTCACACAACATTCTTGGGTTTAAAGATAGTACCTAAACCAAATATTTTATTGGAGTTTTTTAACTATTCAGTTTCCAGCATTTTAAAGTACCATGATCCACAGTTTATTTAAAGTCCTCCCTGACATTTTCATGGTACTGATTCTAATAAATCCTGACAATGAGATTTGCTGATATTTACTATTTGCCATCAAAATCCAGTTCATACTCTTAATGCAATTTCACCTTAACATACATATTTAAAACACTTTGACAGATCCAGTGAGGCAGTTATATTTCATTCAGTAAACCTACACTCATTTAACTGAAACCAGAATTAAATCTCATATCCCTATGAAGACATGATTTGTGATTTCCTTTTCCTTTTTTACCTACTGAAATAATCTATCACAGCATTGCGACATAGTCCCCATAAACCCATTTTCTTCCCAACAGAGAAAAAAGCATCCTAGTGTAAAATAACTGCACCTTAAAAGCACAGAACCTAGAGAACTTCTGTGACTTTGCAATGCTTACAGGGCGAATAATAAAAAAAATACATTGGTAAATAAATTGTTACAGCTGGCAACACCCCTGATGCAGAGTGAGTCATCCTGTGTGGCAGGAGTGGCCTGGAAGGAAGGACATAGTATTTGATAGGATGGACACCTACAGTTAACCAGCTGTAAAATAAGAGTATTTGTGGATAAAGTTCATGACTGTGCTGGGCTTGGACACACATATTGACTGTAAGTTATTTGTTACTGTAAGTTAGCTGTCAAAATGGGTATGTTCTTACTTCAGTTCTTTTTTGACATACACAGATCGGGTTATATGATTGATAACATGTGCCAAGAGACTAAGAACAAAGAGAAGAATTGCAAAAAAGGAAAAACAACATAAAAACGTGATAGGAAACAGCTTTTATAAAAGCAACTCCTACAGGAAATTCTGTCAGCTCTCAGAAGGCCAGAACTCCCAAGGCTGGCAGTCTCCCACTTAGAATAGAGCCCTTTTAGGAAAAAAACCAAAAACCAAAACCAAAACAGAGCAAAAAAAAACCCCAAACCAAAACAAAAAAGACCAACCAAACAAAAAGAAACCTCAGTGTTTTCTTTCCTTTTGATAGAAAAAAATTGTAACAATGTTGTGTGTGCCCACAAGCAAGTTAAAATAATTAATTAGGAGTACTGTTGACCTCTGTCCTTCTACAGCAGCTCCAAACAAGTGCTAGCACACCTATGCACCAAGATATTTGACCCATTTGGGGCTTAGGAGGTCGAGAATGTTTTTTGCAAGAGTCATGGGGCAGCACGCATTTTAGTTTTCAGTCTTCCCATACAGATTTAGCATCAGTGTTTGTTCAAGGACAATATGCATGCATATAGGAAAGGGAAATGCTGAGGAAAAACTCCGAAATTTCAGACTGTGATAGCAGACCTTGGTTGCTCCACGTGTGTCAATTATTAAAACAGGTACAAGTAACACCCACAAAGAAGAAAACCCTACTTTTGCTAATAAAAGTAAATAGATAGTTTTAGGATCCTCAAATTAAAACTGTTGTACACCCCAACATTTCATTACCAGTACATAGATGTCAGTTTACACTAAAAACTGAAGGACAGAAAAGCTCCATGCTCGCCATCAGCCTCATAGAATTATCAGCCAGCGGAGGAGCCACCCAAGCAAGCTTAGGAAATGTCACTTGTCATAATCTGGCTGGTTTGGGCAATATAAGAAGTTTCCAGCAGCTGCCTGCCCTGCTCTCTGTCATGCAGGGGGCTTCCCGCTGGCCCCACCGCTTTTCTCAGCAGACACAATCAAAACAACAGTAATCGCAGCAGACATGCACTCCCCCCAGCAACCAAGCAGCCAAAAAGACTTAAAAGAAAGTGAGTCAGCAGATCCACCAAAGAGTTGGTGAGGGCAAGTCAAAATTCAGAAAGGCTGGGTGACAAAATTCAGTTGCTTTTACAGGTGGATGCAAAAAGAAAGCCCTCTGCAGTCTCAAGTAGTGCACTGGGGACTAGCACAGCACAGGGTTGATGTCACAATGTATGAGATAGGCAAGTTTGTATTAAAATAGGGCTTAAAGCCATCCTGCTTAGGAGAAATTCTTCCACAATCAAGGACAGGTGTGAAAGGAATGTGAAATTGTTTTGTAAATGGCCTGAGGTATTCACAATCAGCACAAACAGAATAAGTCAGACAACCATACTTAAGTTACTTAGTAACCATAGTTACTAAATATTCATATCTCATAGTGATTTTATGGAAGCAGAAAGTTACTGTAATCTTATTAATAGAACTGAAAAACAGAGCTATAGCCATGAAAGAAGAAGGTGTTTCATAAAATAGTTTATTTAGGTTTGACTTTCTTCCTCACTCTTTTGTGGAATGTCCTAAATAATCTTGTACAGCAACTGTGGGTAGTTGCTGTAAAGGTGAATAAAAATATATCTCTGAATCTGTTCATGTGAGGTAAGGTGCTTCTTTACAAGTTTCTGCAAACCCTGGAGAAATGTAAGATGTAAGTGGATTATTTTATCTCTTTTCTCAAGTGGGTCTGGGATGTAGCCTCATTTTCTCTTCTTACTACTGGTGATATTGGGAAAAAAAATGTGCTAAAACAAAAATAAAACATGAAAGGCGTGTGCAGCTCCAACTTCCTATTGTGGATTAAAATGCAGCCCATCCTTTTAACTTTTTTCATGTACATAAACTGAATTTGTAATCTTTTATTCCTAGCAGATAAGATTTGTGTATTTTATCTTTACTCTCCGATTTTATTCTGCCATGTACCCCTGTGTGGAATTTAATCAAACACATCTTGCAGTCTACATTAGACCATGGCAGTAACATCAGGACCCAAGCCAACCCAAACTATACCTACTCCCCCTCTCCGAGCCCTCCCCTTGCCTGTCTCATACCTTTCCCATGGAGAAAGAGACATGTATGGATAGGTGCATTCAGCCTTGAAACATCCAATGGATCTCTTAGAAAAGAGATGTTCCTCAGCATTTCTTTTCCCTTTCCTTCTCACTCCCATTCTCAGACAATACACCAGCACTGCATGGATGAAAGTGCACCAGGGGAATTGATTAGATTTATTTCTAGATGGTATTAAATTTATAGTATAGAGACACTTAATTCTCTGAGAATTTAGCCACCATCATCCTTGCACTACATGGTCCACTGATGGATTCTCTGCCACCAAAAAATCCCAGCAATATTTAGATTTCTGACATGCCAATGAAGTTTGCTTTGTAAAGAGCAGGACCCATTTACCCAAATCCATTTGGATAATGCCTGAGGCCTGTTCTTCACCAACTTGCTTGGCTACACAAATCCTTCGGATGCATGAGCTGGGCCTGTTTACACTACTGCAAAACATTCTCAGTGAAGCTATCTTCCAAGCCTGATAAAATCCATCTCAGAAAGTGATATGTGTATTGGAGGTGGTCATGGGAATCTCACCATGTAGGGTGCCAGACCACAGTGAAGTTGTTTAACAACTTCCTGGCTTTCCAGCAGAATTCCCAAGATTGTTTCAACAGAAAGCTGGCTAACTTTTTTTGCTGAGTAACAACAGGGATGAAATTTTCATCCCAGTCAGTTCTTTATAATTTATGGTCACAGCCTGTCTTTTCATGGCATCATCTGCCAATCAGTCTTGCCATGACTATAATTTCATTAGCAGTGAATTGTGATGTTCTATCATTTGCAAAATGCTTTGTTTCTTCATACATGATGGTTCTTGAGAGCAACCTTGGTTCAAGTGTCTCCCTCATTACAAGAGCTCACCTTTGTCAGTCTGATGTTCTTTAAGCCTAGTTTTCATTAACTTTCCTTTGGTTTTCAAAAACAAAAGAAAAAAAGCAGTCTCTGAGAAACTCCGTCTCCTTTTAGGTGTTTCTTTTTCCTGTAAAAAACCTGTAATACCTTGTATACTTTATGCATTTAGCCTAAGGTCTCTCTTAGCCATTGGACTCATCCAAGGTCAGCTCAACCATCTGATGGAGGAGCCATTCAAAGAGACGTTCAAGGTCAGTCAGGACAGGATTCTGAACCACTTGATCTAGTGGACAGTGTCCCTGCTCACTGCAGGGGGGTTGGACTAGATGACCTTAAAGCTCTTTTCCAACTGAAACCACCCTGTGCTTCTCTGACAGTTGATTGAGAAAGCTAGCTTTTTGATGATGGACTTTGAATGAGCAGGGCTTCTGTTTCTCCTGCTAAATAAAGGGTTTGTCTTGACAAGCAAGCTGCTGTTTGGTTTATTGTTCTGCCAGAAGAGTTAAACCTGGATGACCAGCTGGAGGCTGGGAACATTAGCACATATTTTTCGGATCTGGAGATCACTGATCTGCACCAGCTGCTTGTCCCTCCCCACATATCTCAACAATTTGTCTCTGCTCCCACGTGGATTTCAGGCAGAGCTGCTTCCCTGACATATGATGGGAAGAATACAGTGAAGGGCAAGCAGCTTCAAGGAATCTGACCTACAGGGCTGCTTTTGGGATACATACCCATGTCCTTGGCTGTCTGTCAGCATGTCCCAGTTCTAGTCTTGGTACCCCCAGCTCACGATGTCCTCCCCTACATAGCTCTGTTGATGGTCAAACAATTATCCTTTGAGATGAGAGAAGAAATGTTCTCTGAACTCAAAGCCACCCTGCCACCAAAGACTAAATAGACAAAAAAAAGCCATTGAGGGAAATCTGTTTGGTCTCTGTAGCCAAGAACCAAAATAAAAAAAAATTACTTGGAATGAACAGAATCTTCTGAAAATACAGCTATTAGCTCTACAGAGTCTCTGCAAAGCTATAGAGCATACATGAACTGCAATTTTCAGAGGCTTCTAACTCAGCCATCCTTAGGTAGATGCTTGCAAGAACACTGAAAGCTTATTTTTAACATCAATGCAATCCCCATGCCAAATTGCTGTTCAGATGAAACAGTCACCATGAAATACGTACAGTGGCTTTGTTATGAATTGCATGTGCAAAATAAAAGAAAGCACTTAATTTACAATTAATCTTGATCCATAAGGCAGAGTGTTGGAACCTCATTCATTTGGAGGAACTGAATTCCTGTTTCCTTCTGTACCCATATTTTTTTTAATAATAGGAGAATTTTTCCTGCTGGTTTGAGGCATGCAAAATGCTGTGTAAACACTCACATGGCTACTTACAGATCATCAAAGCAAAGAGGAAAATCAAGATTGTTGGAAAGGAAATGATATTTTTAAACTCATCACTGCATACCATAAACAATGGGAAAATGTATGAAATACTTTATAAATAGACTGTTTACAGCTAAAGTCTCATTTTTTTTTCTTTTTGAAGTTCTACTAGCAAACTACCTAAGGAGGAGATTTAAAAATTAGTATTCTTATTAAAATAAGAACTTAGTAGGCAAGAAAAAACACAGGTTTTATAGCTGTAGGCTGCATTTTCCTTTCTGGGGACCTCAGCATACTACCCACCTTTTCATCCCTGACATTCAGTTCATGGAAATATCAGAGGAACAAAGTCAAGTGTTCAGCAAAATGGAGTGACTGCGAAGGGATGGGAAATTCTATACCCTGTATCCTGTTCTTTTACTTGTCAGATCTTTAAAGAATAGGAAATCTGTAGCTTCTGCCACTGTTATTAATTTCTTCCATTTTGGAGCTCAGGAAAAATTTTACATCATGTGTTAAATTATATTAACAGCAGTATATTTATGGTATTAAAAGCATTTATCCAAGTAGATCAACTGCAACATTCATCTTTGATACAGTAAATTACCTCCAGCTATAAGCCCATTAGTTTAAAATCACATGAAGAAGTGAAATCAAGACTTAGCATGTTGATTTATTAAACAATGAATTGTAGTTGTTTGTAATGGAGTTAACTTACAATAAACACCTGGGGAGGTTGCAGAGGAGAACCTACATCTTTATAGAATGACAGTGTCAGTCTCTTCTGCTCCTGTTTTCTCACAAAGATTCAGATTCCTGTCAGCAAAAAGTATTTTAAGTAGCATTGAATCAACATTGGAGATTTAGATACTATTTTAAATCACAGAATGCTCTTTAAAATAGCATCTCACTGTGACTGCCCAGTGTTTTTTTAACCTAGAATGTAGTTTTTGTTGGACTACTTTTTGACTTGAGTCATTCTCAAAACACATTTCACACCTCCCCATCAGCCACTGGTTTGTGGCAACCAAGTTTTTGCCACCTGAACTGTTTGACTTCAGAGGTTAAGAAAACAAAAAGGCTCCAGAACATAAATATATTTATACAGTAATACATACCATACCTTTGCCACCAATGCTTTGGTGGGACTCCCAAAGCTCCAAAATCCTATTGGAAACTTTATACATGTTTGTCCTGCATTTTCCTATAGTTAAAATTAAGAAACTTCCCCAGGTGTGTCCATGAGCAGGGAAGGCTTCCTTATTGAATGTTACTGATTTAGCTGACACCACCAGATAATAATTGTATTAATTTTATACCCTTGTTTGAAGGCTTTATAAATCCACAGAAATATTCAACTTCTCCCTCATTTTGCTGAACTACCTGTGTTTCTTCTTACAATGAAGTTGGTTGCTCAACAGGTAAATTTGATTTAATGGGTTTTGCCAGCACCACTCTCAGGGTTGCTCCCTTCCAATTAATTTACACAAATATAAATGTAGTTCCCCACACAGTACTTGAAAGCATCATAAGCTTCCAGGTAATCACCAAGAGTTCTTCTCAGCTCACCTAAATTTAGGAAGTGTCCTAAAAGGCCAGGCTGGATGGGCTTGGAGCAACCTGATCTACTAGAAGGTGTCCCTGCCCATGGCAGGGGGTGGAACAAGATGAGCTTTAAGGGCCTTGCCAGCCCAAATCATTCTGGGATTCTATGATTCTATTAAAATATTTAAAGTTTTCTTTATTTTGTTTGCCCCACCTTGTGCTTATGTCTTCCAGTCATTCCTTGCTCTTCCTGGATGTGAGCCCACAAGTCCCAAGGGAGCTAAGCAGCAGGAGACTTTGCTGGTTTATCAACCTGTAAAATTCAGGCTGGAAAGCTTTTACTCATTTTCATCTCATGTCCAGTTCACCTGTAGACAAGTACAGGTGTTCCCAGTTTTAACAAATTCCATTTCTCAGGACCAGAGGCAACAATAACTGGTCCCTCACTGGAAACCACCAGGCCAGGGCCCAGTTTAGCAACATCTGGCTTTCCAAACAGAGAAAACAGAATGAACAACACAGCACAAACAGACAGCACATGACTTTGTTAGTCCCTTGAAATATATAGCAGACATTCAGCATTTTTCTTATATTTAACCTAAGTACTCTCACTTGCATTCCCTTCTAGGTTGCAGTTGGGAAGGCAGATGTTCCCCCACTGTGTTACTCTCTTTGCATCCTGTGGTGGGGATTGCCAATTTAGATACTTTGTGACCACTCTGAACTGTCTCCAAATTTTTAGTAGTGTAAAAATGCTGGATGTGAGATTTGGGTACAATTTAGAAGTAATCTTTTCATTAGGATACAAAGAAATAATATAAATGTTTTTATACAAACGTCCTTGCAGCCACAGTTCGGGTCTTTTTCTTCCCTCATTTATTTACAATTATTTTTAAGCCCTCTTCTGAGAATGCTTTCTGCAGATGTGGTTTTACTAAACTTGCCTTCCTGACAAAGATCACTGACATTTACAAACCAGACCTGAGTCTGTAATTAAATTTACAGTAACTCCTCCTCCATGGGTCTCTTCTGGAAAGTCTCAGTTTAAAGGTCACCTTTACTGAGGCTAAACCTCTCCTGGGATAGGAAAGTTTCAAGTTCCTTAGTAAGCCCTTGGAAAGGTACTGTTTGTCTCTGCTGTGGGCAGGATTGGTGCAGGATGAAGATGCTGACCCACTGCTGTCTATTTTTGGTCTATTCTTTTTGGTCAGCATGGCTTAGCCCGTCTTTACTTCATTGCCCTTGCTCATCTTCTTTACCAGCACAGCAGGGCCACTGTGCTTCTGATGGGCTCATACAAGAGCAACTCTCCCATATGACTGCACAAAACTGGCCTCTATCCACACACAGGTGTGATATTTTTTACCCCCTCTACTTTCTCTCTCCTCTTGTGGCGATTGCTGCCACGCCCAAAGGATGAGGGAAGCCAAATTCCATTCCTGAAGCATTGCTGAGCTTTCTGTGAGTAATCTGCCAGCTCCACTAGCCAAAGCAAATGTCTGCACTAGCCCTAAGGGAGAGGGATGAACCATTTTATGGCAGCTGTAAAAGGTCACAGAGTAAACACCAGTGCTACTGCTAATCTGCTCTCCCAGTGATCCAAGCAACTTGGATGCATGGGTGGTTTGCATGAGAGCCAGTGATTCAAAGCTCTCTCCTGGCTTTGTGTAGTTCGCATTACAAAATAGAGAATTAGCAAAATTTATTCATTGGTTTGGGGTTGTTCTATCCAGTGGGAAAGTGGTTGTTCTATTTGAGATGGGTCTCAAGACCTACAACACTTGAAAATTTTTGTCTGAAACTACACATTCTGCCTTTCCTGCATAAATCCATGCAAGGCCAGGGCTTTTGGGCTTCTTTGTTTATAAGCATGCAGGCATTCCAGGAGATTAAAATATCTAAAAGTCTAAAGTTGTCTCACATTCAGGGATGTACTAGAAAACTTCTCATCTGGCTTATCCTAAGAGCAAAACCAGGCAGTTTCCATTGCTGTGCTTAATTTTTGTATTATGGGTTTAGTAGGCCTTTCCTTCTGCTTCCACAGTGGTCTTTGCAGAGTGTTTACAGGTTCTCACTTCCTTCAGCTTTATCTCTGCAGGGCTCTATTCGGGAGATGCCCTGGAACAGCTAATAATGTGATTGGATCTCAAATTCTTCTCTTTAAGAGAGTTTTGCTTATTTTGTGTGCAACTGACTGTGTTCTGCAGCAGAACAGATAAGTTTTATTGTCCTGGAATGCTTCTTGCTCTTCCCTTTCCCCCCATGAATGATAGTTATGCCAGGATTTTATCTCATTTGTTTATATTTTTTTGCAGTCTGTCCATATTAGGAAAATTATTTGCAAGCTTTTACATGTCAGTTTAAAAAAAAATACAACTTTTTCCTGCTCTCTATGGCTGTTGTAACCCCTTACCACGATGCAATGATACCCATGATACCCTTTGCATTCTTCAGTAGCATGATTTGGAGGGGCTGAGATGGCAATGGAATTTGAAATAGTCAGCTCAGGTTGAGGAACTCCTCATGCTGCAGTGGGTCCCATGTTAAAAAATATCTGGAAACATAAGATCTTGGAGTGGAATAATTATCAAAGTAATGCTAAAGAAGAACTGGAACCTGGAGAAGCTGATAAATACAGGAAAACATGACATAGTCAGGTTCTCTGAACTGCTGAAGATGTGGAGGAACTATGTCTCTGGTAATCTTTCTGAGTCATCAGCTACCTGAAAATTTAGGGGGAAAATAGTGATGCTTATAAAACTTAGGTCAAAGTTACAAGGTAGTTATATAGCATGAGTTATAAGACATCTATATAACCTGAATCAAAACTTTCTATACTTATATGATCTGAATCATGACTTTTTATACCTATATAACCTGATATAAATAACTTTTTATACAATGTAATGGCTAGTATATGGTTAACTAGTTGCTTAATGCTGAATAGACAAAAATGAAAGAAAAAACTCACCAGGTGTATCATTTCAGAGATACGTAAGTACAGTACTAATACAAAGCCAATTAGCCACAAAACAAAGAATTTAGGCCAGTTAGGTCTAGACAGACCAAGGAATACCGTAACTGCGCAAGATCCGAAGACAAAGTTGAAAAGTTCAAATGTGAAGAAGACTTTGGAAGCCTTCATCAAAGACCCTGGCAACCCCTGAATTGGGGAGGCACAAGCGCAGTGCAAAAGAACTATTTATAACCATGAGATCATACTATGTAAATTAGTTCCAGTGTGTATTTGATGATGTTATAATGACATAGCAACACCAAACAACACTTACTGTATAAAGACAGCACAGCACTTGACAAGTGTGGGTGAGGTAGGTGGAGATATCCCCCTCACAACCAGCACTGCAATAAACAAATACCTGCTCTATAGACACTGGTCCATGGGGGTTATTTCCAGCCGATCTTTCAGGCATTAGTTTTGGTGACCGCGGCAGAACCTCTCTGCTTGGCTGCAAGATCCATTAGAGTTGGGGACTCCTTTGACGTGCCCTGAGATTTTCTCGGAGGGCCTCCACCCTTCACCAGCTCTCTGTGGGGCAGACAAGGACTGACCGACTGCAGACAATTTAAAGTATCTGTAATTAGATTTAAAACGTTCTTGGTTCGTTTGGTTAGGAAACTCCCGTAAGACGGGGGAGATGTTCCTCGCAGGAAGGCCCTTCTCAGCCTTCTCATCCCTCTCTGCCAGCTGCGTCCGCCATTGTCGATGGAAGAAGGATGGCCAGACTCACGCCACAGCGCCCCCTGAAGGCGTGGGGGAATCACTGCACCCATCCTGCCTGGCCGGGAGCCACCAGCGCCCCTGTCGGCTGCAACCGTAACTACAACAGAGGGGAAAGTGCCCGCAGCCAAGAGAAGGCTGTGACTGGGTTTCACGTGGGCGGTGGGGAGGGAGGTAAGGTTCCATAATTTCAATATCTAGCATTTATTCAATATTTTTTCTTTCTTTTTCTGTGCTTTGCAGTCACCTTTATTTGTCGTTAATAAACAGTTTGGGTTTTTTTCACTTTCACGCATTGGTATTCCATTTCTCATTGGCAGAAAAAAAGGGAATTATTGAAACCATCTCTCTTTAGAGAAAAGCACTCATTTCAGAGCATTTTTCTCCTAGAATTTGTCTCCTAAACCGAGACACTTTCCAACATGACATCACTGGGAGTTTCTCATATAAGTTTTCTGCGGAGACCATCTAACAGGCCATGTCTGTACACGTCTGTACAGTTCCCACCATGCAGATTTTGGAACATCTGAACTCCTCAAATACTTTCTTGCCACCAAATCCCAGAACTGCTCAGGCCTGCAGAGCAAAGGAGTGAAAAGTAGAGGACAAGCACAAAACAAATGTAGAAAAATTCTTCAGGAAGATCACTTATCAGTGCATGGAGTGAGGCAGAGACCTTGTGTGGAAAAGCATAGAATTAACCCCCCAATAAACCCATCATGAAATGGTGATCTGGGTTATATGATACTCCATCTCCATGAAAGAATTTTGGTCCTATCTATTTGTCAAACAACTGAGCAGCTGAGCTCAAAATGAATAACAACTGAAGTGGTTGTTCTGCTGGAATTATACACTGAGAGATAAATTACTTTCAAAGAGGCTTTACAACAAGCAATATCATCAAAACAAACAAAAGCAAACAAACAAACAAAATCCCCAAAACCAAACAACCAACACTGGAGGTATCTTTTCTGCCTCCCTGGAATCCTTCCTAAACTCCTGGGTACCACCTACCATACCTTTTTTTTAGGACTGTTAAGGCTAGGTAGGACTCCTCAAGGCCAAGTTGGACAGGGCCTTCAGCAACCTGGTCAAGGAAGGTGTCCATGCCCATGGCAGGGGAGTGAAATGGACTGATCTTTAAGGTCCCTTCCAACCCAAACCACTCCATGATTCTATGATTTATGACTGGACCTTTGGCTTTCTGTTCTCCATCCACAGGTAGGAATTTTGGGCCATCATTATAACAATAGAGTCACATGACTTTATATATTGATGTTACTATTCTTTCTGCTCACCATAACGGAGATTTTCTTTTTCTGCACTTGCCTTCTTTGGAAAGTGCACTGATGTAGTTGGGACAACTCTTATTCCCCTTCCTCCCAAAACATCCAGATGGCTATTAATTCCTTTAGTAGAAGGTAAGAGGAAAAGTGAGGAAATACACATCAGGCACTGACTATAGGTCAGGAGTTGAGATGTGCATGAAACCAGTAGCTATGGGAAAAGAAACAGTTCTCCATGTATCTTCCTGTAGTCTTTCTGAACATCTCTTTGCAGATGTCACGAGGAAAACCTGGAATTCTATAATATAGTCCTGGAATTAAAACCTCTCTGTAAAAGGAACCGAGTGCAGGAAACAGGGTGGGGCAGATTTATTAGATTGTTCTTAAATTGGAAACTTTGCTCTTTTTTTGTAGTTGCTGAAATGTAGGAAGTGGTGCTCAACTCTGTGAGGTGAAAGATTTTCCTACAGACCATCCATTTCAGCAACATAATTTGAATGTGGCTTTAGTAAGTGGTACAGTGGAGACCAAGGGGTCATTTTCCCAGGGGAATATGAGGCTGTAAGCTTATCCCTGTTAACTAAACACATTATTACTGGGCCTTAGTATTATGTTCTCTTCTAATTTACCTTTAGGAACCATGGCTCAACACAGTTCTGATTAATGGTTCTCAGCAAATGATAGAGAACTGTTAATTTTCCCAGGGCTTTTAATGGGATCAAAAACTGTCAGTGAGAAAATAAACAGCAGAGGAGAGTTTGTTAGCTACTGCCGAGGCAAAAAATACTGTGCTGCTGGAATACAGAGAACAGGAATTCAGTGACAAATCTGTTTCAAATAACACATGTTTATGACAGACAGTGTTTGAATGGACAAACTGCTTCCAGGCAGCCATTTCCAGATCTTTTCCCATCAAATCTGTGGGTGAGCACACCAGTTCCAGATTGAGAGGGGTCATCTCAAACATATGGCTTTCAGACATAAATAAAGCCTCATGATCTTTCAAGCTAAGCCACCTTGGTCAAGTTGTACCCATGACATCAGCTTTCCTCTGGCTGGCACTCCTCACTCTTTTGATTTGGAGGCAGAAAAAATAGATCAGTTAGTGAGTTGCAATGCTAATTTTCAAGTAACTGCCAAATGTTATCCTTCATATTATGGTTTTGAGCTATTGTTAATATTACTTTTCTCCTTTTCCAGTTGGAACTGGAAAACCAGAAGAAACCGTGATTGTTTCCAAATCCCCCTATGAGAAATTTGTCATATCAAAAGCCAAAAATATTTGATATTTGTGATATACAAACCCAAGGTGCCTCAGGTGGGTGCAGCAGAGAGCAGTCAATGGCACCATGGCTCAGGTAGTTATTTCTTCTTGAATTTAAGTAATTCAATATGCTGCACAAGAGCCATGAGTGCTCTGGCACGCTGGCTTTTTGAAGCAAAGCACAGATCCATGCACTGTCACAGTAAACTCTCTGCAGGCTCCATTTTTACTGGGAAATCGTACATGTCATTTCAGGTTAATTTCTGGTTTTCTGTATTCTGGCTGCTTAAGCTCCTCATTAGCATGTCAATACTTGTTTAGACTGTGCTATTCATTAAGTGCAAGCAAGGATTATGGCTTCCCCACTTAACTGGCCATGATGGATTAGATATTAAAAACCAGACCGAATGTTGTTAGGCACTACTTCAATGCTCGACACTCCTTAATATGTAAAGCACTAAGCACATAAATAAAACCGTAAGTTGTCATTTGTAGATGCTAAAAAGTCCATAGCTCCTTCTCCCTTCACAACCTGTGGCTGAACTCCCAGACACACTTTCACTTTTTTAAACACCTGGCTGTTCCCTTAAGAGCTCATTAACGTTTTTACAAGTTCTTGAAAGCAACATGAAATTAGAATCATAGCGTATCCTGAGCTGGAAGGAACCCACAAGAATCACTGAGCCAAATTCCTGGCCTTGCACAGGACACCCCAAGGATCACACAAATTAGATCTTTACGTGAATGAACAGGGCTGTGGTGGTGAGCTATACCCAAGAAGCACAGATATCTTGGGGAGCTACAAAATCATCACTGCATCAGTACCAGAATCAGCAAGACCTCCCAGGACAACCAGTAGGGTATTAATGGTAACATTTTTTAATCTTTTCTTCCCAGTTATAGTAAATAATAGCTTTACAGTTAAAAATTAGAAACAATTCTGTAAATAGATCAGAAAAAGATCAACTTCACTCTAAAAGGGGAATTTCTTTAGCTAGGACTTAACATCAAATACCTTAGTAAAACCATTTTTTGCTAGTATCATAGAATATTGTACATACACTTGATAATCCTTGGTACCCTATTCTGCTTCCTCACCTTGCACTCATCTCTTGCCTCCTCTTTAAATGCTGACCAGTAACAGTCAGAGGAAATTAGAAAGCTTTAACAGATATTAGATCATAGTCCAGACTTGTGAGTTTGATACTAAAATTAAGTATAGTTATCTTTAAAACCACTGGACTTCTGCTTCACACTTCCAGTTTGGTGCTAGTAACATGACTGAGAACACCACGTGTGAGGGGCAAGCCAAGGAAAGCAGTTTTTGTCTGGATGCAGTGACTACAGATGTGCAAAGGGAAGGTGGCTAATGCTATAGCACATCTTCCAATGTCCATCCCTGCTAACTCCCCCATAGGTTGTTCCTGGGCCCAAACTGGAAAACAATTATGTTTCTGGTAACAGTGGCATGGAGTGACAATTCTTCATTCATTCATTCTTCAACCTACAGAAAAGTCTGCATCAACAGAAGAAGTGTGGGGTTTACTGCAGCAGAGCATGCAAGAGATCACAGATGCTCCACAGTAAATTAAATTTGGAGAGTAATATCAAATCTCTGAATTCAGAGCTGGATTAAAGAAGCAGTGCTTTACCCTTACCCAGTTTTTAAGAACTCTTCATGAGAACACAAAAAATGTTGAACTTGCTTTGTAATCACTACCATCTCCCACACCCCAGTAAGCACAAATAATTACTGGTTCTGCAGTGCCATTAGTGGGGAGGTGGGGAGGTTAATCTTGTCAGACTTGGTAATGGAACAGGGCTGGAAGGCTCTTTATCCCCTCTGTGTCAATACACTTCTGTGAGCACCAGGCAGCCAGTTGAGCTTCCAGTGTCTGGAATCCAATGTGTTCCCATTAAAGAACTGTCCTCTTCCACGTGGAGGAATGAAGCCTGACTGGGAATAGTAATAGAACAGTAACACTGTCTTGGATGAAGGGAGCAATTCATGCTTCTGAGATTGCTCCAGGTTCTGCAGAGACCAGCAGCATCACATCAGTCTTGGAAGAGGTATTCTATGTTCCTGCATGATCTGAATCACTCAAACAGCTCACCACGGAGGGTCACACAGCATGCAGGAGGCTGGCTGCAAAGGAACCTAGTGCTGCCGGGCATGGTTAGAAAACCACTGCAGCAAAGACTGTTTGCACAGCTTGTTAGACAACAAAGTTAAATCCCCACTGAGCCTAAGATGTGATTTGGAATCTGCCAGGAAATGGTTTTAGACACTGAAAAGATTTCCTCAGGATGCCTTGTATCTCCAACAATCACAATTAGCAACAGAAGCCTTCAAAATTCAAATCCAAACACAAAATCAAAGGTATAGCATGCAAGTCTTTACAAACAAACTCTTTATTAAGAATAAAATAATACAACCTGCAGGAAAGTTCCTAAGGGCATGATATATTACAGAGCTGTATTTGTACTAAGGAATCAAAAAAGGCATACAAACTGGGAAGAAGAAAGGAGTTTGGGAAGGAAACACACTTTTGTTGAAGTGGAAAAACTCCACTGAACTGCTATCACTACCACCCACCCCTGCTTGCGTCCCTGTAGCCTCCTCGGTAGCCCCAGCCTGCTCCTCGGTATCCTCCTCCTCCTCCTTGGCAGCCACCCCCACCTCCGTGGCCTCCCCCAGCACTACCTGGGTATCCTCTTCCCACCGAGTGCCAGCTGGAGTAGCCGCCATAGCCTCTGCCCCTGTGGCCGGACGCGTGCGCGTAACCTCCCCAGCCTCGAAAGCCACCGCCATTGTTGTAACGAGCCATCTTGGGCGGGCGAGGGCCGTCCCCGACCCTGGCAAAGAAGAACATCATACACTTGAGGCAATCTCACAAATTCCATCTCTTAATGACGGGAAACAGCACAACCCTCAGCTAAGCCACCTCAATTTTCTGTGAACACAATACAATGGTTGAACTACAGTTGCACTTTGGCACCTTTTCCACTTCAGGAAAGTTTCCTTTGCTTCAGAAGCAAGGGATGGAAACATAGGGGCAACAGAGGGGTGCAAGCCCAGCCAAGTAAGTGTTTTCTTTCCAGGAAAAGGTTTGCCCAAAATAAATATGGATGATCTTTACTTTAAAGGATAATTTGTGTTTTGTAAGAGGGGATGACAGCTTTTATTCCTGAGAGCCATGTGTCCTTGTTGAGGAAACAGGCAGTGATGTCTCTGCATCAGGCTTTGAGTTGCAAGCATTTCACGCATGCTCAGAGCATGGCACTGAAACCAAAGCCTGAAGTCCCCATCCTCACCTCTGAGCTCTGGCCCTCACCTGGTGCTGGCAGCCGCGAGTGCCATCCCTGCTGCTGCCGGCCGGGACAGCTGCCGGATCACGTTCAGCATCCGCTCGTACGTGGGGTCCAGCTGCCGGATGATGCCGGGATCTTTGGTCACCTCCACCACGAGGGCCTCCATGGCAGCACGCAGAGCGGTGATGCAGGCGGCCGCTGTGTGCGGCATCTTCAGCTTGATCCTGCAGCACAAAGAGGGTGTTAGAGCTGCCATGACTTCCAGGGGAGCACCTGGGAAGGAAGAGGTTCTGCAGAGTGGCTTTTCATTGAGCCAGAAACCCACATGCTCATCTCTGAAGTTCTAATTTGTCACTGAAAGGGTGAGAAATTCAGGAGGAAAATTTGAAAGATTCCTAAAATTTGGCATTGTTAAAGCATAACTATTCTTCTGCAAAATTTGCTCTTGAAATTTAACAAAGGGCCATGAGGATGCTCTGAGGGCTGAAACCCCTCTGGCTCTGCAGACAGGCTGGGAGAGCTGGGGCTGTTCAGCCTGGAGAACAGAAAGCTCCAGGGAGGTCTTAGAGACCCTTCCAGTGTCTAAAGAGGGCTTTCAAAAAGGAGATACAGGCAGATAGTGATAGGACAAGGGGGAATTGTTTTAAACTGACGGAGGGCAGGGTTAAATGGGATATTGGGAAGAAATTCTTCCCTGTAAGGGTGGTGAGAGCCCTGGCACAGGTTTCCCAGAGAAGCTGTGGCTGCCCCATCCCTGGGAATGTCCAAGGCCAGGTGGAACAGGGTTTGGAACAACCTGGTCTACTGGAAGGTGTCCACCTGAGATGAGCTTTAAAGTTCTTTCCAACCCAAACCATTCTGTAATTCTATCATTCTACACTCAGATAAATTCAATATGTAACCTCTAGCATCAAAACAGCAAGATACGAAAATATAAAGTAAACTGAAAACATGAGGCTCCAAGATTTTGAAAGGTCCAACCCTCAAACTGTTAGCAAATTAAGCTTAAGGAATTCTCTGCCTCTGTTTTACTGACTAGGGGGTAAAAGCAAAAAAAACAAACCAACCATGCAGATGGTATTTGATGATGGCCATAAAATTTACAGTGCCAGAGGCATTTCTCTCCTCCAGCTGCATTGAAAACAAGGTTTTCTCAGCCTTTGTCTGAGGAGGAGGTCCAAAACACATAGTGCCTTTTACCTTTCAGTTAAAGAGGAAAAAAACCAGCAGTTTTTATGAAAACTGCCTTGTCCTGTTTTCAGTTTAAGCAGATAATCTGTATGAAACAGGGCTCAAATTAACCCGTCCCTTCCTCACAGGAAACAAAGGTGATGCCTTCCCAACACATCTGTGGCACACGGCTTGTTCTGGGATCCTTGTTCTGTAGACATTTGGTCTGTGTTAGCTGCACTTCCCCTCAGTCAGGGGTTGGAACTGGATGAGCTCTGAGGTCCTTTCCAACCCAAACCACTCTATGATTCCATGATTCTGAGCACCAAGGAAATCCATACCAGTCATCCACCAGAATGAGCTCCCCATCTGACAGGACTTTCTTGGAAGCAAAGAGGAGCAGCTGCAGTGGGCTCACCAAGGTCATGGTTTTGGCAGAGATGGCTCGTGTTCGAATCTGCAAGTGAAAGAGGAAAATGACTCTTGAAATGGAAAACAGAGCTCTACACTTTCCTCTGCACACCGAAACCGGAGAATTTTGTAAAAAAACCCCAAACAACACACAACAAATGTAGGTATAACGTTAGGAAATTACAAGAGCATGCACACATACAAAATTGAATGCCAGACAGAGGTTTACAGGGATTCAGCACTGGCTGGTGTGAAACCGTAAAAAAACCTATCTTCCATTTTAAAATATTCATTTTCCATGTCTGCAGTTATGCAGCTTTTGCAAGAGCCACCTCATACTTTGCTAGCTTTAAAAAGACCTGGGCACATCTGAATTTTCTTCCCACCTTTCAATTACTAGGGCTGTGATGAAAAGCTTTAGTGGGGTCCTACTCATGCCAAGAATTGAAGTTGCCAGATGTCCATGCAGTCACTGCTGTGTCATGTTACGCAGACCTTGAGCTTGAACTTAAATTGGGAACTTGGACAATATCAAGCCAGAGATGACAGCCCTGCTGCATGGCTCCTGCCCCTCAGTTTAAAAAGGAACAGAAGAGGTACCTAATGGGCAGGGAGAGAGCTGCACAGAAATCCTTCCTGCATCCCAGCCTCACCCAGGTGCTGTCGAAGCTACTCTTAAGCAACCATCTTAGTCACTCTCCCATTTGCTGTGTGTATTTTGGTTTAATAAAGCAAAACTTTTTGAGCTCAAAAGTATTTTGTTTGGTTAAGGGGAATCTCACTTGAGAGAGATCGCCAAGGTGGATCAATGGTCTGACCCTCCTGGGATCTTGATACAAAGGGTGAAGAAGAAGCAAAGCCTCACCACAGCTCTGAACTATGGATTGGGAATCCAGACTGTCAAGACAAAATCCGTGTACCCAAAGGATTTAAAATTCCGGTTATTACCAAACACAAAAGCATTGGCTTCCTTTGCTCCTTAAGCAGGAGTAGCTGAGTTCACAATGGCTGTCACTGGAGCACAGGAGAGCCCACGAGGGTCACAATGGACATGCACAGAATGTACATCAAATTCATAGGAGGGAGGAAAAGGTCATGGAGACCTTTTGGGTGATGCTTGGGAAATGAGAATTATCCTCAGAAGATGACACACTACCAACGGGAGCATCCCATTGCCATATTCCATGTTCCTATTTTCTCCCTGGATTCATTAATAGCAGAAGTGATAAGGGTAAAAATTCTCTGATGCCTAATTAGTATGGAAGAGCTCCTAAAACAAACTTTTAAAGAAGATAATGATTTAGATCTTTCTCTATGACTGGGCTGTTGTAACAAAACTCACAGGAACTTTCTGTGCACCTCTGCTTCTATTGAAAGTGGCTGACTGGAAGTTACTAGGAGGCTGAGTGATACCAGGACCATATAACATTTACTTTCTGGAAAGAAAACCAACCAACAAACAATACCCCCCAGGTCCCTCATACCAAGACAAACTAAATACTGCATATTTTCCTTATGATTTCTTTACCAAAAAGAGCCTCTTGAACCATTTGGCAGCGCATGATCAAGAACAAACTCAAAGTCTCTACCTTCTCTCCAAAAACGAAGAAGGGTGATGGATACTTGATGTCCTGGCTGCTGAAAGGGCAGTTGACAGATGATTTGTGGATGAGAGCATTGTGCCCCTCAGTGGTAAGAATCTTCCTCTTCTCCTTGTGGTAGCAGACATTGGGATAGACCCCAAAAGCCAGCAGGGAGATTACAACATCCAGGTTGTTATCAGGGCCAGTGTTGTTAAACGGTTGAGTCATCAAACATTCTGTTGGCAGAGAACAGAAGAGTGGCTCAAATCCATGGGACATGTAGGAGAGCACAGCATAGCTATTTAGGATCCTGGATCAATGCAGAGCTGTTTAGGATCCTGGATCAATGCCTTTTCTGACTAAATCAACTGCAAGATGTGATCTCCAATGACCTCTGTACTCAGAGCATTTAAGTTCTACATTCGATTTTTATTTTCTTAATGGAGAATGAAAAGCTGAAAAATACTACTACAAAGGTATTTTTCTCTCCCAAACTCTTCAAAAATAAGGAGAGATGGAGTTGCCCAGAACATGCTGTACCACAGTGTGTTTATTGTCATTTGTTTTGGAGACAGATCTTTTGGGGGAGGTTAGAATGGATGTTTTTATTAGTTCATTTGTTAAAAATCTCCCCCAGAGTCTCTGGTGGCTTGTTTTCAGGTCATCTTGCCCAGAAAGAAAGTTACGGATAAATGCAGCAGTGATCCTAACAGATCAGGAGAAAAAAATTAAAGGAATTTAAGGAGAAAAAAACAAAGAAAAGGAGGAGAGATAAACATCTGCTTAATCCAGGCAGCCATGCCATTTCACTGAGCTTCTCAGCAACATTAGGCAAATTCAGAACCTGGCCAAGTTTAAGAATTTTTTCTCTAGAAAATGGAATAATTTGGCACACTGCTGCACATCCCTCCTGTAGCACAAACCCAGGAAGTTACAGAACAGAACACTGTTCAGATGACACAGACTCCCCACTAAGACCTATGGAAACAAGAGGGAAAGCACAGCACGGCACATTTTGGAGATGCAACAAGTGAAGGAGAAAGAAAGCCAGGGAACGGTTTAATAGATTTTTAATCCTGCAACTCTAATCTCAGCCTGCAAAAATCTCCATGTTGCACCACAGCCATCACAACTTTAGGAGAGAGCACTAAAATTCCACCTGAACACACCTGTAGAAGTAGAGTAGTGTTATGGCAAGTCCACTATAGACCCCCTGTGCTTGGGTGCTCAACACAGATTATCCTGGTTATTTATCATCTCAGAATAAAAAATGCAATAATTAAATTACTGAATTTGATCAGAATCACCTTCAGGAAAGCCAGAACTAATTAGTATGTCTTTTAACTGGACTTTTGCTTCCCAAGTCATTCTAAGAGTGGCCATGCTGAGTCTTTTGTGTTCACAAAATCTTTTCTCTGCTTCTTCACCACCCACTCTGAAAAACAAACAGAGGGAATTATAAGCCTGACCAAGAAGGAAAAGCTCACCCTGTGTTACCTGTAACTTCCCATCACCTGCTGTGCCAGACAACGTACCTTGCATCATCCCAGGCTTGGAAGACGGAGAGCAAAGCTACATGATCTGAATACCTGGTCCCAGCAAAATTCCTGTGGACATAACCCAGGCGTTTACCTTCATTGATGAAAGGTTCAGGGAAACAGGTAGCTGCAGAGATGGTACATACAGCATCTCCCACACTGAAAGGAACCATAGAAGGGATCAGGATCATTCAGAGTTAGTGCTGCCAGCACCTGCTCCAGGCTGCAGATACCAGGGAAAACTTCTCTGCTAGAGAGCTGAAAAATTTGGCCTTTATCTGCTACAGTGTTTCACTGAAACACTTTCCCAGAAGTGGATGTTAAATAATCTGTCTGCCCTCCTCTCCATCCATACACCACCTTCTTCTGATGAAAAGGACCCTACAGTAATCACAGAACAGATCTTCCACTTGAAGCAAAATGTCGAGATTCATTTTTCTCCTTATCTCATTGTTAAATTCCATATCTCCCCACCGCTAGCTCACTGTTATATCTAGGTGTTTCAAGTCCTACTCTTAATTCAGAAATATTCAGCCTCCACTGGTGTCTTGCCATTAACTGAATTTCATGACTGATTTATTGCCTACACTGAAAGTTATTTCTTCTCTGCTTGCATGAAGATTCAGTCACCTCTCCCCAGATGCAGCATTTATTGCCCATCTAGATGTATTGGTTTTTTGCACATGTAAAGAGGCTCAGGAACTCAGAGAAACAAGAAGAAGACCGCAGAGACCACTCGACTTACTAAAAAATACAGCCCATGATCATCATCTTGCCCAGACGAGGTTCAATGGGAAGTTTGGCCAGGATTCTTCCAAGAGGTGTCAACTCATCATTGGAATCCAGGGCATCAAGCTCTGAAACAAGATCCCTTGTTATCAAAGAGAGTTAGCTAGCCCCAGAAAACTTTAATAAGAAATTCAGACTTTCAATAACTGTGTTTAAACTGAAGCCCACTCATATTTAAGTTTAATGTTGGTTACACTGTTGCCAACCTGATTTTCAAAACTGGTTTGAGGTCAGACAAGTATTACTTTAGCTTTGCAGAATTTTTACTACCTCCTCTGCAATTAGAATAATCACAATGTAATTCACAAACATAATTTTCCATTCCTTATTAGTTTGCTTCTGTACAAACCCCTATTACACTATTAAATCATCTATTATCTAATGAATCTAACATAATTTCTGCCTCAGGAAAACCAAAGCAGCCCTGTCACAACCAGCTGTGGAGTCTTCATTGCCATGCCAAATCACATGAACTTTTTTCATCAAAAAGAGAACACCACAAACTCTCTCTTCCTTGAGGCTTTACCTGTCTTTCCCTCCTCTCATTACCTAAAAATTATCACCTGCATTCATCCTCAAAGCTACCAAATGTTTTTTCACATTAAAAAAAAACAAAAAAAACCTTTGTAGCCTCAGCAATTAAATGGGAAAAGAAACACAAAGGATTCTGTAGCCACCATCAAATAGATTTTTCCTGGTATCTATTGAACCCAAAGCCTAAAGAATACTTTGAAGAATAGCATGTTTCATCCTCCTAAGAACATACTAGCAGTGTACCTGCACTGAAAAATCACAGGTCAACCAGGAAAGGGAGGCACTTGCAGAAACAGCTATTTGGTGTTAAAACCCAAAATGTTTGCCTTTTCCCCTGGCTCTGCAATTCTCAGCTGCACAGTATAAAAAGTACTAATAATTTTCAGAACAGAAAGTCATTAAACCTGACTACATATGTTTTTTCATTCTCGTCTGCCTCCTGTATACACAAGCAACGTAGGCTCAGCACACAATTTTTTTCCATAAAATCAACAATCAAACAGATATTTCTGTTGTTAAAAATTGTAGGAAGTGCTTATTTAGTGACATTTACAAAGTGTGCTGAGTTTTGAGGTCACTTTTATGCTTTGCATCTGAAGCACAAATTTAGTTCTTCCCTGCTCTATTTTATTCATATTCTAGTTAGTTCCTTGAAGAGAGTGGGGAGACAACCCACACATCAGTTTCTTCTGTTTTTCATGCAGATTCATATACTGGAGATTTAATTTCTTGACAAAATCTGAGATACTGGGTCAGCAAACTGTACAAACTAGTAATTAGTTAATAAACTACCAACCTCTGTTTTTCGGTACTTTTACAGAAGCTTTGTGAATGCCTCAAGCACTGGACTGAGTCTATGTCAAACACAGCAGTGCCACAGCTGGAAAACAGGAAGCTGGAAGCTAACATAAGTTACTGGTGAAACAACAAAACAAGCCTCAAGTTTGAAGGCTCAAGTTTCTTAAAGGAATGACACGCCACTGGGAATTCAAGTATTTCTTCAGCTGCACAAGCCACTGCCACCCACACAATGCCTCCAGGTTGCTGTGTCAGCCAGAATATGCTGCTCCACCAATCCACCCAGAGGTGGTACAGCCATTTGTACCAGGGCATCAAGCTCTGAAACAAGATCCCTTGTTATCAGAGATCACATACATGGAAAACCACTCGGAGCCAATTCCACTAGGCCAGGATTACTCCATAGCCCTGTGGGCACATGAGGATACCTCTCAGTGTGCGTTCCGCTTCAATCACCGCATCCAGAGGGGGCGGCTCGATGGCTTTGGCCAAAAACTGCCCGATCCCTCCCAGGCGCAGCAATTTGATGCTCAAAGCAATCTCATGAAGGGGTGTTCGAAACATTTCAGGCGTCATGTGAGTCTGAAGTCTGGAATGAGAACAAAGTCCCATTTTGAACACAGGCTTTGATCACCATGAGGGGTCATTCCACCAGCAGAAACCACTGCCCTCCAAAGTAAACTGTGTCTCCGAGCCCACCCATCAGCTCTCTCTGTGTTCTTGGAACTTGGGCTCTTCTGTCACAAAATTCTGTACTTCTCCATTCTCCTTTGGGGTAAATTTATGCTGGGAATGCACAAAGGGAATAGTCCTCACACCTCCACTGCCTGCTGTTGGTTCTAGCATGAGCTGACCACAGAGAGCCTGCAGGTCTGGAGCACAATTCCCAGCATGGCTGTATCCAGCCCCACATTTGTCCTTTACAATCCTCTCCTACTCTGCTAAGGAAGCTCATACTCCTGAGATACAACTTGTTTTCAGCCTGCCCTATGTAAAAGCACTTTTCTAGTGCAGCTAGAAGAGGTTTCAAAACATGTTGAACAGACACCCTGATTCAGCTGGCACCAGATTTAGGTAATTTCTCTCAAAAAATTATCTGTACAAGTTCATGAACACTCTTTCCTAAGCACCAAGGAACTTGTATATTTTGCGTTTACATTCTTTGAAGGAAGGTAACCTTAAAACCATGATTACTTCAGTAGCCTAAAATCAGTTCACTGTCAAAAACTGTTAATTAAAATCATTGCACTGTACTCAACAGCAGATCTAAATAAAGTCAAGGAATTCAAGGAGTGTTTTTGATCAACTGAGGTTTTCAAGAGGTTACAAGAAGTTGAACATCAAAACACAGCTATGCTGTAACAGCCAGAGAAAGAGGCACTGAAACTTCCAGGAGAGATCAGAGTGTAACTAACAGCTGTGTTGCCTTCTCCAACCAGCAAAGGGATTTCCATGGCTCTAGCAATGGCAGAAAGGTCAAAAGTTTCACCAACAGGTAAGGTACTAGAGCAGCATGAAGGGGCTTCCTGGCCATCGAATGGGAATGGAGAGAAAAGTAACATCTGCCCTCCATGGTTTTCACCACTTTCATGACAAAATGGCCTGTTACATGGCAATGCCAGGTGCCCTCAGTGTTTGAAGGCAGACTAGAGCCTTGTACTCATTACAAAGCTCTTTTCCTTGCCTCAATTCCCAAGCAGTATTGTTCTCCTATTTAGAGGTTCAGTAGGTTGCAGTGAACACTCTTAATACTAAAATCATCAACTATTTATCCACCTTATACTATGGGTAAAAGCATAACATATATACATTTTTTTTAAGCCAAGGAACTGAGATATTTCGGTATGAGTCAACATCATCCATCTCCTCTCTGTGCTTTCTGCAATGAATTCCCTAGTTTGACCTGAAGCAGCATCCAACAGTTCTGGGAGAATTCCCTGAGGGCATTTTATTTCTGGAGACACAGTCTCACCTCTCAAAGCGAGCTCTGCTGCACAAATGGAAACAGAACCCAGCTCGCACACGCCCAGCTCTGCCTTTCCGCTGCTCCAAATTGGTTTTTGATGCCCAGACCGTGGCATAGTTTGTCATGTTGTTGTGAGCAGTGAACAGCTTCACTTTTTGCCTGTTGCAGGAAAAACATCACTAAAGATCAAATGTCCATCTTAAGCCCTGCCGAACCAGTTCTTATATTATGGCTTGCAGCCACACTGTTTTTAAGAAGCCAACCACCCCCGAGCTTTGGTTAGTCAGGCATCAGTCTGGAAACTAATGCATCACACTCTTTCTAAAGCAGTGTCCCAAACTATTGCACAGAATAATGTTCTCACAATGGTCCAGAAAGCTTAAAATTCTCATGAATTCACGAGCTCTCTGTGTGTAGTTTTCTCAGAGAGCATGCACAGCAAGGCAGGAACTGTAACAGACTACAAACAGACTCTTTCACCAGCCAGACACTGAGAATTTGTAAAACTCCTTTGGCAGATGACATCTATCAAATTGGTGTGGAGACCCAGTGAGACCTCACATGAATAGTGCCAGCATGACTAACCCGGTCCCCTGAGATGCCAGCATGGTGTGTCACTACGCTGACCAGCTAAAGACAATGCTAATTTGTCCTGAGGGTGTTAGTCCTCAAGCTCAGCTCAGGGAGCATGGGAACACAAGGAACTTCTGTGCACTCCCAAAACCTCTTTTGCATTCCCAAGGGTAGGATTTATGAAACAAAAAGCTGCTTCATGAACTCACTTGCACGAGTCAATAACAAAGACCACATCATTGATGGTAATGCTGGTCTCAGCAATACTGGTAGATAAAATAACCTATAAAAACCAGGAAATGCAAAGTGATGTTATTTGGTCTGAAAAAGCTGATAATGTACAGCAAGATAAACTACATACTTTATAAAAAAGTCAGCAATACATTCCCCAAAAGCCCAAGGGAACTGCACACAGAGAAGGCTCCCTACTTTGGTCACTCCAGGAGGCACAGGATCAAACACTCGACGCTGCTCCTCCAGAGGAATCTGGGAGTGCAGAGGTAAAATCCTGTACTGGTGGCCTCCTACAACAGGAATACAAGAAGGTTGGTAACTACTACTTCATGAATCTCATTTCTTCTTTCCACAATGTAAAAATTTCTGGCCATTCACTCTCACAACAAATTAGCTCCCTAAGCCCCTCATCCAATTCCCATCTTCACACAGTCAGTAGTTTCTTTGGGAAAAGATGAAATATAACAAAACAGCTGCTTGTACCAAAGCGTGGGTTCATTTCAAGATGCTTCTGCATTGTATAGATTAAGTTCCAGCCAGGCAAGAAAACAAGGACAGCTCCTGGGACATTCAGAGTCCTGATATAAATCAGCAGAGCTTCAATGAGTTCAAAAGAGGTTTCTCTCTCATTCAGCTGAGCCATGGAGTGCTTTGTTTCTGGGCCATATTCATCGCTGCAAATAAGGTTGCAGTTGGCCTATAAAAGAAAAATACCACAAAGGAGATCATGTAAATTAATTTACTCAAACTATGGAGACTGGCTGGCCAGGCAAATAAGAAAATGAAATATGTGGGTAGATGCCTTTCAAGAAAAAAATGGCCATTAAAAAACCAATTTCAATCTGAAACAAAAGTTTCAAACCTACAAATTAAAAGTTGAATAAAACTGATAGTTTCTTAACAACGTATGTAAGCATTGACAGTATCAACTGCAAGAGAAGAAGTGAGAGAACCTAAATTTTGACCCTAAAAAGGTACCAAGAAGCTCATAGTTCTGTATTTCTTCTTCCAAGGTTACCAATCTTCACTTTCAAAAGCATTTCAGTTTTAGCTTTAAAGTGAAGTAGGTTGACAAAACATGAGAATCTTAGCTTCAATGAAAAAGAAATTCTTCAGTTTACAACGGCAAGAAGAAAATTCAGTTCCACTGCTGAAGGTAACAGCAATCTCAGATATTAAAAACAGGAAAGCTGCTAGAGATGTTTCACTTCAACAATGCCAAATTAATTACACTCAAGCTGGAGTAATAAAAATGGCACTTGTTTAATTTTTCATATTAAAATTCAAACATACATCATCATCTTCACCACTTTCTTCATCCTTCTCTTTCTTCTTCTTTTCCTTTGGTGGAGGGACAAACTGAGTCATTTGAATACAATCTTCCAGAAAATAATCTGCAAAGACAGACAGATGATAAGGACTGACTGCCAGAAGCCTGTGCAAGGGAATAGAATTCTTTACACCATTTCTCAAGAGTCTCCTGAAATAAATCAGGATGTTTCAGAGTATGAATCAGAGACTGGTAAGAGCTCAAGCAGTTTCTGGAAGCACAACCAAGGATTTACCTTGGACAGGGAAGGTTCTCCCGTAGACCTCAATGATGGGACAGTTGAAGAAGTATTCACAAAACATACTGGTATCGATGGTGGCAGACATGAGGACAACCCTGATTTCAGGATATGCCTGAATGACATCCCTCAGCACCACCAAAAGGAAGTCAGTCTGCACAGAAAGAGAGTAAGAGCATCATTAACTTCAAATCCATAAAGAGGAGTATCTTCCCAAGAAACCAGAAGGAATTACACACTTACTGAGCAAGAGAAGTAACAAGTAGAACAAAAGTGTTCTAAAACCAGAAACAGTTGTCAGTGCTTTATTTTGAAACTACTGCAATGCCTGTGATAAGTGATTTTTAGGATTTCCAGTGTAAAGAAGGGTTTTTCTTTTCTACAAAAATAGTTTGCTTCCTTCCTAACAATACATTACAACCCCAGGTCTTTTTAAACTTGGCTTACATATAAAGTAGCCATAATTCATAAAATAAATAGCAATTACTCAGTGCAGGTGTATGTGATGTTTGTAGTTCTGTTTAAATATGACATTTATTTAGTTCTGCCATGCAATTAGGCAGGCACTTAGCTCAATAGAGAAAATTTCAATCTCACTCACAATTTCCAAACTTGTATTTTACATCATTAACATACATTTAATAGATGAAGAGATGCATCAGAAAAATGTGTGTTGCAATTTTATTCAAATGAGTCCCCAAATTCTGTTCAAACAAGCTTAAACAACATGTCAGAACTTCATGGTTTCTCTCATTCTTGGTATGACAAAGCCGAAAACTATACAGAATAATCAAGGGAAAACATTTACCATTTCGAATTATATACAATACCTCTCCTAATTCTATCATCAACTTGTATTTTACTTCATGTAAACCCTGAATTTCAATGTATCACTATCAAGACTGCAGGTTCTGTTAATACCACCAGTAATACAACAGTGTCAGTAGAAACAGCACTCCAAAATAAGTGTCATTCAGCGTGCTCCCCCACTTGGACGAGATGTGTTTGTACCGTGGTGTTCCATTTTCCAAAGAGGACCAGGACGCAGGGGATCCTAACAGGAAAATAGTCAGAGGGCAGCAAGGAAGCACAGTTCCTTTCTCTGTAATCAGATATGGAGTAATTAAGAGTTCTAAAAATCTTATCAAAGAAGGAAAACTAACACATCTGACACTCAGTAGGACAGTTTCCTCTTGCATGTTGGCTACTACACACAAACATACAGAAGTTAAACAGAACAGACGCATATAGAGATTAGGACTGTCGTCACCAGCTAACTCACGTTAATGTCTCTCTCGTGGATCTCATCAACAATAACATGACTAATGCCACGGATCCCAGTCTCCACCTTTCTCAGAAGAACACCTAAACCAGAGACAGTAGGTAAATGTTCATGTAACGGTTCAACCGTCTCCGTCCCAGCCCCTGGTTTAAAAATCAGGAAGTGTGCAGACTGCACAGCCCCTTTTCCAACCCCATCTCTAATTGCCATGCTTTCCTTCGTACAAGTGATGGCAAGGCCATGAAGCATTACAAGAAGACAGACTCTTCCATCTTTCCCACCCAATGCTGTTTCCCCTTCTGTCTTTTAAGGACAATCAATATACAACAATTTTCTCTCTTCATGGGATTATTTCTGTGTGCTATCAGACCTATATTATCATACTTCTGAACAAAAATCTTAAATCTTAATTTTTCTTTGCACAACAGCATGTCAGCAATCTTTTATTCAAAAAACCTTTTCAATCTTCTAGGCAGACTTTATAAAAATTTCAATCTAACCATATTTCTGCTTTTGTTGCTAACTCAAGAGTTCAGACCCATGATAAGCTCCAAACATAAGGAAGCAATACAGACCTACAGTGCAGAACATGATGCTGGCGTGTGGCCGAGGGAGCACAGACTCAAACCGCACGCTGTACCCACAGCTCTGCCCAGGCTCTTCCCCTCTCTCATAGGACACACGCTCTGCAACGGAAACCGCGCTGATCCTCCGGGGCTGAGGGGTGGAAAAGTTTTCCATAACTTAATGAGGAGGTTTTAGAAGTTTATCACAATACCACTGAAAGCAATAAAGGAAATTATAAATTCTACAGGTGTCCTGTCCTAAGATTTCTTTACAAAGTAATCAGTAAACATGAATATTGTAACAGCACAGGGGTTTTTTCACAAAGGAGGGATATAAAGACATATGGCAACTACCAGCTGCCATTTCCCAAATAAATTCCCCTTGGTCTGCTGAGAGTTTTTGCCTGGGCAAGGTTCAAGCCAGGTTATCCAAACTGTAAATCCATGCAAGTGTAACCCTCCAAATGAAAATACACATGATGCTGAGGTTTCTCCTACTTATATTGCTGAGGAGGCATTTTTATGAACCATGTCCTGCAATGATAATAAGGTTCAACACATCCTTCAATCCTTCAGGGCCAGGCTGGATGGGGCTTGGAGCAACATTGCCTAGTGGGTGGCATTGATAACCACGGAAGATGTTGGAATGAGATGAGCTTTAAGGTCCCCTCCAACCCCAACTATTCCATGGTTCTGTGATTTTATCCTAACCAACAGGTGATTTCTCATATCAACCACAGGACTGCAGTGGCCACACATTCCTCACCTGCGTCACCACTATGTTGCACTCAGCAGCTCGGTTGGTTCTGATGTATTCATCCAGGATGTACTGGGGCACTTGAGTGGTTTTGCCACAACCAGTGGCACCACGGATGACAACAACAGAATTGTGATGGATTGCGTCCAGAATTTCACTTTCAAAATTCTTCAGAGGTAAGGCCTCTCTCTCTCCTTGGATCTGGAAAAAAAAAGAAGTCCAGGACATTTCCAAATCTTCAAAAATCAGCCTGTTCCGCTCTACATCTATACTTTGCCTCACTTTTCTACACTTTTCCCTTACCCAAAGGAAAAACTGCCAAAGAACAGGTCAGAGTTTGTATTTTTTCCTGGCACAGCACAACTCACCCCCACATCCACCCCAGTGGAACATCCAGCACTTCTGAAAACATGGCGTGTATTTGTGCTGAAATCCAGCCTTATGCACTTTGTGTTATGTTCAATCCCTTCTGGAAGATAAAGAGCCTAGCACAAGGATGACAGGTCACAGGAAACACTCTTACCCTCTGTAATTCCTGATCCTGCTCCAGACGGTACATGAAATCACTTTTCAGATCCATGCTTATTTGTTCTGGAGTGAGCTGGAAGTCAAAGACATTATTTGGAGGCTTTTTGACGCCTCCTCTTACCTACACCATAACTCCAGTATCAGGTCAGTCACACCAACATCGTGATCCCGAATATCCATAGAGGATCGTTTCCTGCACAACTCGCTGAAATCACTTATGCCTCTGAGCTGTTTTATTTCATTCATTCCAGTGTATTAAACATTCATCTCCGAAGAAGTCTCTCAGAAAGCCCGAGAACAGTGAAAAACAATGAGCGTTTAAATTTAAACACTTTGACTGCTTGAGAAACCACTCTATTCAGCAGGAAGCCAAGATAATGATTCAAACAGGATTTTTTAATGTAAGTAGTGACCTAATGTAAACACAAATCCCCCCTTAAAACAGTAGCTGAAAAGGGAAAAGTTTGAAGAGAATTCATCAGGCAACTCCTGTCTTTCAACTGCAGAAGAAATCTGAGAAAATGCAAATTTGTTACCAAAGCACTAGTTGTTTTTACTGCAAATAAGTCAGTTCTTCCAGTCAGAACTAGGACAGGTAAATCCTGAAGAGATTTGAAGTCAGCTCAATTTGCAGTGTCCATACTGGTTACGTGTTTTATGCAGCAACAGCTAAATTTACATTGCTTCCCTACATTTTAAAAAAATCAATATACAACAACACTAAATTAATGTAATTTATGGAAAAAACTCCAGTAGAAAAAGAATTAAATTATTATTTTGCCATAAGCAATGTGGATGTTGTAGGAAAATCAAGTTCCTGCCTCAAGAATCTTTTCTGACCAGTTTACACTGGTCAGACCAAATTACCCTCTGAACTTGGCAAACCAGTAAGTCTTTCCCTTCTCCTTCATTCTATCATGCCACATTGTTCCTTTTCATTTGTTCTGTGCTGAATGGGACTAGAAATGACAAAAAGTAAGAAAGGCTTGTGTAGTGGCACTGGCTTGGAGCAGTTTCGCCTCCCAGAAAAAGTCTGAGCATGGAAGCATGGGAAAGAGAAGCCAGAGAATTACAAATGATATGCCCGTGAACTTACCTTGTAATTTCTATTATAAACTTTGTATGGGCTGCACAATAGCAGGCAAAACGTGAAACAAAGCAGAGAATTGGGACACTCGTGACACTGCTGCTCAAGACCTGATAAAACATGAAGTAAACACAAAGAATTCTCTGCCTCCAGGTCAAGAAGGGAAGAAATTTTATCAGTGGCTTGACCTCTCCTTTGAAATACTTTAAATCTTGGTGGGCAAGAAGCATTTAGAAGTTCTGGAAGCATGGGGAAATCAAGCAACAGATCCATTTTTTAAGCTGTCTTACATTTGCCAGCGGACCCTCATCAATATTGCAGCCAGTCCAAGGGTTCCAGTTGGAATGAGGTGGTGACCAGGGAACAACTCCCATATGACTTTGTCTCTGCGATGGTTCGAAATGAGCCAACTTTCCAACATTGATCAGAACTGGATTACTGGGATCTTCAGGCTATAAATCCAAAAGCAAAGTGGGCAAAGACAGATAAATGATTAAAGGAGCAGGTGTGATGTTCCATACTGGAGTATAGAACCACACACTCACCAAAGGCACGATCTCCAGAGACAGTTCCCGTATAGTCTTTTGCAGATGATTTTCTAAGTCAGAAGACAGTGACACCTCATAGGGTTCCAGCTAGAAAATATTAAAAACTACACATCATTATACACAAAAAGACAGGCACTGGAAGCCAGAACTGTGGGCTATTAGAGCTGAACCATCAAACACCTCCTCGTGAAACAAGGCCAAAGAGTATCATCAGTTCAGAATTCACATTCTTGAAATGTTTTGCTGACCTTTCATTGAATAAGGATTTGGAGGCTATTTTTAAATATCTGAGTTTAATTTCAGAAGAACACGTTCCCAAACTTGCAACCAAATACCTAAATAATATATATTCCTTGGTATGCGTATATATATATTTGAATTGCCAGAAAATGCTCATGTGACAGAGAATTCATCCAAACAGCCGAGCCTAAACAGAAATATTCAAGCTTGTAGAAAATATATACTGAAAATAGCATTAGTTACAAATCCTATTTCATTTAACAGAACATAAAATTAGTTACTGCTCCTATCACAAACACATGAAGTTATATTTCTGATCCAAATCAGTCACCAGAACAAAAACAGTTGCTAAAGAATAAAAATTATTAATGGCTGCTAAGATGTTAAATATGGAGAGCAAACTCTTAAGTCACTCCTGTTTATGAGAGTGCTTCTGTGTTATGAAATGAAAGCAATAACTCCTGTCCCTCCTGCCAAACTCACCGATTCTCCTTTCTTCTTCGTCTGCCCAGAGTAAGGCTCAATGACACCAAGATGGTAGAGCTGTCTAACCAGGGAAAGAGCACAGGACTGTGCTGCCAGCTTTTTGTTTGATCCGTGCTCACGACTGAAAATCCCTGCAGCACACAGAGGTCACAGCTGTAGCAGCAGAGGAGTCAAGCAGCTCCCACAGAAGACGCTACTCTGAACTGGGCTCTGACTGTACACTCAGACCAGGCTTCATGGACAGTCTCAAATCTTGATAAATCCAGAATTCCAACATAAAACCCAACCAGGCCTTCCACTGTCCAGCTCACACTAGCTGTGTGATGTTACTTTACTGCTAAGTCCTTTGAAGTTTTTCTGCATTCAGTGCCTAAGGAAATATGATTATCCAATACCACCCAGCAACATCACACAAATGATCCTTTACCTCTGGAAGTGGCTCCAACACATAACTGTAATAAACTCTGTACCCACAAATATTCCTCTACACCAACACCCATCTCTTGCTAAGTTAAAAAATAAATAGGAGCACTTACTTCTGCCCAGTTGCTTCACATAAATGTTCATTTCTGCATTAAAGCTCCTGCAAGAGAAAGAAAGAACACAAAGGTACAATTACCAATAGCTGACGCAGCAAAAATATGTACTCTTTCCAATATTTCTAGGCAAAGATCTCTGTCCTCAGTCAGAAACTCTCAACTCATCAATGACCAAGGTAAAATATTACTGCTTTTAGCCCCTTTAACCCCAAGGTAGTAGGTAACAGACCTGTCATCAACAGAACCAGTACATTTGATAAGAAGAGTTCTGAATATGCCACTGTTCAGCACTGAAATTTAAGGCTACATTATTAGGAAATAAGCTCTGAGCTGTCCAAGTTTAAGGCAACAGTTATAAAACAGGTGGGATGTTAATGTAACATTAACAGGCATCCCAAAGTACCATTAACTGTATACCACATTAGTATTGGTATAACACTAATGTAATCCACTAATAACCTGTGTTTAATGACTAGATGCAACATTTAATTCAGTTACTCTGCTTTCTGCCACACATTTGATCAGCTCAGAGCATAAACAAAACCAAACCAGGTCATTTAGTCAAAAACATGGAACTTATCTGAACAGGAGATAGAATATTTGAATTTGCATGAATTTCCATTCCCTTACTGCCATATTCTCGAAACAGCAAAACTTGAGTAACAGAGTAACAGAGTTACTCAAAGGTCACTCTGGTAGCAAACCCAACAGTTTGCTTAGTAGACATGTAACCAGTTCAGCTAAAGGTTAACTGGCATATTCATCACAGAATCATAGGATCATGGAATGGTTTGGGTTGGAAGAGATCTTAAAGACCATCTCTGCCATGGGCAGGGACACTTTCCACTATTCCAGCTTGCTCCAAGCCCTGTCCAGCCTGGCCTTGGACACTTCCAGGGATGGGGTAGCCACAGCTGCTCTGGGCAACCTATGCCAGGGCCTCACCACCCTCATAGGGAAGAATTCAAGCTTAAAAAAAAAAATCCTCAGAAGAGGATAGAAATCATGATCCATGTTTTTAACAATCCCAAACCTAAGCCTGTATTTGCCACATGAAATATTAACGCCAAATTCTTGTAAGACAGGATTTAAATTGGCAAATGTGACTCAAGGCACATGACTGGAGTTTATTGGACTGAAATCCTCTTTGGAAACTAGGCCTTGGCATTTGCACAGGTGAAGGCTGTGCCTTGCACCTGTGTCCTTCATTTTTTGCTGCAAACAAACAATAGAAAAGGTTAAGTGAGTGATTTGAATTTCAGGTTAGACCTCCTTCCTGTGCTATCGGCGAACTGACCTTCAGGCACAGTGGCTTCAGGGGTCGAAGGCCACTGGCTCTCAGGGACACAACAGCCACCTAAGACACCGATGGCAGTATGTTTCTCAGCCAGGCCTACAGTCAGCATTCAATCTCATTCTCCTCCACCTGAGGGGAGAACAGCAACACCAGAAATCAGTTTGCAGTAGAATCCCACATGATTCCCTAGTCCAGCCTCAGCAGCCCATTTGTGAGCAGGCACAGGCCTGTGGTGTCACTCTTCAGCAGGAACAGAAGGAGGCACAGGCATCCCAACACCAAAAAAGCCACATCCCATCCCTTAATATGAGCTCATGTTTTGTGTTTTAGGAGAGTCATCTTTATATTTACAACTTATACCCTCCTGTCATAGTTAAAGTTTCCAAATTCAAATTTTCCAGCTATTACTAAGTTCTCAGACCATGAGTATGATTAATTGACCACAAACCTCTGAGAGCATGGCTGACATATCTGTTAGAATCTGTATCTCCAATCATTACCTCAAAAAAACCCCAAAGCAGATTGGCAAGATGCATGACAACTGGTATTTCTTTAAAAAAACCCAAGAACCTAAACTATATTGTGTCCTCAAAGCTCCAAAAACATCCCTCTCCTGTTACACACACCAAAAGGATTAAATCCAACAGTCTCTCCACAGTTTCTCAATGAGCCCTACAACACATTAGGATTGTTTCATGCCTATTGGATCTGTTGCAGCAGGTAGTGAATAGCCCCTTCCGCCATTCCATCCAGGGCAATCCACACAAGCTTCCCTGAAAAAAGAGTATATAGAAAACTCTGAAATGCGCTCCAGAAGAACAATAACCAGGCTGAGAAACATACTGTCATCTGTCTAATTTCATTCTGCTCAAGACTAGATAAATTTAAATACATTGGGTTTAATGCTGCAGAAGGTGTAACAAAATGAGCTACACAAATATTCCCTATGCTACAAAAGAAATGTTCAGAAGCTACACCTGCAACAAGCATAATTTAAACTCCTTGTACTGTACAAACTAACTTTTTATGTCACTCACTTAAGTGAAGGAAATGGCCTTGCCTTAGAGACATAAATTGAGATGAAGTGACTTGAAGACAGGTTTTAAATGAGAATTTACAACTTCCTGCACCAATACACATCTTTCAGATGTTCCAACTGATTGGAAGACTCAATAACAAAAGAATACCATAGTCCTGCAGGTGAGACTCTCTTGAAAGGCTGTAATAAGAAAATTCTCTTGCCTTTCTGAAAATATAACTCTCAGAGAACATAAGTTTGTATAATGCAAAAAAGGCCAACCCCAAATCTAATCAGGAGAATCCAGCAGCAGTAGCATGCCATTGTTTCCTGCCACAAAACACCATTATATTTCACCAGAAATAATACAATGTCCTAACCTCTGGATGATTTGTAAAGGCTGTTTCTAATAGGGATAAATAATAAAAACCAATTCTTTATGCACAATCTGTTATGAACTACTCTCACTTGGGAGAAGAACATATAAATTCTCTAGTAGAATGGCTAAAAGTAAAAAAAAAGTAATATCCAGCTGGTCTTAACTGAAACTTAAAACTCTCAGAAGTCTTTTGGAAAGATTCTGCCAAACTGTTTTTTACAAAAGAAGATTCCATTGCCAAAAAAGTTAATTACAATAACTATATAAAATATAATTTATATATATATATATATAAAATAAAAATAGAAATAAAATGTCCTTAAAGCACATTGCTACATAAGCAAACTTAAGATTTACTTAAAATGCACAAAGGCAACAACAGTCATAGAACAATTACCACAAGCAATTGAACTCTCTTTTCACGCAAACTGACACCCCAGGAGCTGACTAGAGGACAGAAATCAGTTTAAAAACTGCATATCCAAAATTTCTCAGAAATTTATTCAATCCCTCAGATCTCTACACTGAGGGTCTTCACCCCCATATCAACATTTAGGGATGCTGTCGGTCCTGGTAAAGAACACTATGACTCTACAGAGCATGGCAAGTAAGTGTGAACAACTATTGTCACCAAAAATATTCTGAACCCTTCATACACAGTGACTAAAACTACCAAACCTGTTGTGATCAGGCCCCATTTCAATGTATTTATATTCTTCCTGGATCTTCTCCTTTTGGAAAAACTGGTTCAGACGTGCCTTGGCATTTTCCAAGGTCCAACCCCCGTGAAGATCTGCATTTAAGTCCACTTCTGACTGCGAGGCCTAATATGAAAAAAAAGAGTATCGTTTACCAGTTTAAAGATTAAGTAATTCACCTGTATGCTGTAAAATAATTAAGACATCACAGAAAATGCTAAAAAGTCCTCAGTAATTCCTTATTTTCAGAGTAAAATGTCTATACAAAGTCCTGGATGTTCAGACTATCCAGACTGATTTATTTGTCCCTAGCTTAAACAAATTACCATTATTAAAAGTCAACAAGTAGATCTTTAAATCTGTAAACAAAGTAGAGCTTTAAATCTGCAGCTTAAACTAACAGCAAAATATCAAAAGAAAACTGATTGTAAGTGCAAATAACAAATTAAAGGGGATGAAAGATACCTATTTAAGAGCTAAAGGAGAATTCCACTGCATGACTTACTTCCTGCACTTCTTGCTCCTCTTTCCTGGAATAGTAATCTTGCAAGTTTGCACCCCGATCCCACTGAGCTCCATGACTGCCACAGTTTCCAGGTGCTGTACCTGGTCCGTTGCCTACCACACAGAAAAAAAAATTTAAAAAATTAAAATAACTCCCCAAAACAGGCTCTTAGCAGTGGAGAGGCACTGCCTGGCCATCTTGACAGGCCATGACCAGTCCCTCAGATCTCATGCAGTCATCCACAGCTCTGCCTCAAAACTATGACTTCAGTGTCCTGTCTGCAGAGTGATGCAATTTGGGGAAGAAATTACTACCAAAATGTATTCAAATACACAGAAATTACAGTTTTCAGTCTTACCTACTTCACTTTTTACAAACAAATGTGGAGGAAGAGGTCCCCCTGCAGCTGAACTGGAACCAGTGACATCTCTAGCTGCTTCCTGTCCTCCTGTGGGGATATCACCTGCTGCTGGCTAGGGAAGGGAATGAAGAAAAACCTCAGCACATCAGTGCAGAGTAAGTCATTTTACTATTTAACTAGAAACTGTTCAGGCAGTTCAAAAACCTCAGGCAACATTATGCAACAGTTATCCCCAGTAAATATGCAATAGTTACCACCCAGTAGCAACCCCAATAGTAACACAACCCTGAATATTTTAACACTGAAGTGCCCTGAAACCAACTGGCACAGCAAAACCAAAACAGCAGTCCTGTTCCCATTGGGTTCCACCTAGGCTGATGAGGCAGGGAGGCTGCTCCCACTGAGAAAACTCATATATCCTCAATGGACCACTAGAAGAAGATTCTTCCCTCTCAACAGGTAATACCTAACTTCATGCTTTATTTATTTTTTTTCTCTAAACTTGCTGTAATGACAGAGTTACCCTCCTCTTCCTCAGCCTTTAAGTGATAGTCACTGCTGAGTGCTCACAAAGCATCATAAAAAGCACTGATCCTGTTACACACCTGAAGCAATTATGGTTTAAAAAATGCCAGATTTTCAATGTCTGGTTTGATATATCTGTAATTTTTCTTTTTTGGTTTGGTTTTGGATTTTTATAAAGCACAAAGGATTATATATATATATAGTATAACATGGCTCTAAAACTTCACAATGTCAGGTGTGAGTACTCAGCATTTTTAAAGCCAGGCTGAACCTCACAGCGACTCTGAATTCTTTCCAGCCTTATCAGCTTTGCAGCCCAACAAGCAGCTGTATTTATCAGATCATCCTACACCATTCAGTTGGACTTGATAATCTCAAAAGACTTTTCCAACCTAAATGATTCCATGATTCCATGATATTCTGTATGTGCCCCAGCCTTCCAGCAGTGCAAAAGTCCCTCACATTCATCACTGCACAGAGACACCAAACTTAACTCCAGGGATGAAACGCAACTAGGAGCATGGCAGCACAAGTCTCATAGCAGTAGTCTTTGGTAAGGAGAAAGAGCAGCTTACTCCAAAAGCAGGAATTTCATCCTTCTTCATTTCATTCACCCGCACTAAGTAGTTGACAAAGTCTCGGGCAGCATTGCTCTGCGCATCCTTCTTGTTGGTAGAGTTGCCCATGCCGACATAGTTGAAGCCTTCCACTCGGACCTACAAGGAACAACACACAGCTCTGGCAGCTGAAAGGGGCTTGGAGGCCAGCAACACCAACTGGAACACAAAATCCTGGCTGCTGATAAGTACAGGAGAAATAATATTTCTAGGTATTGTTACATACCATTATATATAGCTATGTATTTCTGCAGGTTTTGAAAAGCAAACCCCCACATTCTGAGAACTTCTCCTCTCAGAGCACAGGTGTTTCCCATTGAAAAATCAGTGTAGGAAGGGACCCTGGCAACCCACAGCAGCAAACACTGCACAAGGTCACTGCCCTCAACCTAAATCCCAAACCCTTGGACAACAAGTACAGGAGTGACCTTGTGTCCACTGAGCCATAACTCCATGTTATTGCAACTACACAGACGTGATTTATTTCTGATTTTTTTTACTTTAGAACAGCAATTTTATACCCTGAACAATAGTACCTCCAACCACATAGTAACCAGACAGAATTCACAGCCATCCTACCAGGCTGCAAAAATCAGCAAGAGAGATGTTTCAGTGAGACTGATCCTTTCACCTGTTAAGCTTCCATAGATAATCATGGGGCATCAACATATCAAAACCAGTACAACACTTATATATTGCATAATTTTGTATAATACAAAATATGTATGTACAGTGTGACTTTTTACAAAACACATGGAGTGACAGAACAAGGGGGGAAACAGCTTCACACTGATAGAAGGCAGGGTTAGATGGGATATTAGGAAGAAATTGTTCCCTGTGAGTTTGGTGAGGCCCTGGTACAGGTTGCCCAGAGAAGCTCTGGCTGCCCCATCCCTGGAAGTGTCCAAGCCCAGGTTGGATGGGGCTTGGACCAAACTGGAATTGATGCCTGAAGTGGCTCCCTAGAAACAGAGACTAGACAAGAGTAAGGGAATAAAGATGGATATTTATTTGAAAGGCCTTCAAAGGCACACCCTGGGGAGCCAGAGGCTGCTCTCAAAATGGACCCCAAGATGGACCGTGAGTCACGAGTTCTTCACATCTTTATAGCTTTGATCCATTTGCATATCAGCATAAAGTTGCCAATTAAAACTTTAGTTAATTATGTAATTTCCCCAAGCTTACCCTCCCTTCCCAAGATGCTGGTTTACACATTTTGCGCCTAGGACAGTCTGGATGTCCTTGGAGAGCAGGCTTGGAAAGGCTTTGTTATGTCAATCTTAACATGAGACAACAGCAGCTCACAGGCTACAAGGCACTTCAGAGTTACACACTGAGCACCACAGGATTTTAAACACATGAAAGTTAAAATCCAAGGCATCAGAATAGCGGAAGGTATCTGTCCATGGCAGTGGGTGGGACTGGATGAGCTTTAAGGTCCCTTCCAACCCAAACCATTCCACGATTCTGTGAATATATCTATTCCATCCCAGTATTGCCTAACCAGTTATAATACCTTGAAAATTGCTTTAATGCCACTGTGTTTCTTAGTTTTCTTACTGACATGGAAGACAAACAGGGGACGGAAGGGTAAAACGACAAATTTAAGGTTTTTAGTGCAAATCCATGGCATCACTCGTGAGCTGATCTGTTCTACACATGGCCTCACAGTTAGTGCCAGCTACCTGTCACAGCCAACCTGAATTCACAGCTCCTACATCCCCAATATCTAGAGGGAGGAGTAAAGTACTATTAGAGCAGTGCAGACTAGCAACCATTCCAACAAGAATTCTTTAATATATTTCATCCCAAAGCTCCTGGCAAAGGTGATATACAGTACCCCTCAACAACTATTTTACCTGCAAGAAGGATCGCACACAGTGCAGAGACACACACCACCCTTACATAAACCAATCCGTTTTCCCTGTAAGAAGATCATTCTGGCTTCTTCCCTCCTTTCACTCATTTCACACCGTGCACACGCAGCCAGGACACTCTGGCTCAAAGCAGCCCAGCCCTTCCTAAGTCCTCGGCTTCCAGTGACTCCCACCCAGGCCCGGCAGGGCCCAGACCCCCGGTGCTCACCCCAGGTTCCTTCTGGCACAGCCCAGACCCCGGCAGCACCCCCAGCAGGGCCCCAAGTTCCCTCTGACAGAGCCGCCAGACCTGCTCCCAGAACACCGGCACTGATTCCCCGTTCTCTGGGGCAGAGCCCCGGGTCCGGCCCGGCAGGGTCCTCGGCAGCACCCTGAGACCCCTGACAAAGCACAGACCCTGCCACGAACCTCAGATCCCCGGCAGGGCCCCACATTCCCTTTGACAGGGTCCTCAAACCGCCGCAGAGCTCCAGGTCCCTCCCAGAGACGAACCCAGACTCCTGGCACGGTCCAAGTTACGTCTGGTAGAGCCCAGGCTCCCGTCAGGGCCTCCAACCTCCCGGCATAGCCCCCACATGCCCGGCAGGGCCCCAGACGCACTCAGGGCCCTCACATCCCGGACAGAGCCCCGGCAACATGCCCAGAGCCCGGCAGAGTCCGTCCAGGGCCCCGGAAGGCTCCAGTCCCCCACTGTGTCCCCAAACCCGCGGCACAGCCCTAAGTCCTCCCCACAGCTCCCAGCCCCTCACAGGGCGCCCAGCCCGCTTCCTCGGCGGGGCAGGCCCGCACCTCGCAAAGGAAGGTCTGACGGCCGCGGCCACCGGCAGCGCGGATCTCATAGGCCGGCATCACCCTCCTCCTGCCGCACCAGGCGTACAGGAAGTTCTTCACGTCCCCCATGGCCGGGCCGGGGGCACCGGGGCACTGCCGCCTGCTCCAGCCTGCAGCGCCACACGGCAGCGCCTGCGCGCGGCCGGACGGCGGCCGGGAGGGACCCGGGCGTGCCGGGCGCGTTCGCTCCGCCCTCCGTCCCGCCCACCAGCGCCCCTGCACCGGCTCGTGTCTGAACCATCGTTGTCTGGACTAGAGCGTGTTTCCCAAGCAGTCAAAGTGCTTAAATTTAAACAATCGTTCTTTTTCACTGTTCTCGGGCTTTCTGAGAGACTTCTTCGGAGATGAATGTTTAATACACTGGAATGAATGAAATAAAACAGCTCAGAGGCATAAGTGATTTCAGCGAGTTATGCAGGAAACGATCCTCTATGGATATTCGGGATCACGATGTTGGTGTGACTGATCTGATACTGGAGTTACAGTGTAGATAAGAAGAGGCGTCAAAAAGCCTCCAAATAATATCTTTGACTTCCAGCTCACTCCAGAACAAATAAGCATGGATCTGAAAAGTGATTTCATGTACCGTCTGGAGCAGGATCAGGAATTACAGAGGGTAAGAGTGTTTCCTGTGACCTGTCATCCTTGTGCTAGGCTCTTTATCTTCCAGAAGGGATTGAACATAACACAAAGTGCATAAGGCTGGATTTCAGCACAAATACACGCCATGTTTTCAGAAGTGCTGGATGTTCCACTGGGGTGGATGTGGGGGTGAGTTGTGCTGTGCCAGGAAAAAATACAAACTCTGACCTGTTCTTTGGCAGTTTTTCCTTTGGGTAAGGGAAAAGTGTAGAAAAGTGAGGCAAAGTATAGATGTGGAGTGGAACAGGCTGATTTTTGAAGATTTTGGAAATGTCCTGGACTTCTTTTTTTTTT
>WEKY01012856.1:323725-352040 GCA_013390045.1 Picathartes gymnocephalus | reverse complement strand
TCCTCCCCACAGCTCCCAGCCCCTCACAGGGCGCCCAGCCCGCTTCCTCGGCGGGGCAGGCCCGCACCTCGCAAAGGAAGGTGTGACGGCCGCGGCCACCGGCAGCGCGGATCTCAGAGGCCGGCATCACCCTCCTCCTGCCGCACCAGGCGTACAGGAAGTTCTTCACGTCCCCCATGGCCGGGCCGGGGGCACCGGGGCACTGCCGCCTGCTCCAGCCTGCAGCGCCACACGGCAGCGCCTGCGCGCGGCCGGACGGCGGCCGGGAGGGACCCGGGCGTGCCGGGCGCGTTCGCTCCGCCCTCCGTCCCGCCCACCAGCGCCCCTGCACCGGCTCGTGTCTGAACCATCGTTGTCTGGACTAGAGCGTGTTTCCCAAGCAGTCAAAGTGCTTAAATTTAAACAATCGTTCTTTTTCACTGTTCTCGGGCTTTCTGAGAGACTTCTTCGGAGATGAATGTTTAATACACTGGAATGAATGAAATAAAACAGCTCAGAGGCATAAGTGATTTCAGCGAGTTATGCAGGAAACGATCCTCTATGGATATTCGGGATCACGATGTTGGTGTGACTGATCTGATACTGGAGTTACAGTGTAGATAAGAAGAGGCGTCAAAAAGCCTCCAAATAATATCTTTGACTTCCAGCTCACTCCAGAACAAATAAGCATGGATCTGAAAAGTGATTTCATGTACCGTCTGGAGCAGGATCAGGAATTACAGAGGGTAAGAGTGTTTCCTGTGACCTGTCATCCTTGTGCTAGGCTCTTTATCTTCCAGAAGGGATTGAACATAACACAAAGTGCATAAGGCTGGATTTCAGCACAAATACACGCCATGTTTTCAGAAGTGCTGGATGTTCCACTGGGGTGGAGTGGGGGTGAGTTGTGCTGTGCCAGGAAAAAATACAAACTCTGACCTGTTCTTTGGCAGTTTTTCCTTTGGGTAAGGGAAAAGTGTAGAAAAGTGAGGCAAAGTATAGATGTGGAGTGGAACAGGCTGATTTTTGAAGATTTTGGAAATGTCCTGGACTTCTTTTTTTTTTTCCAGATCCAAGGAGAGAGAGAGGCCTTACCTCTGAAGAATTTTGAAAGTGAAATTCTGGATGTAATCCATCACAATTCTGTTGTTGTCATCCGTGGTGCCACTGGTTGTGGCAAAACCACTCAAGTGCCCCAGTACATCCCAGATCTCTCTTCCCGCCTTCCAGCCCCCCTGCAATCATTTTTTTCATGAGGAGCAGTCAGGGCATGGGATCCCTCATGTGTCAGCCACAGGGACCATCAGCCAGCAAGAGGTTAAGCCCGGGACACAAAAAAATGCACCTGACTTGCAGATGACTTGCTCTGTTGAGATCCCACCTGCAGAGCTGCCTCCAGCTCTGTGGTCCCCAACATCAGGACATGGAGCTGCTGGAGCGAGTCCAGAGAAGGCCTTAAGGATGTTTGAAAGGCTGGAGCCCCTCTGCTCTGGAGACAAGGCTATGAGAGCTGGGGGCAGTCAGCTTGGAGAAGAGAAAGGCTCAGGTGAGACCTTAGAGCCCCTTCCAGTGCCTAAAGGGGCTCCAAAAGAGCTGGGGAGGGACTTGGGACAAGGCCTGAAGTGACAGGACAAGAGGGAATGGCTTCCCACTGCCAGAGGGCAGGGTCAGATGGGATATTAGGAAGAAGTTCTTCCTTGTCAGGGTGGTGAGGCCCTGGCACAGGTTGCCCAGAGAAGCCATGGATGCCCCATCCCTGAATTATCCAAGGACAGGTTGGACAGGGCTCGGAGCAACCTGGGATACTGCAAGGTGTCCCTACCCCTGCCAGGGAATGGAATGGGATGATTTTAATGTCCCTTCTATCCCAAACCATTCTAGGTTTCTATGATTCTATGCCTTCCTAACCTGCATGACAGCATTCTGCACTGCCACATGGAGGTGCACAGCCCAGCCATGGCTCTGTTTCTGTCCTAAGGAAAAAAAATTGAGAAATATCTGCTTTTTAGTGATCCAAAGCTTGTTGTTACAAAAGGGATTTCTTTTTTTAATTTTGCATTAAGGTGTATAAACACAGAGATCAGACAGAATCAGGATTTTACATGCACAGACAATGTCCCAGTGACTCTGATGAACAGATACCATCCTGAGCTTCCTGATGGTGTCATGCTGTCATTTAAACCCACAATGTAGTGTCCTCATGGAGAGGACAAAACACCACCCAGCTGAGAGGGGGTAGAGACAGATCTTCCTCGTTTCTAGGCAAAAGTCATCAGCCCTCTCCTCCAACTGGGAAAATTTTGCTATTTTTTTATTAAACAATCCCAGTCAGTCCTGGAATGTGCAGAACTACAAGAGAGAAGTGTAAAATGTCAGGGCACATGTGCCCCAGCAAAGCCAGCCCTAACAGGAAGGTGCTTGGGCACATTGCCAGTTCCCTGAAAGAAATCCTGCCCATTATGTGGGGGATGTGCCATGTGGCAGAGAATCCCAGAAAAGCAACCTCCAGATCAGCATGGAAGTGAACAACATCATAGATATGGCACTTGGGGATGTGGCTTAGTGGTGGACCCGGGAGTGTCAGGTTAATGCTTGGACCTGATGATCTTAGAAGTCTTTCTCAACCTTAATGATTCCATGACTCCATGATCAGTCACTATCAGGCCACACAATGCTGTCCAGCTTGGCTTTGGCCTTAACAATGAACTCACTGGAGGCGTCAACAAGTGGCAGCCGTGGAGGTCCCATGGGAATGCCAGAAACAAAAGTCATTACAGCTTTAGTCTGTGCAACACCAAAACCTGGGCAGACAAAAGTAAAATCAGGATATGTGCAGGCCAGTTTCCTTGAAGCAGCCTCAATACAGGTGTCCAAAAAAGTAGCAGTACTGATTTTCTGTGTAATCCAGCATCAACCAGGCTTCAAGCACTTCTTGGAAGCGAAAACAGGGTAACTGAAAAAAAGGTAACTGTGCCTGCAGACAGGAACGACACTGCAGTAAAAATTACACCTACTTACTACATTTATTCATATGTAGGCATCCCCTGATGCAGACTCATACAGACCCAAGCCTTGGGAGTAGTGACATCCTGCTCTCTGTCCATAGCTCATGACTTCTTATGTACTTCTGGATATTTAGTGTTTGCCACCTTATCTATAAGGCTAAAAATTACTGCAGTTCCTCTGACTTTGAACCCAAGAAATACAGCCAGGCTCTAAAGCTCAGTAAGATTCATCAGGGCTTGCGTATGTACAGCAAACCCACAGTAAACAGTTCTCTTCATTAAATGTCTGATATAATTTAATTTAAACATTTCCTGTCTGTTTCACTCTCCCTACACCACTCTGTTGGTTTTAATTGCTTTTTATATTTAAACTTGATTTTGTTTCTAGAAATCATTCAAATTTAAAATGTTTTGGCCTTGTACAGCCTTCAACAAAATTCCTATTAAATTACAGCAAGGCAGGAGAGAGAAGTATCAGAGCTGTTCTACTTGGGCACCACCATTTCAGAAAAATTACTGTAGAAATAAAGCTGGAAATGAGCTTTTGGAGACAGAAGGAAAAAAAACCTAACAGAAAAACCAACTCACATAAAGAGTCAGGATAAGAACAAGGGTAAATCACAGTCACAGCTTTAAATCTGTGAGATTTCACAGCAGAAGGAAGGAAGGGAGAGTGGAATCTATCAGGGATGCTTGGTCAGCTCCCTTTGTTGAGCTCCCAACTGTTACTAAGTTGGGAAACAGCAGATGCAACCGTTTTTCACTGCAAAATCTTTCAGGAAGGAAGTTCTAAGAGTACAGCAACATAAGAGTTTGAGGAGCACAAAGTTTTCCCTTTTAGACATAATGAAGGCAGTGTTTACCCAGTTTACTTACCAAGTTTGATGACAAAGTTGAGAAATTCACCAGTGAGAAACTAGAAAAGACCAACAGTAATTTATTAACACCCTCAAATTTGAAGGTGTAAAAGCATCTAAAGCTACTATATTTATACCTTATATCATTGCTCACTTGCGTGGATGAGATTAAAGCTGAAGGGTAAGTGGTTAAAAGGTAGTAAGGAATGGTGAAAAAAGTGAGGAGGGATGAATAACAAGAAGGGGGGTTGGAGATGAAAGAATTTTTATTTAAGCTGCCTCAGTATGGATGACAGAACCACATGGAGAACAGCCACAGTAAAGCTCAAAGAGAAAGAAGGTTGCTCCCAGGGAGGCCCGGGAAGACGTACCTGATACTTCTGTGCCAAGGCAAAGTCTGGCTTTGCAAAGGCTTGCAGCATCAGATTGGTTTGTCGGCCCAAATAGTTGTATGTACTGTCAAAAAACCAAAAATAGAATTGGTAAATGCAAAGAAGGAACTTAAAACCAGTGAAACAAAAGAAGTAAGTACAGGCATTTGCTGTTGACATTGTCATTATTATGAGAGAAATTTGTGGAATTTATGTGTGGTGCAATCTACTGTCAAGCATCTGATGCATGCCAAGCTCCGTGGAAGAATTAAGAGAGCCAATTTCTCTTCCCTGTTCTTTCCAAATGGAACTGCTTTTCAAAATTAAAAATAAAAAGGCATTATCGGGCAATAAGGGAAGTCAATCACTTAATTTTCCAATTGTTTGTTCATTTAATGGATTGCCTACATGGGAACACAGGTATCACACAGCAATTCATCTAATCAGCCTGATATGAGAAGCAGAGGATAAATTAGAAATTAAACTTAACACAGCCCTTTTCCTCACGACTGCTCATGTGAACTAACAATTTTAACCTCTCTGGGCTTTGGTTCCTTACCCAATGTAGATAGAAGTGATTCCCTACTTCAAAAGTTGCCATGAGGATAAAATGTACGTTGAAACCTTTGGGTCAGCTTAGAAACCACAGCAATAATCACCGAAAGGAACATAATCTGAGATCCTGGGTTGTATGACTGTCCCATCACTAGGACTAGGACTGGGGCTAGATTATGTGTCTGTTTGCCTCTGTACATCCCTATCCTGCAAAATCCTCCACTGCCCTGACAGTCAGGGAAATACTATGCAGATAGTGGAAGATAAAACAGCACAGTGTATGTGTGAGGGAAAGGAGTCCAAGCCATACCGACCTTCCAACTGCTCCATTTGCCCCTACTGCCAGTGCACTCAACAGTTGCTAGTTTGGGGTGGAGGGAGAAAAAAAAAAAAAAGTAAAAAAAATTTTACTTTGTATAATAAAATCAACAACAAAAAAAAAGGGTGGTGGGAGGGAACAGCAAAACTGCCTTGCACTGAGTGTCCAGGGTTACTTCTTCCCCAAGACTGAGAGTGCCTTAGAAGAAATTACTTTTAAGAGAAGTTTCTTACCTCATCCACCCCATAAAGAAATTCAAACTCCCCTGTTTCATTCTTGTTTATGCACTGTGCCAGGTCCAAGAGGTCTGTGTCACTGAACTTCACACCCTGGAAGGTGGGGATCTGTGCTTTTATCCCATCCAGCAACTCTTCCACACGAACTGTGCAGAATAGCAATCTCGTATGAGGGAACACAGGCCTGTTCTAGGAGAGTTTCCTGCCTTGTCCCCAGGAGAAAGAACTCATATTTTACAAGTTGTTCACTTTCAGCCTAAGCCTAGTAAATGACACAGCTCTAAAACAGCGAGTAAGACAACAAAGAGTAAGACTATTTTACTAGATCTGAAAAAGTTTAGGAATGAACTGGCAACAACTTATTTAAGACTAAACATAAATTCATGCTTTCAGAAACACCATATAACCTGCTTTCCAGAGCAAATAACCAAAGATCTGTACTCTGTACTTACTCTTCACACCTGTCAGAGGAGGAATGTGATAGTAATAAAATGGCACCTCAGGGGCTTCAGATGCAATCTTCTGTAAGAAAGCAACCAGCTCATCTAGAGGGAAACCATCAGGTATCTCGTAAGAGGAAACTATCCATAAAGAGACACAGTTCAGATTCACAGCACAGGAGCTGTGGAGAGGCCTCAGCTTGTGCACCACACACAGCAAGTCATACAAAGCCCTTCACATGTCATAAACATTAAATGTGACATAAATCAGGGGAAAACCTTAAGAAAGGCAAAGACAATATTACTTTGAAAGCAAACCAGTTTCGGTAGCTCCCATTCATTCTCTTAGAGGTGTAACTCAGGCATACTCTCACATGTGCCAGACCTGTGTGCCAAGTGGTCTCAGCAGGACCACTTGTGTGCAGAGGACAAGGGATCAAGTTCATGTTCACCTGCCTGGGGTATTGCTTGGTGAGGATGATGAACAGGGTTTTGGACAAATTTTTTTGCACCATTTTAGGAATCAAAGAGTTGTATGTTGACATTCTTCCTGAGAATCTTGCTCATTGCACCCTTCACAGATCTTAGGCATTTTTCTCATTGACATAGAGGGAAGAAGAATGGCAAAAAACAGTGCTGAACCCTCACTGCCATCCTACTCTCAGCGAGGTTTCTGCTGACTTTTGTGCTGTTCCTCTGTGAGTACCTGTCTGATTGCCATTGACTGTGTCCTGGCTGTCACTATCAGCCATTCTGGCAACTTACTCTGGTTTCTTCTAGTACTTTCATATGAACATTTCCATTCAGAATTCAACCAGACAACTTTTAATATTTCTTTTACAAACCTCCACTTCATGTGTGTCTTTTACGTTATTGTCAGGATCTTAAGGACAAAATACTCAGTTTGCAAGTTTTGAGGTAACCTTAGACAGACAGAACCAAACCTGATCACCCCAGTAACAAGAGCCACACCTGTGTACCAGCAGTTGCTCAACTTGATCAGTGCCCAGCAAGGGTCAGCATGGAACCAGCTGCTTCCCAGTGTGGCCCAGACCAAGCGTGAACCCCAAACTATCCATTCAGAACACACACTAGTTAACTAGACTACGCTTTCCAAAAGCAATTCCTCTTTTTACAAAAGGCTAACAAAACATATTCAAAAAGACATCCTTCCCACTTCTTACCAGGACAATTCTGGTATCTCTCATCTTTAAAAAATGCTTCTTGCAGGTTTTGCTTTTCCATTACAGTTGTGCAAGTATTATCATCAGAATATTTTCCAAAGAAAGTACATGGCATTCATCCTTTATCTATGATGGAGGTTGGGAGGGCAATAAAAAGGCCTCAGCAATCACATCTACTCACCTTTGTTTGTGGGTTTGAAGAAGAAGGGGGCTATGACAGCAATGCCACCAGCACCTATGGCTGCTGCGTGTCTTGCCTATAAAAGACAGAGTGGAAGGTATCTGAGGGTACATCTGCTTCTATTTATCACACACAGAGTGAAAAATATCATATACACACCAGCTCCTGGCACTCTGGCAGGTTCAGTGCTCCCACATGAATGATCACATGGTCCAATCTGCACAAAAAAACAAATTCAGAAGATTTTGGGGAGGTTTCAGTGATGGTGAACTACCAGGCTGCCAAAATTACTCGCTTCAGCTCAGGCAGCCAAAGAACAAGAACCTAAGAAAAGTGCTGAGCCTGTGCTGACCTGATGAGCAGAAACATGGAGAAAATGCTGACAGAGACAAGCAGTGGTGGAAGAAAGAAAACACATTTGTAAACATTAATCACATGTGACTTCCTGCAGTTGTACTTGCAAGGCTGTCAGGAGGGATGAATCTTAGCAGTTTATTAGAAAATTGAAATTAAGACATCAAAGATTTAAGGGGAGGATGGGAAGAGTAAAGGAAATCAAAGTATACCTTTATTTTCTAAACCCATTTCTCTGCACACCTACCAGAAGAGTTCAACCTCACAGCAGCATCTTTGACTGCTTGTCTGCTCCTGCGAAGGGAATCCTCCATGTTCCAGGCCATCAATCCCATTGATGTTTTTCTCCTTTATATCCATAGGACACAGATATAAAGGCTATGGATCTGAAGGCTGTGATCCTTCACACCAGTTTATTTCTCCTCATTATCCTCCCCCAAAACACCTCTACCTCTGCACATCCTCTGACCCAGCATCCAAGAGAAAGGCAGCAGTGGAGGGTACAAGGCTATGAGAGGTACAAGAAAGGGAGAATGAAGCTGCAATTGGATACATAGCCGCAGATCCAGATTGAATTCTTTCTTCTGCCACTAATTTTGCACCTTTAGGGAAGCAGTTAAGCACTTGACACCTCAGCTTCAGTCACACCAAATAATGTTAATACATTAAAAGGTTCAGAAATGCTCTTTATTTGCATTTCTCCTCAAGACTAAGCAAAGGGGACAGCCCTTCTTTTCCAAGCCCTTTCTCATCCCCCCCACCTCTTAGTGTACCAAGAAGAAGGACTCTCGAAAGCTCTCTAAGCAGCAGGAACAGGCACCAGCCAACTGGCAGTGGCAAAAACATACTTCTGTAATAAAGGAACTGGGGAACAAAGCCCAACGACAAAATACTGAAAAAAAAAGGCATCAGCACACTTCATTTTGCAATTAGGCATTATTGTAACATAAGATCTGGAATCCCCCATTCCCTCTCAGTTACTTACTTGTCTTTTCCCTTGCACATCCATTCTTCTGCCAACTGCTTTCTCTCCTGGACGCTAAGGGACAGGCCTTCTCCTGTTGTGCCATTCACTGTTTCAACACAATAAAACACAATACACTGGCTGAGGCCTCACCTACACGCATCGCTCTCACTGAAGACAAGAACTAACATTTTTGAGTTGGGAAGAATCATTCAGATGAGTCTTCTCTGTCAACACAACATTATCCATTCATCTCTGGGAATGTCACCTTATGAAGGCACCTTATTTTATCCCCCACAGAAATGGGGTGTGGGCAAAACCAGATGCCTTAAGTACCTTGCACTTTTTCCACTGGTGCATATAAATGGCCAGGATGATCCCACATCCACATTCCCTCCCACTACAGCTCCTATCAGGTAAGATATCACAGGATTCCCATCCAGGTAACAGAGCTGTAACACAGTTTCTGTCACTTACCAAAAACATTCTTCACATTCTGCTCATTTACCAGATAATCCACGTACTGACGAATCACAGGGAGGTTAATTTGTCTGCAATAAAAGGAAACACAGCAACCATTAAGTCCCCACCCACAGTTATTTTAAACTTAGTGATTAAGAAACCAAAAAAAAAAAAAAACCATGCATTTTGAAGCCTTGCATTTGTACACACACAGATTACCCAGAGGTAAGAAACACTTGATATCTGTTTAACATCTGAGGGTAGCAGCTCAGCCTTGAATTCTCTCTTGCAGTTTCTCTTCCTCCTGACAAGTAGTTCGCTGTTCCAAACTTTTATTGGTAATTGCTGCAGGCTTGTCACAGCAAAGAACTTTTTTTGGCAGATATGAGAGAACAGGAGACACTAAAACCTTTTCTTCTTTTGAGGGAAACAGGAGTCCTCTTGAGAGCACAGAGCTATTTATGCAAGTGCTAGCAAATAGTTAAACTGCTGGATGGTTACATCTGCTGGATACAGAGAGTGAAACGGCATCTGCTGGATGTGACTTTGACCTCTCTCTCTCATTAAAGGACGAGGAGACCAAGAGAATTCCCTGGCAAAGAGGGGAAATAGAACTCTTGGGCTATCTTCTATGCAAGACAAACTTATTTTGTTTACTAGTGTATAATATTTCACTGTTGTTTTCATTTGTCAAAAATACAGACCAACCCTATGGCCTGGAAGTCAATTCTGATGCCTTGATTGGTTTTACACAACACTCAAAATTCCATAGATGCCTTCCCAGAACATATCTGACAAGGACCATGCAGTCCAAGCAGAGGGCTCAGGTCACTCTCTACATACCATGTTGCAATAAATTCGAGTCATAATACAAAAATTAAATCAGAAATAAGTTTTCTTTAAAGCAACAATCAAAGCAGTGACTGCAATGGAATGTGTTCCCAGACTGGGATGGAGCCATGCTTTTCAGCACTTTACAAAGTAAAGTTCACTTTTGGAGATCTGTACTAGCAAATCTCCACTGTCTCTCTCAAAAGCACACACATATCCTGACACATCCCCCACGAGAGCTCAGGGCTCTCTGCTGACTCCAAACAACTTAGTCTTGCAACATCAAAATGCAACGAGGAGGCTTCTGTTTGCCACCCCTGTTCTGAAGAAAGCTGAATTTCAAGTTTCAATTTGATGTTATTTTCAAAACTGTGCTGTCCTTGCATTATTTTCTTCAACTTTAGACTAATTCCATGCACACATACACCCATGACTGCATGCATGATTTAGCTAAGGTAGAGAGAAGTCTAAAAGGCCTTCAGATTCTGACAATTATTTTCTAGCTCTCAAGAGCTCTTTTTAACTAGGACTGCAATTTTCCTTAACAAACGTGAAAACACTGCAATGCTCTACACATGTAACTGTACTATGATTTAATTTGCACCTACAAAGCAACAGAAAAGGAGATATGAGACTGATCCAAACTCTCAAAACCCAGAGCCACAGTATTTGCTGGCAACAGAAGGAAGCAGAGACAGGGGAATCTCATTCTGGTCCTAGTGGGACCAATTTATTAATTCCCCCAATCCCATCAGAGATCTGATTTAAAAAAAAAAAAACAAACAAAAAGGCAAGAAAGCAAGGAGATCAGTTCCAAATAAGAAAGAAAGAAAATAGGGGTGGAAGGAAACAGTAATCAGTGCAACTTTGACAGCTCACCCATCCGGAGTCATTGGAGTGATGGTAGCAGCTACAAGACCCTTTAACTTCTTTCGGGGTGTCATTGAGCTGTTTGGGAAAAAAGGTATAAAAGCGATTACCATCTCTGTTCAAGTGCTTCTGTGAAAGGCTAAAAGCCCCGCGGGCTGTGCAGCCGAGGCCGCCGGGCAGGGAGGGCGGTTCTGCAGAGACGCGGGCCCCGAGCCGCCCGAGCCATTCCCGAGGGAACGGATGGCGGGGGCGGGGATGGAGGGGCGCCCCGGCTCCCTCCTCACCTCTGTCAGCCGGGACTGCGGCTTCCAAGGCCGGTGTGCGAACCGCCGGGTGGGCAGGAGGTGGGGACAGGGGCGGGGACAGCGGCAGCAGTGACGACGGTACAGCCAGCCCTGGTCAGCCCAGCCCAGCCACAGCCTCCCCATCAGGCTCCCCGTGTCCAGCCCATCTCCACCCAGCCTATCCTCTGCTTGCCCCGCAGGCCCCCATGGCCCCTCAGCACAGTCGCGACCCCCGCGGGCTCCTACTGCCCACGCTTTGTGCAAGAGATAAGGCTGGTTTGGGTTATCCATCATTACCTGCAAACTTCAAGATATAAATAAATAAATGAACCTTTAAATATTAATAAAGAACAGGATGGTGACAAACATAAAATCGTGGAATGATTAGGGTTGGAAGAGACCTTAAAAGGTCGCCCAGTGCCACCCCCTGCCATGGGCAGGGACACTTCCCACTATCCCAGCTTGCTCCAAGCCCTGTCCAGTCTGGCCTTGGACACTTCCAGGGATGCGCCAGCCACAGCTTCCCTCGGCAACCTGTGCCAGGACGTCCCAACCCTCACACGGAAAAATCTCTTCCAAATACCTCACCTAATGTTGCCCTGTCAGCCCTGCTGAGGTGCTGGAAACACTCCCAGTAACAGTGCAGTGTCCCCACTCTGGGACACACGGACAGATCCACGTCCCTGTAGTGAGAAAGGCAAATGGAGCTCAGCTGTTGAGATGGGTTGTAGAGCCTTGTGGTTCATTTTAGAGCTCTTTAAGCTTTCTAGAGTATTGTGGAGCTCTTTAAAGAAGTCCACACTGGTTTAGCACTCTGGAGTGTTTTAAAATCAGATTTTAAAAGGTATAACTTAGGGGGTGTAATAATAGCTCTCTCAGAGTTCATCAGAGGTGTTTTGTAGCTGTGTAGTGGTATTTTAGAGGGGTTTAGAACACCTCACAGCATATTCAAGGAGGTTTAGAGGTCCTTAGAGGAGTTTAAGAGGCCCAGAGGAAATTCACAGATCTTCAAATCAATGTGGAGGAGTTCTAGACATGACCAGAAAAAAGCTCCTTATGGGAGGTTTAGAAAGAGACTAGTGAAGTTTAGAGGACTCGAGCACTCTATGAAGGGATATTACAGCTTCTCAGAACTACTTAGTGTGCCTCTGAGGAGTTCTGGAGGAATTTGGAGCTATTTTTCAGATCTTTAGAACTGTTTCAGGAAGTGTAAAGGTACTTTAAAGGTGGCAATAAAGCGTTGTAGATGTTTAATACAATTTAGTGGCAGTCTAGAGCTGATTAGAAGAGTTTTAAAGTGATTTAGAGACATCTTAAAGTTGTGTAAATTACATCTGGTTTGAAGCAATTGCCTCGTTTGAGAAATACAGAGTTCCCTACAGCTCTTTAGAGCTGATTAAAGGATTTTAGAGAAATTTAGAAGATGTACACAGCAGTTTAGAGACACCTAGAGGTGTTTAATATCTTACAGTAGTTCAGACATATTTTGAGAAATTTTAGCGTTGGTCCAGTCAATCGCCTCCTCAGGTCAGGGTTGGGACTGTCTTCCCACACGTGGTCACTGTTTCTGACTCCCCTCACTGCTCCTGTCCCTCTCCCCCACTATCACACACTAAGGGTTTCCTATTCCAGGGCAGTTGTTGCTAACCTGTGGAAGGAAATGCAATCAAGAAAATGATGGTAAAAATTCTAAGACTCTCTAAATTACCAGAAGAAAAAAGAACTGTGCTTTAGCCAAAAGGAATGCTTCAATGGCTGTGGGAATTTACATTCAGGAGAACCCGAATACATGAACTGACATTCAGGTTCCAAAATTTGCACTCTAAATTCTAGGCAAGGAAGAGGAGTTCAGGCTGTCTGCAGCATCTTGTGCAGCGACTGGAAAAGTGTCTTCCCACTTGCCATGAAATAAGCAGTACAGTGTCAGTGGTGCTAAGACTCAGAGGATAATAAGGACACCAGTGAAAGCAGCAACAAAAATCAGTTGCTATTTTTCTAAAATAAGTATAGCAATAAAGATAGTTTTTCATAGATTTAAGCAATTTTTCTATGAGGAAAAGCACAAGAATGTCAAAAGCTTATCCAAATAACTTTTTAATGTAATTTCAAATGAGGAAGTTATAAACACTCTTTTGGTGTCATGTGCCAACAAGGTAGATTCATATGCTTAATAAGAACTCCATTATTCAAGTAACTGATTTGCTGAAAGAGCTTAGTAACTAAAGCCAAAGGCTCTGCAAGTTTCCTTCAGAATTTTTGTTGCTGCTGTATTAAATTTTCTATTACTTTCCAACACAAGGACTACAACTTACCACCCCTGTCCTTTACTTCTACTTTTCCCAAATCACAGTTCTCTCTACATATATAGTTTTGACATCTGAGCCTTCACATTTCTCAAGGGGACTTTTGGTTTGGCATAATTACACTATAGTCTTGCCTCTTTTTCTCTACAATAAACATATGTCTCTAGACGTAATTTTCTTTCAAACACAGACCCAAGCCTATTTTCAGAAAAAATATGAAGTACTGAGGCCTAAATGAAAATTCAGAAAGACAGTACCTGTGAAAGTGATGAAATTCTGTTATATACCATCATGGCTCACTGGTATTCAGAAGTACATCATCTCAGGACTTGATGTGATGTTATTATCTATGTATCTATGTATCTATCTACCAACCAACATTTACTCTGCTCTAAATCTAAACATGCAAAAATCAAAATAAATACTGACCTCTCATATATTTAATTTTCATTTTCAACTATTAAGTTTGTCATGATTCTACCTGAAAACTTGCCAGTTTAACTGTTCTAGAGTTAAACGTAACCTGGAAGATTTTCCTAACTTAGCATTTTCTTAACTGTCTTACAGAGACATTCCCTTGACAAGGAGTTGGAACCACAAGCTCTTTAAAGTCCCTTCCAACACAAACCATTCTGTGATTCTCTGATTCAGGTTGCTGTGTCTGCTGCATAAAAGATGTTTAATATGCCAAGCTGTTAATTTTTTAGATGTTAAGATGCTTTCCCATTAGCAGTCAACAAACAAGAGTGTACTCTAACTTATGTCTCTGGAAATAGAAAGCACTATCAGGGTGCACTGGAGCCAAAATGAACACTGGCAACCAAGAGAGCGTCAGGGAGCTTTATTCTTCCAGTAAAGCTCACCTCTGAACACAGCCAACAGTGCCATCTGCTGCAGAGTGCAGCGATGGCTCATTCTGGGAATGGACAGGAAGAGACCAGGCTCCTGAAGAATCCATCTCTGAAGGCCTTACTCACATCATCTAAAGAATAAAAGTGCCCATCAAAACCCCACACCCACTACCAATATCCCCAAATGTTAGAAGATGGGAGAGTTCTGATATGATCTACACTCATGCCAGTAAGAGGAAGAAGCCTAGGAGATAAATTCTCAGTTCCAGTTAAGCATCTTCATGCCTTTTTGGAAGTGGAAAATTTTATTTTAAGGAAAGTATTTCCTTTAACGTATTAATCCCTACTCTTTGGGCCTGTTTCCATCATGTCTGGACATGCTGTCAGGTTCTTGGGACTACACAGGGAAACCCTGAGCTCTCTAAGGCAATTTCTGCATATTGGGGTCTTTTTCAGATTCGTGGGGCTGTTCCCACCATTTCAGAACAACCCTTCAGCAGAGCTGGGAGCTTAACCCAGGTCCTTGGCAGAGGAGCTGCCAGGTGGTCTCACTCCATGCAGCACATAGACAGGAATATGCTGAGAATGAAAGAAAGGGAAGGAGGGAGGGAGCCAAAGCAGATAAAGAAAAAGATCACTTTAAAACTCTGGGAAGGGGGATAAAAGAAAAATGCATAGCCCACTAGTGTTTCTGCCCAGAAAACTGTTGCCTCTTCAGAGCTATGTTTGCAAATAAGGTGTGTTCTCTCACATTTTTAAGCTTAAGTCTCTCCTAAACACCATTTAAAAAAGCAAAACCAGCAATGCAATAAATTTGTGTCAAGACTTTTTTTTCTAGCAAGTACTGTTACCTCTTTCCCTTAATGAGACCTTCCTATCTTGAAGATTTACCTTTTTTCACGCTCTTGTTTCTGAGAAGAATCCGTCAATAGCAGATTGTGGATGGATTTGTAGGGGAAGATGAATTCATTTCCTCGCAGCACTCATATAGGACTGGAAGTTTCTGTGGATCTAGGCAACTTCTTTCACTGGCTAAAGGTTTGCTGAGACAACTGCTTGCAGAGTTCAGTTTCTAGCTAGATCCCAGAACAGATCCATATTAAAAATAAGCCTTACTGTAGAAATAAACCACTGAATAAAGCAGTATAGAAAGCTCAGATAGCTTCTCTCTGGACCCTATGCACAGAAGACAGGAAGGTTTTGGAATGTTTTTCATGGCAGCTAAAAGCAAGGATTCATTTAGCATTAATTCCCCAAACCTGGAACAGTTTCAAAATGTGAGCTTCAGGAGAGAAATCTTGGAAAATGCCAAGTCAGGAGTGCTCTGGAGTGGTGTTGGGTGTAGGAAGCTTTTTATTTGGGCAAGAGCAGCCAGTTCCATGCACTCTCTTGATGAAGTGGGGACAGAATCACTCATTCAGCAAGATTTAGGCAATACTGTCACTGAGTAAGCAGGGAGATGCAGCAGTTTCATATGTCACTTGTAACAAACTAGCTGGAATCAGGCAAAAACATGGACAAAATCCACATACACATTTCCAGAAAGCAGATGATTTTTGGCTGAAGGTGAATCCGATGGTAACACATTCCCCCGTTGATATAAAATGCGTAGGTCAGAGCATAAGGTCTAAATACCACCTCACTGCAGTTATGGCACAGATTTCCTTTCCACAATTTCCAAGGATAATAAGGAACTTCCTTAGAACAGTACTACATTACATTCAACTGCATCATTAGAAGATGGTATGCTTCTGCTTCTTCATTTTCCATGCTGGAAGTAAGAATATGATATAAAATGGAGGCTTTCTTTAGAGCAAAGAGATAAGAGGCTTCTTTTGGGAGATGAATTTGCGGTAAAACACAGTTCATCTAATAACATATAAGGACACCTCTGCTGCCCCGGAGAACAGCTACAGTAACATCACATGCTCAACTCCTTTGCTGTGAAGTGAGGTTTCTGCACCATCAGATGAGCATATGTTTAACAAAAGTAAAGGCCATTTATATGTGAAGAGACTCAGACAGAAAAGTATTGCTTTGTTAGCCATTCTAGAAAATGCCAGCTAGGTCCCAGATGCATATTTATGAGATTACACAGAAGTCAAAAGTCACAGAGCCATTGAGACTTAATGGCTGCTGTGTACTTGGGTTTTCCTCTATTTGGAGGTACTAGTGAGACTGTGCATCAGCTTGCTCCATAATCCCATCCCCATTCTCTAAGTTTTGGAATGTATATACACAGAATACATGTCCCCATGCCTGCCCTACTGTCCCATGCAGCTGTTTACATGTTCTCTCAACGTTTATGTTTAAAAACAAGACTGCTGGAAAACAACCTCTCCAGAAAACACTGAAGACTGTTCTCCAGCCTGGGGGTGCTCCACCAGGAACAGTCAACTCTTTGTCAGGGACATCAGCTGGACACATACAAACTCACTAGGGGTTTGTTCTGGGCCTCTTTGCTTCAGAAACCAAGTGAGAATCCACTGTGGGCTTGTCTTTATCTACAGAGTTATTGCCCCCCTTCCAAGGTAATACTTCTCAGTGTTTACCATGGGGGTAAATTCGTGGAGATTTGCCAAACTATTATTGTTGGGTATTGTTTTTCATATGCCTTTTCTACTCTGGAGGTGTTCAAAAACACTTCCATCCCTGGGGTGACAGAGTAAGGTGACAGCTCACACCAGCCCATGCCTTTGCATGTCTGTAGCTCCCAAGCAAAGACCAAGCAGCTTCTGCTCCTCCAAACACCCTCCTGATGTTCCTGTTTGACCCAAGCAGAGAACAGGTAAAATGGAGAAATATTTTACTCTGCAAAATAAAAAGTACAAAGCATGCAGAGAACTTGTTCCACATTTCAGGCCTCAGCCTGTTCGAATAAACTCCAGCAGTAATGACTATACACCACCCTCTTCTGTGGAGAAAATTGTGGCTTTAGAGAAATTCACAATTGCTATTTGGCATGGTTTTACTTCCCTTTTCAGAACAGGAGCGTAGCACATAGCATCCTGATGAAGTTCCCTGCAAGCAAAGTGGGTTTCCTGTTAAGTCATTCCCAGCTATTGATGTCAAAGGTCTCTGAGAGCTCAGCTGAATTTGGCTGCAAGGAATTTGCACAAACCATGACAAACTCAGAGGTGTTCTCAGAATACAAACTGTGGAGTTTAATCTGCACTATTGTGTTGCTACCAAACTATGTCTGGAGCTGCAGCTGGCTAAATGAAGAGCCCAGCTACACTGTGGGTATTATAAGCAGGACAGCTATTTCACAATAGCTTTGTATAACCCTTTTGTGCCGATATCCAAGGGCTAAGAGGGCTGATTAGCCTCAAATACCACTCAAAACAGCCAGCCATCACAGAACACTGTCTGTCTTTCATAACATGCCAGCAAAAATCTCGTGAGGATGGTCTCAGCAGAGTGTGCAGCCAGATTTCTACCTACCCTTTGCTCCTGTGGTAAAAAGGAAAAGTTGGCATTCTGTATAGCACCACTGTCTCGTAATCCAAGTCAGGGCAGAGGGGAGAGACACGTTATTTACGTGAAATCCTTTCTCCCAAAGCACAAAACCTGCCACTAACCCTGTCATAAGTGGGCACACAGCCATGGCAAACAGTGGAAGTTACACAAGGGTGCAAAACTGTTTATGGAGCCAGATCACGCACTAGCCCCAGTGCTGCCTCGTGGGTAGTAGGTGGGGCTTTTGGCATTTGCGTGGGGACCCTCCAATGAGACCCAGAGCAGTACAAGATTCCAGCCTTCTGGTTTTCATAACAGTAGCCCCCTCCAGTAGAGTTGAGGCATGGGAGGAGCTTGCCCAAACTCAAATAAACACTGACATGCAGCATCTTATGAGGCTGTGTAGCCTCCACAGGACACACTGCAACAGCTAGAAGGACAAGGACAGCTGAAACTGTAAGTATATCTACCTTCTCCACTTCCTTAATAGCACTAGTAGTTTGTGGAGTGGCATGTTCTGGCTGCACTTACTTGTGCTAGCAGTGTAACCTGCTGCCTGTCCCTTGGGCCTATATGTTAACAACTGCAGAAAAAAACCTAAACATCCTATAGACATATTTATATGAATAGATGGACAGTACAAAGTTCAGCTTTCCTGTACATCTAAAAAGAACTCACCTGTATCTGGAAGATTCTGTTTGTCTCTCCCACCCTGAAAGCATTGTTTTACATAATTAAAAAATATTTCCAACATGCAGTCACTGTACAGTCCATAAAATTATAAAATCCGGAGCTGTGAGGTCTACCCAGTAAAGGAAGGGTATGTTGGGAAGGGGCTGGACTTAGCCAGTAAAGAGAAACAAGCTCGTTCAGTAGCTAATGCAAGTGTTAAGCAGCATCTTCGTCTTTGAAATTGCAGTAAGTTGTAGAAGTTTCAGTGTAATTGTTCATATTTGCTTCTAATTATATGGATTCCTGCTTTATGATGCTTTGTTGATTTGTAAACACCATGGACAAAGCCTAATAATAGAGTACAACTGTGCAGCAGTCTCTGGTGACCATCATTCTGGTCAAGTCTGCTGGTGAAGATGTACTTTCAGGCTGGGACAAGGAAGGGAACAGCACCTGCCTTTAATACTAGCAGCCATATACAGCTGTTCGATTCTGACCTTCCTTTGATCTGAAGGAACTGCTGGAAAAAGCTCAACATTTAAGTGGCTCCATATACTACTTATTTTACAGACTCTAAAGGAACCCAGGACCACTAGTGTTTGTGGCTTTTTTTGTGTGTGTGTGTTTTAATAAAAACTTTTCAAACACTGATCTCAAGAACTCTTTGTAGCCACCTCTAGGCAAGGTATGGAAGAGGATTAATACAATTCAACAGTAGTCCAGATACTGCAAGAAGATGGAACAGGCAAGAAAGTAAAGCAGCACAAGGCAGTTGATTTCACCAAACTCACATTGTTACCCAAGAAACAAGTAGTTAAGTTACAGTCTGAGAAGACAACATTCTATGATCTAAGAATCCAAATAATCACTGAATTATGTGCTCTTTGCAACATGAAGGGCAAAGGACATTGTAATGTAACAGAAGGCAGAGACTGTCAGAATGGAGGTCATACAGTACCCTCTGCCTGGTTAACAACAGAAGTCATATATGGAGGCCACTAAAATCTCAGCATTAACCAGATCTGATTATTTCAACAGTGGTTTTGAATATTTTCACTCACTTTGTTTGGGACAGTGTTTTTTAAGTTTTTACCATTTTGCCTCCCACATTAAGGCTATAGAGGAAAATACTTATTCATTCAGAAATCCAGAAAATCTAATTTATCCACAGGACTCAGACTAAAGGCCTTGAAGGAAGTCATCAGCTATCATGAGAGGCCAAAAAAAGTTAAGGGCAGTCAATACCAGATCACCCACCACACTATGCTTTTTCATCCAGGAGCAAACAAACTGAAATCTTTTTGATCTACAGATTTCCACAAAATTCCCACTTGCAGAATCTCACTTTGCTGTCAGAAAATACCTTGCTGTCATGGAGAAGCAAGGGCAGCATATCCTTAAAGAACACTTCCTCCAGTAGAGGTAGTTTCTTGGTCCTGGTGCTATGTTCCTGCAGGGCTGAATGGCTTTGAGCCTTTTTTCAGGCCTTCCATCAGTTCAGTGACAACTGAAAAGCCCTAGTGCCACATTAATTTGAGAGATGCCAATGAACTGTGTCTGCCTTCCAGCTTGCCAAGATGATCAAGTCTTTCAAGCAAACATTTCTCTCCCTGGACCTGCAGTCCCCTCGCTGGAGCTCAGCAGAGGCAATGGTAACTGTAACAATACGTGTATGCTGATTTGGAAAAAGCAGCTATGTATTTCTGTCAACACCCATCTCACAGTTACTGTGACTTTTGCTACCTTTCAGGCAAAGGACTATGAACTGCGTCAGTACGAGACAGCAAAGTGGGTCAGCACAGTCATTAGGGGAGAAACGCAGAAGGAAGCAATGCGCCAGGGCTTCTGGAAACTCTTCCACTACATCCAGGGAAAGAATGAAAAAGGTAGGACATGCTGGTTTTAGATGTAAAGAATTACAAACAGCTAATGAACACAAACACTAAACAGTAGAGGAGCTGAGAGACGCAGCTCAGACATCTGGTTTTCCTTTCTGGTAGAAATGAAGATTGATATGACTGTGCCAGTGACCTGCCTGGTAAAATCAGGCTGCACAGATTTCAAGATCTCTTTCTTTGTGCCATTCGAACACCAGGACTGCCCTCCCCAGCCCACTGACTCCGATGTGTTCATTGAGGAACGGAAGGCAGCAGCTCTCTTTGTCCGGTAAGCAAAACCAGCACAGCTGACACCAGATGAATCCAGGTCAGTAGCTGCTCTCATTTAAGCGTGGGCTACACTTTCTTAAGAGATGATTAAGTGTGGATACACCCTGCTATTAAGACCTTTAATAAATAAAATCCAACCATTAGGAAATCTTATACTTGAGTTACTTACCAGGAACAAAGTGAAGTGAACAAGTTGCAAAACACTGATTTTTTTTCTTTTAGAAAACACTTGAAAATTTGCATTGAGTTTCATAAAGATGCAGCCTCCAGAAAAATCTTCTGAAGATAGTTTTACAGAACATCTAAACGACTTTCCCAGCATCCTTTATTTGTAGTCCTGAACTGCCACAACACATGCACAGCAGTTGTTACAGGAAAAGCACCCAAAGCAACACTTGGCCGTGTTAACTCTTCTGAGAATCGAAGTCAACTTGGGTGTTTGCTTGTTTTAAATCCTACCTTTGAAAACAGTATAAATACCTGTATGTGGCTTGACTGCTAGTTCAACATGGGTAATCTACCAACTAGAAACCGTATCACAAGTGCTTAAACTTGCTTTGCAAGTCTGAGGTTTCTGTCTGTGAAAATAAAGCCAGGGGCTTGAACTAAAAAGTCTTCCTTTCTCACTTTTACCAGGTCCTTCGGTGGATTTGCCTCCCCAGAGAAATATGCTGAGGAAGCTGACACCTTGGCCAGAACCCTAAGAAACAGAGGCCAATCATTCCACGAAGACTTCTTTTATACTGCAGGCTATGACAGTCCCTTCAAGGTCTTTAACAGGCACAATGAAGTGTGGTATTTTAAAAAGTAACATGATGAGGGAACATAAAGGGGCTACTAATCTGCTCTGGATGAAAACAGACCTTATTAATGGCTTTTGCTTTAGTGCAGAAGAGATTTAATTCACATGTGGACACAATGTCTAAGTTTATTTTCTCTAGGATGAAGTACTATTCTGGCTAAAAGCATTTTAAAATGTAATTCAAGATCATACCAGGTGGAGTGGACAGGAAAACTAAACCAACTTACTCCTCTTATTGAAAGGTTTTAAGCAACACTGATGATCTGAAAATAATCCTGCTGAAGTTTGGGTATGTAGCTTTACTTCTCTTTAGAAGTGACACAGCACTAGTCGAAATGTTATGGAAAGGGAGATCTTCAGAACTGACTTCCTTCATATTGACATCACTCCTGAGACCAGGGAGGAACTGAGATGAATTTTTCAGAGAGCCAAGCTTCCATTAATGAGCTATAGAAAGCAGAAACACCATAGCAGGCCTTAGTTACTCAAAAACAGTAACTGTTGTTAATTAGTATTATCAAAATCTCCCACCTCTCAAACTAAACTTTCCCTCCTGAAGGCCAAATCTTGTGTTTAAATCCAGAACCCTTGGAAAAGGGTTACCAAGTCCAAGCTGTACACTTGTTCTGAGAACATCTGCACCTGAACATGTAATACCAGGATTACTGGTGGACTATTATTTTAGTAGCAAATATACACATAGTAAGTTTAGCTCTCACCTAAAACACTCGAAGTACTGCTTAAGTTTATGATTTGTCTAAATATGGTCACCTGTAGCCTGCACACCAGCAGCATTTGACACCTCAGTTAAGACATTTGCAGGACTAGCATCTAACCTATTTAAGTCCTTGCTCTAAATTAAGCATTTTAAACTTTAATATAGCAGCCTGGAACTGTTTTACACCAAGTTGTTCCAGCCCAAAAGGAGGTCACAACACCAGGTAGAGTTTCCAGATTTTTATTGGCTCTAGACAGTGTCAGGCAAACATTACCAGTGAGGTAAAAACACATTGGCTTCTTTAATGCTGTTCATGCAGATGTAACCCATTTATCAGCCATTTTCCACCTAATAAGACAGACATAAGAACCATTATAAGGTACCCAACCAGCACAATACACTTGATGGGAACATCTCAGACCTTAGAATTTCATCTCTGTTCAGTGAGAGAGTTCAAGCTAAGGTTATCATCACTTGTTCCAACAAATACATTAATTACAGCAGTTACACTCACCTTCTCAATTCTTCATACTTGAGTTTCAGAGTTGCCTCTTCACCTAAATCAAGAGAACAGTTAGCATATGCAGCAGCACAACTGCTAAAAGCTTCACAACAGCTTTGTAACCTCAGATGGAAAAGGAACGGAAAGGGTAATATCACAGTAACTCATTTGGCAGAATCAATTTCATCAGTGGCTACAAATATTTCCTAAAATTTTTAATACAATTCATCTGTTGTGTGGACTTACCCAGAGAGGCTGCAGACAGCACAGTCCCATCCTGAGGAAGAGAGGAGTACTTTCAGAATAACAGACAGCAGCACTATATGCAAAGTTTATTTGTCTATGAATTTATATTCACTGAACTATTTTACCTAAAAGGAAACTTACTTCCAGCTGGCATCTTCAGAGTTTAACTTATAGCACCCACATAGGATACACAAAGCTTACAAACTCTAAGAATCAGGAAGAATTGGAAGAATCAGGGAAAGTAAAAAGCTATTACTTTGCTCTTTGATACTGTCTCTCCCAACAATGTTGTATTGCATGATTTTAAATACCTAAAATACAAGTCACATAGGTTCTCAAGATGACATATCTTTGAAAGTGTTTGGAGTGTTCCAGTTTGTTTGAAAACACATTTGTACAGCAATCATCTAGAAATTGAGCTAAATTTGTGTAGAGCCAATACAAAGATTAGTAGTAAAAACTGCTGAGAAGTGACAGCCACAGCACAAGGCTTTTTTAAATCCAAAGTGCAGTGTTACAGGAGTGCCCACAGAACAGCCAGACACAATATAGGGAAGACAAATCAGGTATCTTAACAGGACTCATTTTAGGCACCACTATTTAAGCATTCAGCACAAAGATAATATTTCAGCAATTATTAAACCCCATGTATTCTACTTACCTCAGACACGTCCATCTTGTTTCTCAAATGCCATGCAAGCTTCACCTGTAAAGAAGTGAAATTGTACTAACACACTTTTGGCAGTGATTTGAGAGAATGAACGGGGGTACTGTTTCAGCATAAGAGTTCTCCTCAGCCTCTTTCAGAGAGATTCCCATTACTTAGAATTCATCATGAACAGTACATGCCAAGAGCAGCTAAAGTGTTATCCCTTGTTTCTCCTTTAAAGAGGGATTTGAACTTAGAATTTTGACCTTACTCCCAACTACATCTTCATTCATACCACTGTAAGAGCTCTGACCTAGCCATCGAGATAAACAATTTACCACATAAACATTCAAGATCAGTGCTACTCCCTGAAAAGAGTCCACTAAATTTAATTAATAGCAGGTAATTGTACTGCATTTGCTCAGCCCAGAAAGTGTGGCAACCTGGTAGCACAGAGCTTTTCTTATTAAGTAGGAATTCAAATAGTCCATAGCACTTATACATTTATAATGGTCACCACTATTTCTTTTTAGTCACAGAAAGTAGTTAATTTCAAGTATGAGATATGCAGCACCTTGGGTGAGTAAATCCTGCAGGCTGCTGGCAAATCTGTGGGCTTTTTACCTGGTAAAGGTAATAAAATCATCAAGAACTGTGCTTAATGCTGCAGCTACACTGTAAAGGCCAGGATCTAGTAACTTCCTTATTCCCAGTATCACTCAGCTCTGACCAGTCACACTCATGTGTTAGCAACTTACTTTTGCTGGCAGCACTACCAGATGCATCACGTCCCAGCTCCATCACACCTGGATCAAAGCAAACCATTAGGACAGTACAGAAACAAGCACAGGAGGATGAAATCCAAGGCAGGTGCCTGAACTCAGATAGAGCTAATTACAGACCTCCATGATTGAAGTCAAGGCAGTCACATCTCATCACACAGGCAGCTCACACTGTCAGCCCCTGCACAGCCCCACCATAGGGCTAGGCTACTATGGGCAAGAGGGCAAATACTTAAAAAGTGCCATCAGAGCCACTTTAAGAGCTCACAGTGACAAGTTTAGCACACACCAGCCTGTCAAGATAGGGCTCCAGCCAGCAGTTCCCCTTTAAAACATTCTACTGTTTTGGCTGAGATGCAAGCCACAGCCTATGGACCCCTTGCCCCTTTTTCCTTAGCTGACAAGCAGTTAAATACTTAACTTATGGGCATATGTTGAAATCCTAATACTTAGGAAATTAAAACAAGTACCTACCTCACAATGAGAAACATGTGAAAGCCTGCAAAGGAAAATTCACTATTAGACAGAGTCCTGCAGGAAGTTATAGCACAAGAACAGGTCAAGTAAAATACTGTATCAGAGTTTGGTCAAATTTTATCCTCATGGGGATCAGAGACCTGATTCAACATCATTTACAGTAGGCTGCAACACTCCCATCCCCTTCGGAAGGCAGGGTCTAAAGCCATTTCCCAGCACTCTTCAACACTGTGAGATGTTCATTCCCCAACTCCAGAGCATGCTGGAATTGCATGAAGAAGCAAACCTCACAATTGCAGAGTTCAGTGATGTGAGCTTTGTGCAACCAAGTTGTGCATATTAAAGAAAATCATTTCAGACACTAAATTCACAGTAATGTGGCATTCACTGTTTAGTTTCAAAAGGAAAATTCTACAGATCCTTAACACCACAATTATTTCATGCTCTTACTGTGAAATGCAGGAAGTCAAAGGCACACTTACTAATCTCTGCATTACATTTTTCAGAAACAAAATGACTTTGCAAGCATCTACAAAAGCAAACTCCCAAAGTCAAATGCAGCACAGACAAAAGTAGCATCCATCTAAAAAAATAAAGGTTTATTAATTACCTTCAATTAGGAAGGCCTTGTCTTCATCAACATCAGTAACAGGTGAAATACTTTCTCACAGAAGAGGCATGGGACTCCTGTCCCGGGCAGCCTGCAAAGTAACAAAACTTTTAGAACCCGGAGCACTACCACCTGATTGACCTTATTCTGCTATACTTTGTGCTTGACTTCACAACCACATCCTACTCTTCATCCTACTAAATTTTTTCATGTTTAACCAACTTACTGGTCTTCTAAGATAAATTTTTAAAACGCATTCATGGAGCAAAAAAAGGTATTTCACCTTCAGCTTCCCACATGATCTGTTTGAAATAGCCTAAGCTACAGGAGGCTGCATCAGACAGGAGGCGAAAGACAGTAACTGTGATCGTCACAGGTCATCTGCTGAACTATGCAGTCATCACACAGCAGCCTTTCCAGACAGCAGGGATGAAATGAATTTTCAGATGCCAGCAATGCAGTATTTACCTTGTAACAGCTTTCAGCTTGAATTCCCAGTGCCTGCAACAACAGAAAACAAAATTAGATCCCTCCAGCCTTTGTGGCCAAGACCACAGCTACTACTGGAAGACTGTAAAAGCCAGATACATCAGATAGGGGCGAAGAACAATGTTCATCACAGGATATTCTGCTGAACTATGTAATCATCACTGTATCTGCTTTGGAATCACAGTACCAAGCAATCATCTCTTGTGACTGCTTTGACAAGTAATTTTTCCCAATAAAAAAAATCGTAAGTTTGAAAAGCAGCAAGTATAAATTGTTTCTGGTCTTACTGGAAATTAATCACAAAACACGTCCCATCCTTCTTATTGCCGTTTAACAGCTCCGTGGAAGAAAACGCTATATGAAGTACCTTATTTCTTGCCAGGTGATGTTCCTTCTGCATATCTCTGAAGTGCAGGATTCAAATCCTGGAAGAAAAAAACCTTGTAAACAGTATATTCATCAATCAAACCATCAAGGAGAATTTTAAGTTGCTGTGCCTCAGAAAACTGTTATGGTGGTAAAAGTACTCATCACTCTCTTGGTCAAGAGTAGCAAATAAGTGTCATCACTGTGGCACCAGAGGGATAGCTTTGCTCAAGGAATTAAGCTGTCTTCTGAGAGAGCAGAAGATGCTGTCTAGACAATGCTAAGCACCATTTTATATCAGTTTCCAAAAATCACTTTTACCTTGGGAAGAAGTAGCATCAAGTCTCCACATTTGGGGGCATATCTGGAAGAGATAAAAAGAGTTGGAGATACTTGCAGAACTAGGGAGCTTCTCTGGCAATCACATTAGAAAGCCTCAGCATGGAGTTTTCAGAAATCACTTCTGTCCACTACTCTTATACTGAAACCATCATAGGCTTTGAGATTTATTCATCAATCCCCACAGTTACACATTTTCTACAACTTACTCCAGACAGTTTTCCCAAAACATTTATTGCTGTGAACAAAGAAACAGTAGTAAGGAAGGAAAAAAGGGACCTGGGGGCACTCTCGCAGTTTCTGATTACAGGATGAGCAGTAGTTCATCAGGAGTCTCAAACACTCTCCAGGACAGGTGACTCTTCCCAGCAGAAAAGTAAGGCTTGCCCGAGACACTACAGGCAATGCCTGAATTACAGCTGCTGATACTGTAACTCCCTGACACAATAGTACTCCAGTCTAGTTGGTGTACACAAATTCAACATTTGTTACTTTGACCTGTGTATTTCAGAAGCAACATTTACCTGTATTGAAGCCACAAGAAGGAAGAGTGTAGCCGATGCATGTTGAACTGGAAACAAGAAAGCGTATTAGTTTTTCCAAAAAGGATGCAAATATTACTTTGAAAAACCCAATCAACATGCAAAATACTTTGGGTCTTAAGTGCAATCTAAATTTTGGCTCTTTGAAGAATTGAGGCCACAAAAAAAAATTGCTATTATGTATTTTTAAGCAGGATGTGATCAATAAACTACTTCATTTTCTACAACATCGATTCTGGTGTATTATCACTGGGGCAGGCAGGCAAGTGCGAACTTTGGCTGCTTAGAAAGGCCCAGTGGTGTCTCAGTCATCCCGGAGAGGCCATCAGAAGTATTCCATGCCCAGCTCAGATATGTTGGCATTCATCACTCTCTCAGATGTCCCTACCAACATAGTTTTCATCATGTGCAGAGCATATGGAAATGAAGTGAGCCACTTCTCTTTAAATGTGCTGAGTTAGGACTTACAAGGCCCACGAAATCCCACTCTTAGACTTGTACAGGACTATCGCCAAGAATCACTACATGTGCCTGAGAGCACTGTAAAGATGCTTCTCAAAGCCTGGCAGCCTTGGGGCTGTGAAGCCAGTCCTTAACTCTTCTACACTGCATGCACACCCCAGCTGTGCGGGGATCCTTAATCCTTCCATAACGCTACTACTGCTTTTTCCACAACGTTTCCCATTTATCTGCAAAAACAACCTCCTTAAAGCCCAGCGCATTTTAAAAAATCCAAATCCACAAAAACCGGAGACCTATCACTTGTATTTACAGCGGCCGCGTGACCTCGACATATTCCACGAGCACATCTTACACCTAACAGCCTGGTAGGCAAAAGCCCGTAACTGAACGCCTGAGGTATTACCCTGAGCCGTTACTCTCCCAAACCCGTGTGGGGCTCTACGGGACTCTCCTCATACATCCCCAGGGCCGCCATGAGGCAAAGCCCCCGGCGGTCTAGGCCGCGGACCAGGCCTGGCCACACAATCCACTTCAATCCTCCCTCGCCACCTCCCATCGGCGACCAACCCGCACCCGCAGAGCCCCTAGGCCGTCCCCTGGAGCAGTACCACCACACCCCGAGAGCGGAACCGCGGCCGACTCACCGGCGGCGCCCCGCAAGGGACATCCGACGCTCAGCGCCACGAACTCGAAAAGGAAGAGCCAGGGCTGCCGGTCCCTTATATAGCCCAGGTCACGTGGTGCGGACGCGGCCACACCCACAGGGGTGTGTTCCACGGGGCGGGGCGGGGTGTGCCGTCCACACGGTGTTTCCTTCCGGGGCGCGGCCCGCGCTGGCGCGTTTCGGTTCCGGGCCGGCGCTGCGGGCCCTTCCCACCCCCGGCAGGTGAGGCCGGGCCGGGAGGGGCGGGCGAAGCCGCCCAGGGCCCCGGGGGTGCGGAGCGGCGGGGACACGGCCGCCGCCTCGCGGGGCCAGGGCTGGGAGG
>WEKY01012856.1:304439-323708 GCA_013390045.1 Picathartes gymnocephalus | reverse complement strand
CCCAGCGCGGCTGTCATGGGTCAGAAGGAGCCGCGGGCCCTGCGTGAGGAGGGTCTGGGAGCGATGGGGCGGGGAGACACCGGGCTCTGTTAACCGGGTCCTGCGGGAGGGGTGGGGACGGGCGAGAAACCACAGCCGCTCCTCTCGATTTAGTTATGTTTGGTTTTATACTTGTTGGAGTCCCGTAGGAATGTGCAAGTAGCCAAATAGGTTTATTGGGAAGGAATTGTTCCCTGTGAGGATGGTGAGGTTCTGGCACAGGTTGCCCAGAGAAGCTGTGGCTGCCCCATCCCTGGAAGTGTCCAAGGCCAGGTTGGACAGGGTTTGGAGCAACCCGGGATGGTGGAAGGTGTCCCTGCCCGTGACAGTGTGTGGAACGGGCTGAGCTTTAAGGTCCCTTCCAACCTAAACCATTCTGGGATTCTAAGTAGCTCTCTCTGGGACCAGGGACAGGACCCATGGAATGGCTGGAGCTGTGTGAAGGGAGATTTAGTCTGGATATCAGGAAAAGGTTCTTCCCCCAGAGGGTGGTCGAGCACTGAACAGGCTCCCCAGGGAATGGTCTCACCTCCAAGGCTGTCAGAGCTCCAGGAGCGTTTGGACAGTGCTCTCAGGCACAGGGTGGAGTTTTTGGGGTGTCGGTGGAGGACCAGGAGTTGGACTCAGTGGTCCTTGTGGGTCCCTTCCAACTCAGGATATTCTGTGATTCTGTGAAGTTGCCCAGTCACGGTAAATCTCAACCCAAAAGCTGAGGGTTTTCAGTGCAGCTTCCAGGGTGACATCATCTGCAGGTTGGTCTGCCTCTGCTTCTTACCTGATGGATTGAGAATTCCACCCATTCCTGGTAGCTGCCTCACAGGCTGGAAGGCATTTGCTGAGACAAGTAAAGTTTGAGTCTCAGCTGGTGACACTTCAAATTGCATTGAAAACGGCAGTCTCAGTGTGTGCCCTGTGCTGGCTCAGCTCAGCCTGCAGGTAAAGGTGGGTGGAGGTGACAGACTTCCCAGAGAAGAGAGAAATCAGGATGTCATTGCCCTGTGGCTGAGGTGCAGAAGCTGACAAGAGGTTCCCTTTCTCAGAGGGGCAAAAATCAGCCTCTGACAGGGTAGTTTGAACCAAAAGACAGACGCCCTCTCACTAGCTTTTGAGTGGATCATAATACGCAGGTTTTGTGACACTGAGGTGAGCAGAGCTCTGTGGGTCATAAAGAGTAGATGGATTTTCCCTGCCTTCGGAGCAGGAGCTCACAGATAATTTGCTGGGCTCCCTGGGGAGCAGCTGCCTTCTGACCACAGCCATACCCAGGCATGCTCAGGAGTTAAGGTCTGATGATTTTTTTTCCCCTTCTCTTTCTGTATATCCCAAGCTCAGCCTCTGCCTCCCTCTTGCCTCCCTGGGTGCTCATGGCCTTGGCAGGGGTGTTTCACCCTTGCCTTCCTTGAGAGTGTACTCTGAGGCTTATTGCTTTAGGAAAGGTGTTTTGGGAAGATGGTGAGCTAATCCTGCTGCTAGATCCTCCAGCATAACCAAGAATGACAAAGCTTGATGTTCACAACCGCGCTTGGGAGAACCCAATTCCTCTGCACTTCATTTTTTATTTCTTTTTATCTTCTAAAGGGGAAGGGGGCAACAAGTTTTCTTCGTACTACATCGGAAGAAGAAAAAGAAGGCAGCACCCCCATTTCATTCCAACTGCATGTAACTCACAGCACTCCAGGTAAGATGTTGGGTTTTCTATTTCCCCTTGTTCTGTGCAGTTGATGTTCTGCTCCCAATGCTGTGTTGACACAGACCTGTGCAGTGTGGTTTCCTGATTTTTGTGGGGTTTGTTGCTTTTTCCTAAAGATAGGGAAGGACATGGAACTGTTGGAGCGAGTCCAGAGGAGGCACCAAGATGATCAGAGAGATGGAGCAGCTCTGCTGTGAGGAAAGGCTGAGAGAATTTGGGTTGTTCAGCCTGGAGAAGAGAAGCTTCAGGGTGACCTCATTGTGGCCTTCCAGTGCCTGAAGCAGCTGACAGGAAAGATGGAGAGAGACTATTTACAAGAGATGGAGTGACAGGACAAGGGGGTATGGCTTCCCACTGACACAGAGTAGGTTTAGATTGGATATTGGGAAGAAATTATTACCTGTGAGGGCGGTGAGGTCCTGGCACAGGTTGCCCAGAGAAGCTGTGGCTGCCCCATCCCTGGAAGTGTCCAAGGCCAGGTTGGACAGGGCTTGGAGCAAGCAAATTTTAAAGTCCCTTCCAACCTAAACCATTCTGTGATTCTGTAATAGGGGAAGGAGAGAAGAAGCCCTAAGACCTGTCACTGTTCAGCTGCACCTTGTGAAGCTTTGTGCACTCCAATCTGACTTCCCCAACCATCTCGCCACTCAGAAATCCCTTGGCACAACTCCACAAGATTGACAGGCTGTACTGCAGCTTCATGTTTAGTAATTGGGTTTGCCAAGTATGCACGAAGCCTGCTTGGGCATATGGACATGTGCTATGCTGCAATGTTCATAAATTCCAAATAAAAAGTCCTCCAAAGGCACACATGCTCTTCATGTGCCAATCCCTTCGATTTGGAAACTCCTCAGAGTGGGCACTGTGAGCCTTGGTATTCCCAGCCTGCCTGAAATGGTTTTGACATCTGCAGGACTCTGCTCAATACATACTTCAGATGTTATCCAGCTTGGAAGCTGCTTATGCCGTGAGTGGACTTTAACAAGCTAATTTACTTTCCTTTTTTTTTTTCTTTTTGGAGGAGTTTACATCTCACTTTCATTCATTCCTAATTTTTACCCTATATGGTCAGGGCTTCTTTTCAAACTTTGCAAAAATGAAATGTGATGATATGGTGGTGCATCCCGCACCCTCCCTCCCTGGCCCTGCTCTGAGATCTCGGAGTCTCCTGATAAGCCTTGGTGGACTTGGCTGAGTGGTAAAGGCTCCCCTGACGGCACCAGCTGGACTGTGAGGTGCTCCCTGAGCCTACCAGGAGCTCTTGTGTGGTACAGGTGGGAACAACTAAGAACATCCCAGCCAAGGTGGGAAACAAGGGATGAGCCATGTATAGCCAGGGTAAACCATTTACCTGGATTGCAGCCCAAGCAGAGCAGCACTGTTGTGTATTGTAGCCTGAGTGGAACAGTCCCATTATTACTCTACTTGGGAAAGAGTCCAGGAGTTACTGACTTAGGGTATTGCCAGGAAGGGAACTTAGTGATGACCAAAGGAAATTCTCTTGGGACCCTACAAAAGTGATCCTGAGTGAGGCCCTCTGAGCTCTCCTGGGCCACATCTTTTTTCTTCACCCTTCTGTTACGTATTTTCTGGCACGTGTCAGAAGTGCCACATATGATGGATATCTCAGGTTAACAAGGCACTTAGGATGCCCTGAGGTCAGATGTGTGCTGGCCAGCTCTTCAAAAGTCTCAGGAGGATTTAGGTCCTGGTGTCTCCTTCTGGGTTCCTGTTTTACGAAGGAGCTTTCCCTATTACTTTCTCATTTCAAAATGCGTAGAAAGTACAAGTGGTGAGTATTTTAATCCATTATGTAATCAGGTGGCTATTTTTAGTACCTGTACCATTTTTCATGTCCTTTTTACATGCAGATGTGCTTTTTTGAGGCTGGCAGAACAAAGTGCTTTGCATGCTAAAGCTGCAGGGAGTGGGGGTCTGTCGGGGACTGGTTTAGCAGAACTGTTGCGCAGGGGGATGCGTAGCATGGAGAGATCAGAGAGCTTTTTTAATGCTGTTTTAAGCGTTCTCAAACACACTCGTTTGTGACAGAGCTGCTGCCAGCTGTGTGGCAGTTCAATGGGTGAGGAAGGTCTCTGAAAACTCCAGTGTTTCAAACTGTGGGGAAGCAGGTGAAAAATGTTCTGATTTCAAATGATTGGCTCTGCTAATGACAGGATCTTTTCCCCCTTTACCAGTAGTGCACCTGCAGCTGGGACAGCCATGGAGAAGAGTGGGAACATTCAGCTGGAGATTCCTGACTTCAGTAACTCTGTCCTGAGCCACCTGAACCAGCTGCGCATGCAGGGTCGGCTGTGTGACATTGTGGTCAACGTGCAGGGCCAGGCTTTCCGTGCGCACAAGGTGGTGCTGGCTGCCAGCTCGCCCTACTTCCGTGACCACATGTCCCTGAATGAGATGAGCACCGTGTCCATCTCTGTCATCAAGAACCCTTCTGTTTTCGAGCAGCTCCTCTCCTTCTGCTACACTGGCAGGATATGTCTGCAGCTGGCTGACATCATCAGTTACCTGACAGCTGCCAGTTTCTTGCAGATGCAGCACATCATAGACAAATGCACGCAGATCCTCGAGGGGATTCATTTCAAAATTAATGTGGCAGAGGTAGAAGCGGAATTGAGCCAGACCAGGACGAAGCATCAGGAGAGACCACCTGAGTCTCATCGGGTGACACCAAATCTGAACCGTTCCCTGAGTCCACGTCACAACACCCCCAAGGGGAGTCGCCTGAGCCAGGTTAGCACAGTGCTGGACATTCGGGAACTCAGCCCACCTGAGGAGTCCACCAGCCCCCAAATAATCGAGCAGAGTTCAGATGTGGAAGGCAGGGAGCCCATCCTGCGGATTAACAGAGCAGGACAGTGGTATGTTGAGACAGGAATGGGAGAGCGTGGGGCACAGAACGACGAGGACGTGCGGGTGCTGGGAGGAGTGCGCATTAAGACGGAAAACCTGGAGGAGTGGCTGGGGGCAGAGCACCAGCCCTCGGGAGAAGATGGGAGCAGCGCTGAGGAGGTCACAGCCATGGTGATCGACACCACGGGCCACGGATCGCTGGGCCAGGAGGCTTTTGCCTTAGGCTCCTCTGGAGCCAAAGTGGTCAGGCCGACCAGCAGTGAGATTGACAGGTGGGTTTTCTTAAACTTAATTATTCACTTTGGCTATAAGAGGAGGTTATGCAAGATTCTGACTTGGCTGGGTCAGTCGCTTTGGTACATTTTCTATTTCCTGTGGCCATCTTAAGCATAAGAACAAAAGGGTTTTTACCTGGTGTTAGGAAGTGTATCCAGTTTGGGTAATAGTATTTTGGCTGGGTAGTGATCAGACCAGGATCTCCAGGTGCAGGCTAGCTTAGGAACTTACTTACTAGCTCTTAGAGATTGGGATCTCTACCTCTCTACCAGGGTTTCAGCTGAGGTGGGATTTTTGTTTAAAGACGATGTTCAGTTCAGCCTCTGTTCAGATACCGGACTCAGCATTCGGACTAATGAGGTTGTATACAATATGTGTTACATATCTCCATTGCACTTCTGGCCCAAAAATCTGGGGATGGTTCTGGCTGAGAAACAAGCTAGATACCAGCTGTAGGTCAAGGTCTTCCCAGTGGTCCATGACAGCAGTGGGCCCTGGGTTTACATCTTCTGAGACAGTTGAAATGGGGCCTCTGCTGTTGTTTTGATTTATATGAGAGCGCAGAAAGCCTTTGTTGAAAATGAGTGGTGAAATCTGCTGTGTTTGCATTCTCCATCCATCTGCTTCCCCTCCACTCCAAGAAAGCATTTGCTTTCTTGCCCTAGGCTCAGGCCAGAGAATGGATTTGATAAATGACAGGTCTGTTTTATTTGGGGGGGTTGTAATTCAAGGGTTTCCCTTCACATCTGCCTCTCTTCTAGCTCAATCCCATGGGGAAACAGCTGCCTGGAAGCAGTGGATATTCTGTCACTTGTCGCTTAATAAATCAATCAGTGGGAACAATCTTGACCTGGCCCTCGGAAAGCGATGCTTTCCTACTTCCTCAGCCCTTTTCCTTGGATCAGCTTGTCTCTAGCATCTCTTTTTGCACTGCAGTCTCTATGCACTGTTTCCCACCTCTAGTCCATCATATCCCTTATGTTTCGCACTGGGAATGGAGGAGCAGGGTGCTGGAGGAGAGGTGTCCTCTGCGAAATGGTTTCTGTCCGGCTGTACAGTTCCTGAGTCACCAGGCCCCTATTGGTTTATTAATGATAGCAGCCCCTCTCTGTTGCTGGACTGGAAGCCAAATGACTCAGTTTTATTTTTCAGATGTTTAGACTGAAACCATAGACCAATATGATTTGTTTTTTCCTTTATGCTTGCACTGTTCCACCTCCACTGTGTTAGCTGATGAGGATGAGGGGATGCTATAGAGGTGCCTCTATTGCTCACCCATTGTTCTAAACATTGTAGTGACCTGATGCCCATTAAAAATTTTGTTTACACTCTTCCCCCACCCCACAGATTTAGCCCTTCTGGCAGCATGGTTGCTGTGACTGAGCGGTACAGATCAAAGAGTGAGTCTCCAGGGCGGATGGATGAGCCTAAGCAGCCCAGTTCCCAGGTAGGCAGATCAAGAAGTTGGAGAGTAAATGTTGGCTTAAAGGTGAAGGGGACTTTGTTGTGATGAAGCGTATCATATTTTATATTTGCAAGCAATAATGTGTGTGATACAAGGACCTTTTACTTTGGCAAAGGATCTACTTGCTCAGAGGAGAACATGTGCTGGCCACGTACGATTTAAAACTGATTCTTGCTGTTGTTTGGGATTTTGGCCAGATACCTGGAAAACACAAGGAGATTCTCTTGTTGTTTGAGGGCATAAATATCCACCCTTATTCTGGGCAGGCCACCAACTCCTGAGGAGAAACCCTATTTGCCTGCAGAGCTGGATTTGCCCTCAAACACTGGCAGCAAGTGCCTGAGCAGAGGGAGGAGGTGTGGCTTGGCTTCTGGGGAAGACAGGTGACAGCAGCTGAACTTTTCTATGCCAGTACCAAGACCATTCCCAAAAGCCCTCCAGGCACTACACCAATAAACTTTTTGCGGTGGAGTGTCAAAGAGCTGTGGAGTTTTAGAAAGGTCTGTTTCTCTTCTCCAAGTGACTGTGTTGCACAGCAGACTTTGCAACATAAAGGAGCTCTGAATTCTCTGCTTTCTTGGGCACAGTTTTGGGGTAGGAGGGAGAGATGCACAGAAATGGAGGGGCAGTGGGCTGTAGAGAGCAGCAAAGTGGGACACAGCAGTAATGCCTGTGCCTTGTAATTTTGGTCTAATTTTGTTGCATCCAGTTAGTGTCACAGTGCCACTGTCGTGCGAGCATGTCAGCCAACACAGTGCAGAAGGGCTCTAGTGAGCCTGGCAGGTAGGGAATGTGTCAGTGTGTAAGCAAAGGACTTGGCTGGAGGTGGGTAAGAGACACTAGGCTGCTTTGCCCTTGAGTAAGACTAAATGAAGCAAGGGGGGGAAAATTGTGATTGCTATCTGCTGACTTTGTTAGACACTTCCATAAAACAACAGATACCTTTTTGTTCCTGTTTTGCAAAGCTTTGTTTTGTGTCCTCAGAAGATATTGCAAAAATTTCAGATCAAACCAACCCTTTAGGGGAAATGTGACATATTAAGCAATTTTAGCTCTGCCTACAGAAAAGCTGCTCTTATTTCTCCATTGTGAGACAGTCTTAAACATGAAACCTTAGGCTTTACATACCATGAGGAAGTATCATCACCTTCCACTCTCCTGGCATTGTGATATTCATAGTAAAATAGCCTGCCCGTGATCCCTGCCCAATGGCAGTGGTGGAGCTGAAGGGAAGAACCAGAGCTTTGTGTATCTCCTTTAGTCCTCAGCAGCTTCCCTATGCCTGTACCGCTGGATTCAGCAGCACCTGGCACAGGAACACTGCTGCTCATGCCTGTAGAGCCCTGGCTGGCAGAGGAGATGCCCTCCTGCTGTTACACTGGTTACTTGTCTGCATTTGGCACCACTGGGAAGCAGCATAGGGAAAGTAAACAGTGCATCTCCAGCCCAGAAGCATTCTGGAGTCGGTCTATTTCTGCTCAAGCTGAATACAATGGCCAAAAGTGTCTGTCCTGAGACCAGCCTTGTGGTTCAGGTTGCCCTTGGCTGTTTGTCTGTGTGACTTCAGAAAATACAGAGGAGTCTTCGCTGTGCCAGCTGGGTCAGGCACATCCTTGCCTGCGATGCCACGGCGCTGGGATGGGTTACACAGCCAGGCATGCAAATGTGACTCATTATAAAAAAAACTGTGACACCTGAATAAATACCTGTGCAAAATGACACCCGAAGACTTTCAGATATGATTTGTGGTTTGCTCCTCCTTTGTTTTACTGCAAGCTCATCAAGTGGCTTCTTTTTTTTGACTTTTAGTAAGGAAAACAGAAGGTGATATGTCCAAGTGTTTTAATCAAAATGGCACAATTTTTTAAAAAAGTAACAACTATTGATATGTGGTCCACAATTGAATTGGTGGCCAAGTGCCCTTGTGTCAAGGGCTGTCTTTTCTTCACCAGATCCAGGGAATGGCTTGGCAGAAGGGGCCTCTGCAGCAGTGGTTTCTAATTGATTGCTCGTTTGTCTTTAGCCCCGAGGCCCCAGTTAAGCACTTAAATGCGTGCTTGAGGTTGCAGACATTAGTGCTGCTGATTTTGAGGTTTGGCACGTACTTTACTGGCTGTACCTGGGCCTGATCTTCTCTGCAACTTGTTTTAAGCTGCTTGTTATTTAAATCTATGCTATTTCCTTGGCAGGGGGAGGAATCAGCCATGCTTGGAGTGAGTGGTTACGTGGAATATCTGCGGGAGCAGGAGGTTTCAGAGCGCTGGTTCCGGTACAACCCACGGCTCACGTGCATTTACTGCGCCAAATCCTTCAACCAGAAGGGCAGCCTGGACCGGCACATGCGGCTGCACATGGGCATCACACCTTTTGTCTGCCGCATGTGTGGGAAAAAGTACACCCGCAAGGATCAGCTGGAGTATCACATCCGCAAGCACACGGGCAACAAGCCCTTCCACTGCCACGTGTGCGGCAAAAGCTTTCCTTTCCAGGCCATCCTCAACCAGCACTTTCGCAAGAACCACCCCGGCTGTTTGCCCCTGGAGGGGCCCCACAGCATCTCCCCGGAGACCACCGTCACATCCCGGGGGCAGGCAGAGGAGGAGTCTCCTCCACAGGAAGAGGCTGTGGCCGTGGGGGAGACGGCACAGGGATCTGTGTCGACAACTGGGCCGGACTGAAGTGCAGCTGTGGAGTCCCAGGAGAAAGGACCGTCTTCCCATTCCTGGCTCTAAAGAGTCAGCACCAACCCCACAGGCTGGTACTGTATTTAGTGCAATGCCACCACTGAACAGAAAGAAGCTCCCAAGATGTTGCCAAAATAGAAAAATCTCTTTCTCTCTCTTCCTCTCACACACCCACATACACACACCCATAGAGTGTTAAATGTTTTTCTCCCTTATTCCTCCTCCTCTTGGAGAAAAACAGAACAACTGTGTCAATCAACTTCTTATTCAGGGATCGACAGGATTTTAATTTTTTTTACTGTTCCCTAGAGATCTGGGACAAGCAGTCATTTGTATTTCTGGACAGCACTGTGGCTCAGCAGGGCGTCCCGCCGGCGGTGCCGGGTTCAGCCACAGAGCCATATCCACTGTTCCAGCTCAAGGGGAGAGCAGGGGGAAGGGGCCATTGCCTTTCTCCCTTCCCCAGGTAGTTGCCACAGCAAAGAAAACAAAAAGACTGTTCTGGTGGAACCTGCCTTGCCCAAGTCCCTGTCTTATTTTTGGTGTGTCTCTTTACGTTTTTATTTAAGCTGTTATTTTAGGGCTTTGGGCTTGCCCGTTCCAGGCATGTGGCCCTGGTGCCCCTTGTTAAAGTGGGCACAGCTAAAAAGTGGTATTCCAGAGGTCAGCAAAATGTGAAGGAAGCACTTCAGCTACTGAGAGTGGAATTTAGCAGCTGTGAGGTTTGCGTGAGACTGTGCATTGGGAGGAGGGCTGGAGGGGTCTTCCAGAGGAGGCTGTCCTCTGCTGGTGCTGATCTGGAGAGCACAGAGCACTCAGACGTCCTGGCTGGAGCGCTGCCATGCTTCAGGTGTTGCCAAGGATTAGGAAGAGATTTTCTGGAGTTGCTGAATTGCGGAGTTAGAGGCTGGCTACCAAAGTCCTCCTTCACCCCTGCTCCCCCCTCGACACGCACTTGATCTTTTAGAACAGCAATACGGGATATGGGAATACTGCAATGCTGTTACCACAGCCGAGCAATCGCAGGTGGTTGCTTTTAAACCTGTTTCTACAAACTAGTTTGATAACTTTTTTATCAATGAAATGCAAAAAGAAAAGAGAACTCTACTCTATTTCCTTATAACAGTTCAGGAGACTTAAAAGTGAATGGTTCCTAGAGCAATCACAACTCTGTCCCCTTGCATGGACTTAACATTTTTGTATTCTGAGTAGCTCTGATGTTTAGAGCGAGTTTAGCAAACCTGGAGAGACATGCCTGCGTGTGTATTGTAGGTGTTTGCACGGGCTTACGTGGTTCATAACCAGAAAAGCATGGGACAGGTAGATAAGTGCAAATATCCTGACATCTTTTTTTTAAAAAATATGCAATATTTTAAGAGTTTTCTCTAGTTCTGATGCCAAGTTGTTCGTGATGAAGGGGGGGAATGAACGACAGGTTGTGCGTATCAGGTTTGGTGAAGGAGTTCTCTTGAGGATGTATAATGTGTATATGATAAGGAGGGGTGAAGTTCTGAACCTTAAGGTGATGGGAGGAACAAGGAGACATTGGAAAAGAAATACACTTCATCTTGCTTCAACAAGGAGCTGGATGAGCAGTTAGAGTGGGGGCTTAGCAGGTGGGAGACTGACCAAGTGACAATAAAGCTTGACTTGCTGTCTAACTGCAGTTTTGGGCACATGGAAACATCTCCAGCCCTTGCTTTCCCCATCTGCAAATTGGTACTCGGGATCATTTTCCTGCCTCTTTGGAGGGAATAATTTGGAGAAGGATGATGTATTCTTGCCTTGCTTTATAGACTTTTTATGTGTGAGGGGTGTCACTGTTCCTCCCATCTCTCTCTCAAAAAGAGATGTGGCTCTGATGTGTTTTTGTGTGTGGGGAAGGGCTCGGTGCCAGTATCACGTGTAACAGGGATGTGATCCTACAAGAGGAACGTTTGCAGGTGTTCTGAACGGGGCACCTGCAAAGTACCATTTCATTGACCATTTCAAACAGGAAAACTGATATTTCACCTCCGTTTTCCTTCTGTGCCTTCTTCCTCCTCTCTTGTCAAGGGCATCCATTACACAGGGATTGATTTGGCCACCCAAACAATCAGCTCCGTCAGGTTTCCTGGCACATGTCAAACATCACGGTACCAAAACAGGAGGTTGCCAGACAGCAGTGGCAGAGGATGAGGTGAGAGGGTGGCCAAGGTAGGTTTTGTTGCAATCAAGGTACAGGGAGGAGTGGAGATGTGCTGCTTTAGTCATAGCTTTTGAGGTTACCAAAAATGAAAAAAAGTTAAAACTTTGAAATCCTATCCTGTTCACACTAGAGAGCATAAAAAGTTACTTTTAGTTGCTTAAAAGATGTTTAAGTGTTTTAAAATAGAAATTTTAAAAGAATACTACGAAACTATAAAAACATAAAATTATTTATATACATATATTATATAAAAATATAGTGGGAAAGTTTCCCTGCTAAGCTTGCTGTGAAGAGAAGGGTGAAGGTGCAGTAACTGCTACACAAGCGACATTTTTCTGTAACAGATGGCAACCGTAGTGAAGAAGGGCTGACATAAAATGGTGAATGCCTTTGTTCCCGTGGCATAGCTGTGAGTTTCTTGAGCAGGTTTTTATTTTACTGTATCAATACTGTGAACGGAGGAGCATCCAAACAGTACAGGATGCCAACAGTGCATCCTGTTCGCTGATTCACTACTTCAAGTGGCCTGGTGAAAATCATGAAATTAGTCCTTCATACCTTACTAGGCTGAAAACAAAGCTTGTGAAAGGTTTTTAATTCTGCCTCCTTTATGTTTGCTTTTGTTTTTGTTTTTGGCAGGTTTTTTTGTGCAGAGGTTGCCACTGTATAAATTATCATTTCTGATTGCATGCAAAAGAGCCAATATTCTTGCTGAGGCCTCGCTGAAGTGAAGTTTATAGCTTGTAGCTAGAGTCAGTATAAGGTATGGTAGTGGGAATCATTTTGATATTATTTCTGTACATTTAATGGATGTGTATGTATGTGTGGGAATCATGATGTCTAGTATTTCTTGAACAGTGCTGAAACCAGGCCCATCTGCACTAGGCAGTGGAACCAGTTCTGAAGGAATTGTTATTAAACATTTCTTTCAATGGTTGACTTCCTGAGTGCAGATGAGACCAAGGTTCGAGAAAAAAGGGGTTGGAGGTCATATATCATATGGAAAAACCTCATGTGAATTTTCTGGCAGTGGTATAGCTACTTAGAGGTGCTTCCCCTAACAGAATGATACTGTCCCCTGTTGCCTCTGCGTTGGTGTGGCTGTTTGCGGTTGCACCAAAACTGTGGAGAATCAGATGCCAACTTTCGAAGCGCGAATGCTTCTCTGATGGGTTGAGGCACAGCTTTGCATTCCCATGTCTAGCTGCATCTTGTTCTGCCAAAACTGTGATTTCAACTGTGATTTAAGGAGGATGTGAAGAGAACTCTCATGTTTTAATACCTCTGTACGTAACATTTCTGTCTGCTTTAGAGTTAGGGCTTACTAACCCATTTGTTTTCTTGCCTCAGGCAACAAGGAGAACACACTCTGGTTTTACAGTTTCCTTTCTTGGAGGTGGACATATTTCTTAGTTCTTTGCTGTCAAAGAACTCACCTCCCAAATGTGAAGAGTTGTGATTATCTCCTTAAGCCTGCAGCAAGCCCTGGTGCCAAGTGTCAGCCAAGTGACATGATGGTTGCTGCGGCTGTTCCCTGCTGCTGCCAGGTTCCCTGTGAATAGCTGTGAAAATAACAAGAATTGTGTTAATACTGTGTTGCTGCTTTGGAGAAAAGCTAAACCTCTTCGTCTCAGGAGGATCACTGATGTGAAGCTGGGAAAAGGAGAAGGCCAAAATGCAATGAAAGGATGTGAAAACAAATTGTGCTTTGTATTTCCAGCAGCTAGAGAGGGATGAATGAGAGGCTTTATGGAATGTGATTTTGTTACAGTAGGCTGAGAACATGCTTAGAGCTAACTTAGTAAAGATCCAGGGATAGCCTGTTGAGAGCCAGAGCAGCCAGTGCAAATGGGCAGTCCCTCCTTGTCTGCTCAGCACTATCCACCATCAGGTTCAGTCCTTGGACTTTCCTGCATCTTCTCTACAATATTCTCAAGCTGTGATCTGTATAATTTAGTTTAGGTGCTGGGAGGAACAGAAAGCATGTTGTGTCTCTGCTGCTGTTTTAAACCCAGAGAGGTTGGCAGCGACTGACTCCGTTCCCATCTGACAGCTATCCAGAGCTGGAATAGCATTGGGAACAAGCTGTAGCCCTGCTGAAAAGCATCGTGGGCTGGCTCAGCAGAGGGCACAGAGCCAGGATTTCAGCCCTCTGTGAGCTCAAGGTTGAAATACATGGACAGGACAGCTCTCGCTGCTTGTCCTGCTCTCATTTTGTGACAGCTCCATGGCTGGGTTTCCATCCCACACCTCTGCAGTAGGAATGTCACTTAACTGTGAGATGCCCATTTCAGGAAGTGATTCCAAGCAGTCTGGTTTTTGAGCAGAGTCCTTGGCACTTTGGGGTGATTCAGCCCTAACAAGGCCTTTGCAAGAGCAGAGTTGTAGCTTTTATTTCCTGCTGACTTCATGTCTCCTGCAGAATCCAGCCTATAAATAGGAAGACAAGGGTGCCATTGATTTCGGTGGAAGGTGGCTTGGGAAGTAGATAGGATCGTGCATCTTGAAAACCAACAAAAAACAGCACTTAAAATTATTTAAACTTTACCAAACTCTCCTCTTTGATCCGTGACATGCCTGCCAATTTAGCCGTGCCAGCATCCAAATGTTTCTGCAGTTTAATGACATCAAATGCTATTCTGGCTCTGCTGGAAATATTTTGGAGATGGGAAAAGTCCCTGCTCATGGGAGGATGGTTGGACTAGATGACCTCTAGAGGTCCCTTCCAACCCATACTATTCTCTAAGTCAAGAAGCTATAATTCAAGGAGACTTTTTGCCAAGTCTAGGCTCTGAGTTTTCCCTGGGAGCTGAGCCCGTGGCCAGGACTGCAGTTGGAAAGCCTGGGATCCACTGCCATAGCAAAATAATTGTGAGCATTGCTCCTGTCACAAGGTGAGAGCCATACACAGAGTTTTGATATCTGCAGTTAAAGAGCCTAAAGAGAAGCTCAGAATCCTTATTTTAATCACTGTCATTCAAAGGATATTTTAATATGGAATACATATGTACCTGTGAATGTACACATATGCATATATATATATGTGTGTGTATATATATATATATATATATATATATATTTGTAGCCAAATAGAAGTTAGAACTATGCAAAAAATACTGGCTGCTTCTTGAAACTAGAACCAGAACATTTTGGAATAGAGTAGATTTGGAGTAGACTTGCTGTGGAGTTTTTTTGTTTTGTTTTATAACCAGTAAAATGCAGCAGACCAAAGTTTTGCTGCAGTTAGTCTTACTAGAAGTTTAGGTTATTCCTAACCTGGAACCCATTCAAGTGGGTTATAAAATTATCTGAAGAGTCCTACCATCTCTAAAATCTGCTGAAAGGCTTTGGTTTGGCAAACATAGGAAGACATAGAGGCTGGGAATTAGGAGAGATTGAATGTGATGTTTGGGCTGGTGGAATCAAGAAAGGAGTGGGAGCATTTTCTTTTGGATGTAGGGTTGAGTTGGTTTCAGGGAATCTTCCTTCCTACTTGGGAAAATATCCATTGCTGAGATGGAGGCAGTGATCAGAGCATCCCCAGGATGAATTCTGGTTTTGATGGAGATATTGCAAAGCTTCCTGCTAAATCTGATGGTACCAGAATTTAGGCTGCTGGGAGAAATTCCACATGGTTTCAGCCATTTCTTTGTGTCAGATCCAATATTTGCTTTTAGGATTAACTGCAGTGTATCTGTAACTTTCAGTGACCTTTGGCTTTTTATTCCTGGAACTGTAGACAATTCAGGTTTCCCATAACATTATCCTCATCCCAACTGTGAACAAGTTACTACTGCTTCTTATAATTTATTGTCTTTTTGTTCCTGAACGTCCATGTGATCCGGCTGGTTGCCAGCACCACCTTCCAGTACTTCATTAGCTTTTATGCACAGGGAATTGTTGCAATGGATAAGTTGACCATGCTAGGTGGAAGAGTAGAAGCCTTTGGAGAATGGCTTTTGCTTCCTCTAGCTGTCATTAGGGAGTGCACACACACATACCTGTATATGCATATATAGAAACAAATATAATGTGTTTCAGTATAAACTCATTTAGCATTATTCTTATTTAATTTATATTTTAATCCTATTGTAAACCAAAGTATTACAGCTTGTGAAATGATGTCTCTCGGAAATAGGAGGAACCTTTTTTAGGTGGGAATTCTGAAAGGTCTTTGGTGACCTTTCAACATGGATATGAATAAGACCTAAGAACTTGTGCTGTTGGGGAGTTGCAGCCTTGAAAGGATTTGAAACTTGCTGGGTAAAGTTGATTGGTGGGGCCTTCTGAAGGTGTTCTTCATGCTCCTTAACAGTTCTGTTGTAAAACAAGGACATTCTGGCAAAGCTAGAAATAAAAGGGGAGAAGACAGCAAATCAGACTGTGATCTGGCACAGCTGGGAGCTGGGAAGGAAGCCACAAAACCAGCCACTGATGTATTTAGTGTCTAATTTAAAGTTTTAGGAAATGAGCCATTGCTATTTACTGATGTCTAGAAGTGGTTGGGAGTTTGTTAATAGCTTCTGTGAAGGTGCATGTTCTGCTGTCACCAGTGGGAAGAAATAATGGGTTCAAAGATAAGATCTTGCTGATTTTTCTGTGCAGGGAATAATTACCTTTCCAAGGAATTAGCAAGTGCTAAGAACAAATTCACCTCTAACATGTCCCACAGGCTTAGCAGTGGCTCTGCTTCCTCTAGGGAGGAGGTGGACAGCTAAAATAAGAAGAGAGCTTATCTGTTTTCAGCCCTGGCTGCTGCTGGTGGCACTGGAACTACACAAGGGGATGGGTAGAAAGGTGGAACAGCAGCAAAGCATTACTGGGAAGAGGTAGTGCATGTATCTGGCACGCCATGGATGCTGTGGGCAGGGAAATGCTGGGTTTAGAACCTGCACGGGGGCAGGAGCATGCAGGAAATGCTGCTGCCTTGTGAGACAGGTGTCCAAAGATGCCTGTCCTGGCATTGAGAGCTGAGCAGCACCAGTGTTTTCCTGGCTGGAGCTGTGAATAGTAAAGAAGGAAAAGGGGTCAGTCCCCTGTGGGGGCAGATTTGCTGTGAGCATTTCAAAAACTCCATTGGAAGGAACTGAAGGGTGGGAAGTGAAGGGTGGAAAGGGCTTCAAAGTGCCATTTTCTGAGTTTTCTAGCAAGTGTTGAAGATTGAAGTTTGTTTTTGTTTCAGTGCTTTCTCCTTTACCTATATAACTTCTGCTATTTAAACTCCACAGCTCAGGGGAGGGTGCAGAGAAGATGGAGCCAGACCCTTCCTGGGAGGCACACGGTGGAAGGAGGAGCAGCAGTAGGCAGCAATTTATACGAGGGAAAATCAGGTTAGGTATGATAACACATTATCTCACCATGAGTACAGTCAAACAGCATTGGATCAGGTTGTCCAGAGAGGCTGGGAATCTCCATCATGGGAGAGTGCAGCCTCCAAGTTCCTGTTTCCATTAGATTGTGCCAAGCTGTATTTTTGTTACCTTTTTTTTTTTAGTTTTGTCATGTAAAATGGGCAGCTTTACTGGGCTTCCTAGTTCTTATCAGTTAAGCTTTTGAAACATGTTCAGGTATTTTTAAATACTGCTGTGTAAGTTCCTTGTTTAATCTGACATATTCTGATTTATTATTTTACTGCAGTTACCTAAGGCAGTACTTAAAAAAAATCAGTGCATTAATTTTCTTGCAGACTTTCAGCTTAGTTTTTGTTAATGTACCTAACACCCCTGCAGATCTATAGTAAAATGGCTGCATTATTTTTATACTGCAGCGAGGCTTATTTATTTAAACCTTCCCATTACCTTTGCAGTCAGACCCAGTACCATTGGCTAAGAAACTGTGAAACTAATGAGAAATGAAAAATGAAGTTGGATTGATTAATTTACTGCTGGTCATCAAACACAGAAAGTGGCAGTATTAAAAAATAAAATACAGTTGAAATTAGTTACTCAAATCAGAATCATGGAATGGTTTGGGTTGGAAGGGACCTTAACGCTCATCTTATTCCAACCCCCCTGCCATGGGCAGGGATGTCTCCTGCTAGAATTCCAATAGAAATTACTAAGTCTGGGGCAGGGGGAGGAGTCACAAAACTAGTCTGAGAGAAATTTTAACTTGATGATGCAAATTAATTGCTTCCCCATTTGGTCAAGTTTTAAAAGCTGTTTCTTGAGGTTTCACTGGGCTCTGCTCGTTCATCTACATTTCTGGGGCATTGGTTTGATATGGGCATTTGTGCCTCCAAGAGTATTTTCTGAGAGTTTAGGTGTCTAAAGAAATTCTCTGGGTTACTGTGAAGCTTTTTTTGAATCCTTCCTTGCCTGTGGATTGGTAACTGAACATAACTCTTGCCTGCAAGAGCCTAGTGGGAGAAGGGTGGCAGCTGTGGGTGACACTAATAAGAAGTGGACAGTGCTGACAGATTGGATTTGGGAAGGGGCATGGAGCCCCAGCCCCACTGTGGCTGTTCCCAGCCCCAGGGCGTTCTTTCAGTCGATGTTTGTTTGCAGAGGCTGTTTACAGGGCAGCCTGGATCTCCACCAGAGATGCAGGGAAGGAGGGTGTAGGTGGCATGCAGGCACTTTTCTCATGTGTTAGATTTCCTAAGCCAGGGTTGTGCTGTTGGGGAAAGCATCCCAGGTGGGACTGAGAGTAGACTTTTGTCATACCCTTTGCTTAAGACTAGTTCCTTGGGCTCCCATAATGCACTGGCCTGGGCAGAAAGCAACACCAGACAGCTTCCAGGCCTGTGGGGTCACGGGGCAGGTGCTGGCGAGGAATATTGGGAAGGGAGAGAGGAGTGTTGTTCAAATAAGGCATGGTTCTTTTGCTGGGTAACATGGCTGACATGCAGGACAGGCAAGCGCAATCCCGGGTGGCAAAACAGACTTTTCTGAATAAGGTCTTTTAGAAGCTGAATGAGGAGAATAACATGCACCTGTGTGTTCCTGCTGTAACATGTTCCTCACCTCGTGCCCCACACTTGCAGGGAGAGTTAGCGAAGGATGAGAAGACTGGATCAGATGCTAATTAATGGAAATGGAAGCAAGGTATTCAAAGCACTGCTTTAGTCTGAAAAGGGAAGGGAATGAATGCAGTTTTCCCAAGCCTCTAATGTGTTAAACAGTAGCTGAAACTCTCATGAGCTGTGGCCCCATTGTCCCCAGAGCTGCCCTCGTTTCCCTGGTGTCACCCCACCTTTCCTGCACAACACTGTGAATATGATATCTGTAGCTCTTTTTAAAACTTTGGTTTTTTCCATTAAAACTGCTCAGAGCAGGAAATGCTGTCCTACTGCAGGAGCAGATGGGATGTGGTCCCCAAACAGGGCATGGATAGTTGAGTAGTGGGAAAGAAAATTTTAAGAGTTAACAAGGGAAGTGGCTTTGTATAGCAATTTGCTAATCAAATTTCATCTTGTAACAAGCTTAACTGACAATCAAATTCTAAAATACAAAAGCCTCTTAGAGGCAATAGTCAAGTATATCTGCACCGGAAAGATTTGACTGGGATAACTTAATGAAGAGCACAGGATTTTTTTCCTCTTCTTTTTTTTTTTCCTTTTTTTTTTTTTTTTTTTTTTTTTTTTCTTTTGAGCAATCACTCCAGAAATGGAGTTGCATTAAGCAGCAACATATTCACAGGACAGTAACTACCTCTCTCTCTCTTGGAGTGCTGAGGTTACCACTCTACACACTCTAGCAGCAAAGCTTTCACTTTAAAGAGATTTGTTTTCCTTACCTCTGTGTTTCAGAAATGCAAGTCTGCTCTGTAAAGTGACTCTATGAAAATGACATCTGGCAGGAGCAACGGGAGTCCCTCAGGGTCCACAGTCCTTCTTGGCCTCCAGTTCCTCACTGTGACCTTTTGCAGGTTGGCCATGGGGCTGTGACAGTTCAGGGGGGCTTTATCACCTCCTGTGTGCTGCATGACAGTGAACTGTCCCTTGGACCAGAGTTGTGAGACCACATTCCTTCACTGGGAAATCAGTTAATGGTGGGGAAGGTAAGAGAATCCATCTCCCTCCTGCCTCCAAGGCAGCAGGCAGCAGTAAAAAAAA
>WEKY01012856.1:284307-304407 GCA_013390045.1 Picathartes gymnocephalus | reverse complement strand
AAAAAAAAAAAAAAAAGCAATAAGATAAAATACAAACACTTTTATATGTTGTTCATTAGTCAGCAGATCTGACTCTGCAAATTTATATATATATACACACATACAGAGAGTAAATCTCTCATGTGAAAAGGTGCCATTTGTTTTTCTAAACAGAATCCCTTTCCAAACTAGAACAGCACTTTAAATAGGTTCCTCTTTAAAAAAAAAAAAAAAAAAAAAAAAAAAAAAAAAAAAAAAAAAAAAAACACTTTTTTGCCCCCAAAAAAAAAAAAAAAAAAAAAAAAAAAAAAAAAAAAAGAAAAGCAAACCCTTTTCTGCCGCAATGCACTTTAACTAGTCTGACAAGTACAGCTGTGGCTGGCCTGGGACACAGCTGTACAGACAGGCAGCTCCTGGGCAGCAGCAGCCCCGGGGGAGCAATGCTGCCAGGCCCTTGGGCATGGCAGCTCTACCTCCAGCAGCTCCCCGGGCTGGCACGGCCCCCACGCTGCCCAGAGCAGCCCCGCCGTGCCCAAGCACTGACAGGGCTGGTGGCTGTTAGGGGACTCTGTAAACTGCCAAGAGAAACCCACCCTCGCCTGTCAAGAAGATTTAAACCCCATTTTTTAACAGGTCAGAAGTTGCACCCAGTTACAACCCAGCTGGCGGCCCAGGGCTGAGCTAAGCTGAACAACCAAGCCAGGAGAAAGCTGTTACTGGGGTTGTGGGGTTTTTCCATAACATGAATATGGAGCCCTTGTCAGTTCCGTTTGGTTTTTTTTTCTTTTTTAATCCAAGTTTGTGTGTCCCACATTGATTCTGCTCTGAGCTGGTTTGCAGAGTAACCATTTGTAAAAGAAATTGTGCTGTCACCTTCAACTAGTGGCCTATAAATCAAACCTTTTTAGGACAGGTGTCCTAACACTCAAGACTTACTTTCACAGTTAAGAAATTTCCTGCTGTACTAATTATTCTTTTTTTATTATTTTATTTTATTTTTGGTTGCAGTCCTTATTTCAAGAAAAAAAAAGTCAGTGTTCAAACTACTCTGGGGTAGGCTGAAGAGTAAGCCTGCTGTAACTTGTGGATATCAGACTGTTCTTCAGTGATTTTCCAAGCTGTTTCCAAACTGGCCCTCCATGACTGCTTCCCTTTTCCTCTTCCAGCAGGCACTGGCAAACAGAAGTTCCGTGGCCATTGTGTCCAGGGACAGCCAGCACTGCTGGAGGGGGTTGGACAGGGGTGGCAGGGGAACCAGAGTTGGGAAAGGGGGAAATAAAACCAAGGTAGAGGGGACTGTACAATTGCATTGAAAGCAGTTTAGCAAAAAGCGCTCTCATTGGACAGCTTTAAGAACAATGTGAATGAAAACTTAGCAACTTGGGTAGGAATCTTGGAAAATTCTATAAATGTATACTTGAAATTCTGTTTGTATTAAAAAAAAAAAAGGCATTTTCTTCTTTCTCTTAACACTGTGTAAAAGAACATTATGCATGTGAGTGGTTTGAGAATTAAATGGTTTAATACTCAGATCCTTGTCTGTGTCTTAGAGCTGACTGGTCCTGACCCAACGTGGATTTTCCGGGCCGTGTAGGGAGATCCTAGTCCCAGCTGTGGGCAGCTCCACACTGTCCTAAGCTGAGCAGCTTGAGAGAAGTTGCACAGTGCCAGGCTGCTGTTCCTGGCAACTCAGATGGCTTCTGTCCTTTTTGGATGAGCTTTGTCTCACCTCTTCAGCAGGCTCAGCCCTTTTCAGTCTCCCCATGAGGAACAAGCCCTGTGCTCTTGCTGCAGGCCAAGTTTTGGATGTTTTCCCAGCTGCCTGTGACAGGGGAAGCATTTTGGTTCAGTGCCATGCTAGGGAGACCCAGGCACTGCCTCAGCCCTCCCCTTTCACCAGTGTCCAGCTCCACAGCCTGGAGCACAACTGAAAAAGGCAGGGATTACAGGAGGTTGTGTGTCTCTCAGTGACGTTCACAGGCAGAAGATGGGATCCAGCAAGAAAAGCCACAGTGGTAACTGCCAGAGGAGGGCAGGGAGAGGGGAAGGAAGAGCTGCTTTCTGAACTCTTGTTATTTTCAAAATGCTTCCCCTTTTCTGCCAGGTCCCAGCCCCATCCACAGCTTCTTTCCAAGGTACTGCTCCAGGGGAGCATGTCAGCCCCTAAAGGACACCTCTCAGATGTGCAGGGTTTGCCATAGCCCGTGGGACAATGGAGGAAGTGGCTCTCCATGTCCCAGTCACACACTACTTGCACAGATGCTCAAACAATCCCACTAGGAACAGCAAAGAGTCAAACCCCTGATAGCTTCCAAAACTAGAGACCCAGTGACCAAAGATCTGACATACCGGTTCTATCCAAGTTAACTCCCTCCTGCTTGCCTGCTCTGGCAATTTCTGCCAAGAGAAGCCTTTCCAAAGGTGGCTATTTCACTGGTCCTACAAAATCCAGAGTAAATGGCGCTCTGGGGAGTGCAACCCACTGTCTGCACACACCACTTCCATCACCTCCTGAGGACAAGAACTGTGCTTTCACTGTCTGTTTGGTTCGAAACAGCTGTCTGAAATGGAGAAATCTTCTGCATCTTCAGGACAGCCCTGTCAAAGGTCCTAGAGCAGTACAGCCACCCTGAGAAGCCTAGAGGTCTGATCACTTGTGGCCTGGCAGCAGGCCAGGATACCTCAGTTCCTGGAGTAAACTTGCAGGTGAAATAATATATTTTTATCAAAGCTACAGGTACTGGTTACCTTACCTGGGCACTGTCACAGTTCATGGGCACCGCTGCTACAGTAACTGCTGGATGAAATCTTAATATAAAGAGTGAGTTTCAAAGCCTCAGCTATGCAAGAGTGTCACTAGTGACTCTCAGCACCTGAGCACACAGGACACACCAGAGCTGCTGGCAAGCAGGGCACAGCTGTTTGTCAGCTCTTCCACCCACACAGTGCTGCAGAAGGCTGTTCCTGGCCCAGCCAGCACAAGCCTTACGGCTGCTGCTGTTCCACTCACCTTTCCAGTGTGGGGCCCCATTTGCTGGAAAAGAATTATTTAAATAAGTCTAGGAAGTGGTTTAGTGCAAACTGTGCATTCAGAGAGCAGTCGTTACATACAGATCTATAGGTTTTAATGAACCAAACGATAAGAGTTACAGCTTGAGGCCTGGAAGGGAGGAGGGTTGGGCACACAAAGGGCAGCACGGACAAGCTGGACTTGGGTGCCACAAAAATACTGGTGCCAGATGAAATTCAGCTTTCCTTGCCACGGAGGACAGGACAGGTAAGGTGACTTCTGAGCCCCCTCACCTGCCATGGCAGGGAGGAGCAGGGACAGCCCAGCTGGATGCAGTCCCTCCCTGTACCTGGCACCAAACAGCAAGACCAACCACCCCAGGAGCAGCCCATGCTTTGTGGCAATAAACCACCTCTCCTTTTCCCGAGGCAGAGGAGGGAGAAGTGAGGCCCTACCAGCCCCTTTATGAGCAAGGATCAGCTATCCTGCCCATGAAGATGATGGTGTTGAGGGTAGCTTCCCGGATGAAAAGCAGGAAGGGCTTGTTGGCATTGAAGATTTTTCTGTTCATAGGGAAGGAACGGCCAGAGATTGTCACGGCTGTAGCAGCTGAGGCCTCGCTGCCTTCTTCATTCACCTGCCAACCAAGAGAGAAGATGGGATTAAAATACAGGCATTATGCAGCATGGAGAGGGCTTACCCTCCTCCTCCACAGAAAGCAGGGGCCAGCCTCTCTTCCAAAGCCCCAGACTGCTGAGGAAGTGAACACTGTAGGTTCAGAGCTATTTTTTTTCCTGTAATATTTGTTTTTAAAAAGCAAGAGAAAGACATGCTGGCACAAAACAAGGCTCACCTCAAGGAAGGCTTTGTGGAAAGCCTCAGACACATACAGGTCTGTGCGGCCCTCGGCAACGATACCTGAAATACAAAAGTATACAAAGGTAAAACTGCGAGTTCAGAGACAGCTCAAGAAAGAACATTTTCCCATCCTTCATGGCCTGGGATTAGGCAGAAGGCATGGCTGCCCTAAAACAAAAACATCCTCCTCCATGCGCAACTGACTGCTAAACTGCCACGTCCTCAGTGCAGAGCAGGGCTGAGTGTCCAAGGTGGGACTTTGCCAGAGAGTCCATCACTGACTGCAACAACATATAAATGCTTTCATGTCCTCCTTCCTCATGTGCTGCTGCACCTACTGCCCTGTCATTTAGGGAGGAATAGCTGCCCCTCACCTCTACCCTGCACTGCCCTGTCTCCACATCTCACCTGGGAGTCGGGCATTTTCCGGACTGAAGAGATCTTCCAGCCCCATTTTCCTCAGCTTTTCCTTGACGCTGAAGCTGTCCTCGACACGGAAGCGAGGGAGGTAGACAAAGAGAGACATCTCCTTCATGGAATCTATCCAGCCCTGCAGCTTCTCTGATGTCAGGTCTCGCTCCACCTCCTCCAACGCTGTCCCAGCACTGGGCAGGACCAGCACCATCGTGATATCGTCCCCTTTGTAAGGCAGCTCCAGCACCTGGACTTTGTCCTGAGGGATGAATGTGTAGTGGAATTTGGACTCCTGGTACATAATTGGAACTTGGCAGGTCTCACCACTAGCTTTATGAAATATATCCAATTTTGTGTTTGGAGCTGGGAACTGCAATTTCCAGTGCCCCTAAAAAGGAGAGGGGGAAAACAAACATGAGCACCATTTCTCCTCCACAGAAATGTGCTGCTCCCCCAGTTTTGTTAGCTGTACCTTAAAATAAATGGTGTTGACCAGGACCAAGACAGTGAGATCATCAATACCACTTTCTGGGATCACTTCTGTAATGCGCTTATCTGTCTTATTAGCCACCCACTCATTAATGATCTGCCTGGAAAGTTCTGGCTTCTCCTAAAGGAAGAGACCAAAAAAAGGTTAAGCCAGGGGTTTTAAACTGCTCTTTGTACCTCTTCTGCAGGAGACAGGTTCACAGGTATGTGCTGGGGAAGGACAATGAAGTTTAGGTATGACGAGTGGGGACGTGGCTGTGGTTAAGGTGAGCTGAAGCGAGAGGAGCTGCACCCCAGATTCCCTATTGCTTTCACTCGTGTCCCACACACCCAGAGCAGAGCACTTCCTCTGGGCAAAAGACAGGGATGCAGCTAAAGCAGAAGGACTGGGGGTGGGGGGTGGAACCAAACAAAAAAGCACAGTTCTGAGTAGTTCAAACTCACTTTGAAGTTCAATGGCCAGAGTTTTGCTCCATAAACGATTTCACTGATGTTCTGGTAAGTCTCATTAAAGACCAAAGATTTTTCCCCAAAGAGACGGTTGGCTGATACCAGCTCTGAGGATTTGTTTGCTTTCTTGTAAAGGCGGCAGTTCAGCTTGGCAAAGAAGAAATGGATCTGATCCGATGTCTTCTCTGAAATGGTGTCAAATTGAAAGACCTGGACAAGCCAAACAGCAACAAGGAATCCATGAGGAGGCTCTTGTGCTCCTGGGCCCCAGAGGAAATGGAGGTGCAGCCTTTGCCTCAACAGCAAGAAATCTGCAGGCCCTCAGAGCTTCACCCTCCATATGTGGGAACCCAAATCTACGGAAAATCAACACATCACCAACCCAAGACCTCCTTTGGAGAGTCCAAATGGAGGATTAAACTCTGCTGAGATGTGGAGGTGCTACTCCTCTTTCCAACACCAGTTTTCTTGCTCTCTATACCCCGCCTTTGACTGGCCCCAGCTTTCCCTTTAAGTGCTGTTAAATTTAACACGGTGTTCATAACCCCCAACCACACCCCAGAGATGATCATTGCACCAACAGGGCCTAGAAGCAGCTCTTGGGTCATACCAGGTCACGGGAGGACTCACATGTGCTAAACCCTCCTGTGACAATGCTAAAGGCTGCTCCTTCCCAGGAGGAATTCTCATGGCCTGTTGAGTATTTCTGGTACATCTTACCTATTTTTAGGGAATGGGAATATGCAGCAATCATTTTGAGGGTAGATTTTTGCAGCATAGGGAATTCTTTATCTGTTCCCAGCTGCCAGCTGAAAGGACAATTATGGTTTGTCTACTGCTATCCAGCCTCGGGGCTTTAAGGCACAGAAAATCCCACAGCACATTGCTCTTTATGGACCTCCAAGACCTTTGGCACTGTTTCCTATAAGGCAAAGGTGGTGTTAGCAGCCCTTTCACAGGAAAAAGGGGGATTAGGAGCGCAGGTGTGGGTAGCTCAATGGGAGAAGGTTCCCCTTCCAGTGGGAAGGGCTGCTCAAAGTGGAATGCACAAGTGACGATTTTGGAGATGTGGTTATAGCTGCTCCACTCAGGCTGTGTGGATACTGGCAGGAGACCTCCAACATTATTTGTTCCAGAGGTAGGATCTATAAGGACAGCAACAGAGGGGACAAGCAGAGCAGTTTGATTTGCACCTCCTCATTGCAGGGAGAAAGGCTCCTCTGGGCTGAGGTCTCCCATTGGAGAAAAAGGTATGGGCAGCATCAAACCCCCATAGCAGGCAAATTGTCACATGAGTGGGTCTGACATTGAGAAGGATACTGGGACAGGCAGGGAGTCCCATGGCAGAGCCAGAACTCAGACTACCTCTTAGTCTGGGATCAGAACTATCCCCTCAGTACAGGGGCAAGAGGTGGAGGGAGAGGTTCCCCGTGTACAGGCTCCCCTGCCCTGGAAGTCAGGTGGACTGGAAGGTCTCCCATGTGTCTGATTTTTGACCCAAGGAAGAGAGAGAAGGAATGTGAAGAAGTTCCTCTCCCAACGGAACTTGATATCATGGTTTTTCCTGCTTTTTACATAGGGAAAAGCTTGGCTCAATCTGCAAGAAGCAAACTGTTGCCATTCCCTTGTCTCACCTTCCAAATGGACTTCCTTTCCTCCAGATGAAAACTAACCTCTCAAACCCAGGAATGCTGGATCCAAATAGGGAGTAAGGGGAAAGAGCTGAGATCTAAACAAATCCAGAGACAGGGCTTGGAGCAACCTGGTCTAGTGGAAGGTGTCCCTGCCCATGGCAGGGGGTGGATCAAGATGAGTTTTAAGGTCCTTCCAACTTGTGATTTCCTTCCCAAAGCAAGGAGTCGTCCTGACCCTGAGAGTAGCCATTAGCCATGATCGCCTTTCCTGTTTTTCAGACCTGGTACAGGAAAAGGCTGAGGAATCTCCACCAACCTCCATGAGCTGCTGGAGGGTGCTGCCACAGGCTCCAAGCTTGGTCATGGCAAAGGCTGTGGAAATGCTGAGGGGTGACATGAAGATGTTTTCCCCATTGTCCTTGGAGTCAGCCAGGTACTTGTAGAAGATGACAGCAAACCGAGAGTTGGCTTTTGACAGCTCCCAGACCCGGGGGTTGGTGGACTCCGGGAGCTTGTCCTTCGCTGGCTCTTGCCCCTCATCCTCCTGGGGTTTCTTTTCGGGGTTGCGATAGATGCAGATGGGGTTCACGGGGATGTCGCGTGGCTTCGCGGTGCATATGTCTTCCACGGCGTAGTGCTCAGGGGCAGCCAGCCCCCAGACACTGAGCAGACACACCACAAAGAGATGCATTGTCCTGCAACCAGAGAGAGAGCTTAGACATGCTGCCTGTCCATGAAGCCCATGCTGCCACCACAGCCCACGGGCCCATTCCAGCCAACATCACAGTGACAGCAGCCCCACAGTCCTCTCCAATCCTCCTTTTGCCCTGGACATGCAGGATAAACGAGGACAGACAGATAGTGTGCTCACAGGCAGGCTTGTCCTCCTGCTATGCTTTTAGAAGCAATACACTGAAACCAGTATCTTCCCAGTGACCTGGGGCCCCTCTTTTTTAAGCAGCAGGCTCAGCCTTGAGAAGTTTGTACCAAAATGGATGATTTGAACTTTTGAGTCCTCTGCATTGGCCAGTGAGGTGGCTACAGTGTAAGGAGCCTACTAGGCTCACCTCAGCTTTACAGTACTTTTCAGTTACTGATGTAGGAGATACTATGGCGAGAAGAAAGGTGGTAAGGAAAAGGTCTCCAAGGAAGTTGGTCCTTCTATGGACTGAGCATCTTTAATCCCCAAAAAATGTACTTTATAAGCACATATGGTATAGCTGGTGCATCACACCAATTCCTGTCCAAAGTTCATACCACCTCAATGCAAACTGGTTGTCCTTGTTACCTAAAGAGTGCAGGCTAATGTTAATTACTGTGTTCCAGCAAAAGCAGGTCTCTGAAAATCTCCCAGCAAGAGAGATATAATTATATTTTCCTTTTGCTAAACCCACTGAACCTTAGAATGGTTTCAGTTAAAAGGAACCTTAAAGATCACCTGGTTGCACCCCCTGCCATGGGAAGGGACACCTTTGCTAGATGAGGTTGTTTCAAGCCCCATCCGACCAGGCCTTGGACACTTCCAGGGATGGGGCAGCCACAGCTTCTCTGGGCAACCTGTGCCAGAGCCTCACCACCCTCACAGGGAACAATTTCCTCCTAAATCCCATCACCCACCAGCTCGGGCAGCAAAGCCTCCTGAGCCATCCCACGGTCGACAGAGCATGTCCTGCACGCTGCAGTTCTAAGATGCCCTTTGCATGACTGCTTTGTTTATGTACCCCATGGGAGGAAGCTCAAGCACCACAGCCACAACAGTCTGGAAAACAACTACTGCGAGGGGCTGGCAGCCTGCACAGGTCTTGCCTGCCTCAAGGCACTTTTTCAAACACGTGTCTAAGTCGGGTAGGTCTCTGCCTGCCTCCACATATTCACTGCCATGGTTACCAAGCACTGCCTTCTGAGAAACTAAATTAGAAGTCACCTGCATTTAGCACTGGTGACCTCCATGTCTGTGATCTTCCAGTGCTGATGGGCCAGCACCTGCTGGAGGAAAACTGGAGCACCTCAAAGGCTGATCTGGGATGAAGGAGACCTCAGTTCTTCCACAACCCCCTCCCTGGGCTCTTGGCCAATGACTTCCTCTGTGCTCCAGTTCCTCTGCAAAAGCAGAAACTACCTCATCTGGCACCAAGACTGTCTGGAGGCCCAAGGCTGTGTGATAGCACAGCAAAACAAGAGGGACTCACTCAGGCCATGGCCACAGCTCTAGCTGGCAATGACACAGATTATCTTGCGAAAGGTTTAGGACAGATGCAACATCACAAAGGGTAAAAAAAAAAAAATCTAAAAAGGGAGGGAAGTTAACCAATTACAAAAACAAAAAAAATCCAAGGCAAGAGAAAGGAAAAATATTAAGACACCTGAAAATACTCCAGGAAGCGCTGTTCTTTCAAACCTTTCAATCCTACAGGAAAAGTCAGCCAGCAAGAAGCCAGACACTCCAGAGTTCTGCAATCCTGGGGCCAGGAGCAGAGCTCTTCACTGCCTGCAGCAGCTCTCCCTCACCCCACACTTGGTCCTGCAGCTCCAGCAGCACTGACACACTTGTGGCCACTCCCACCATGGAAAGGACAGCCTCACCATGGTCCCTGCCCTGTCACTCCACTCACTTCCAGGGAGAGGCATGTCCTGCCCCTGTCTATACAGGGACAAACACCTGCTTCTGTCAAGCCAGAAGCAGCTCGTGGTGTCTGCCATCACACAAAGTGCTGCTAATCTCATCTCATATTTAAAGGCCAGAGCACAAGAATGGGGAGGGCATCTCCATCCTCACATTGTCCTCATTAAATGAGAAAGATTGCCTGTTTTTACTGTGCAGTGAAGTCCTGACTCCATCAGTTCAGGGAAGATACAGGACTTTATGCTAATGCCTTAATTCTGCTTTACCATCCATTAAGGTTGACCCTGCCTCTGACACATCCAATCTTGTCTCTTACAGGCAATAGCCCCTGCTGTTTCTTAGACTAACTCTTTGTCGTAGCATTTGGCCAAAACCCACTCCTCCTCCCCCCACGGGTCTTCATCACTCCCTTTTCCTCTGCAGCACTGACACACACTCCATGTGTCAACCTGGAAGGATACCAAAAGTATTCCCACAACAGCACTGCCTGAAAAGGGGTTACTGGCAAGGGGAAATGTAGAAATTAGAAAAGGTTCTTACGCGGGTGAGGCAACAAAAAGTGCAGAAAGCCAAGGAAGCAAGTTGCTGATTCAGCTCAAAATCAGAAGGCTCTGGGGAAACGTCGAGAAACTCCCCCATCCCTCCGCTGCTGTGCAACACGGCTGGGCTCTCACCAGCACACGCTGTTTCCACCCCACTCTTCCATGGCTGTAGGACAGGATGATTAACTGGGCTAGCAGGCCCCCAGCACCCACCCTGCTGAACCTACTGGGGCTACTGGTAGTGGTGGGAGTGTTCCAGAGCACCCAAGCACTAATGTAAAATAGCTCAACCCATTTTGAGATTAATTCAGGCTCTTAAGAAACCTTCCCCACCACCTCACACCCCAAAACCAGAGTCCAAAGCAAACCAGCAGTGCTCTTTCACAGGCAGCAATTACTCAGGACATCCTGACTTCATTAACTGCCCTCCACACCAAGACTGCTGCAGGCTGGGGATAAAAGTCAAGCCTGACAATTTAGAAAGCCAGCCTTCATGACAGCTAGGGGGGGAGGACCCTCTCTAATAGGGCAAAAAGTTGCTCTGGCAGGAGGTAAAATTCATAGGCTCATACTAAGGGAAAAGAAGCTGTTTCAAGGAATTAATTAACAATGAAAGATGGGTGGAATCTGTTTCTCTTACCTTCCCCTGTACCTCCAGCCTTCTGCTCTTAGGAGGTAAATGCAAATTTTTGAGAGAACAATCTTGCTTGAGCCCAAACCAGTTTCCCCACTGGATTTCTATGCTCAGAGCTGAGACAGCAGCAGGGGATGGTGGGAGGGGAGTAGGATGCTAAGGCCAAAGGCTGATGACCAGCTGCTGAAGGTTAAGTAAAGAGTAGGAAAAAAAGAGGTAATGTTTAGTTTGAAAGAGGTTTTAAAGTTCAATCCAACAAGGGAGAGTTTGACCACATACTCCACACGAGTGCCACATGCCCTCAGTTTTTGCCAAAAGAAAATGAACTGCTTATCCCAGGAGAAAAACCTCAAAACCTTCAAGAGCTTGAATAAAAATTACATAAGGTATTTGTAGATCTAATTTTGGGATCTTGTAGCTAAGCAAAATGTTTCCCCCATCTGACCCAAGCCCTGTCACCTGTTCCCCATCTCCTGAATAGACACTTCACATTCTGCAGTTTCAAATACATCCCATCTTAAACACACTCACCTGGAACAGGCTCCCCAGGGAATAGTCACAACTCCAAGGTTGCCAGAGCTCCAGGAGCATTTGGACAGCACTTTCAGGCACAGGGTGGGATTGTTGGAGTGACTGTGCAGGGCCAGGAGTTGGACTCTGCAATCCTGGTGGGTCCCTTCCAGTCCAAGATAGTCTGTGATTCTGTGACCTTTCACTTGCACAGCAGGAAAGCTGAGGATTAACAGCAGCTCCCCCAACTCCTGTCCAGATTCACAAGGCAGAGTAATGAGCAGGACTGAACACCATTTCTGATCCAGGATGCAGCTACTCTACAAATTCTGCAGCATTGCCCCCTGAATTTCAAATCCCAGGAGCAGGCTGGCTCAGCAGGTGCTTGAGCTGTCCTGTTCCTGGCCCCCAGTAAGAGGAACATTTTCCCTTAATGGAAAACGCAATTGCAAACTGGTTTGCGTTAAGTAAAAGACCTTACTGTATCAGTATGGGACATAGTTAAATGGGACAGAGATTGTGGAGATTAATTGAAGGGTAATGTAAAAAATGTCCTCCATAAGAAAGGAAGGACTCACATACTGTACCCTGTTACTTCAGGTGGCTGCTGGTTTAATTTTTTGAGGTAACTGACATGCTCATAGATTCCCAGGGTTTTCAGAGTGATTAGGGATGTTCCACACCCAGGCAGACATCCAAGTACAGGTTTCCATTTACCCAGTGCTCAGAGGCAGTTTAAAGCAGTAAAACCAAAAGCAAACAACTATGCAGATCCCACAGAGCTCCTAAGGCATTTCTTCCAGGGTAGTTGAGTAAATCTATCTTTTGAATGCAGCACGTAAATGGTAATTCATTGCTGGTTCAGCTCCAAGCAGCAACCCAGCACTGGCATCTGAGCAGAGCTATCCCTTGAGGAAGCACCCAAGGTGGCCAGTGTCTTAATACAAACTGCTAGATGCCTTCTTTGCTCTAATATAGGGACTGCTTTCCTATCAAAGCTCCTGCTCCCAGACCCAAAGCAAGGATCAGAGGCTCAAAACCATCAAGGACCAAAGCCTGGCAGCCTGTGACAAGACAGATGAAGCATCATGCTTTGGTTTTAGTGTCTCCCATACTTTTAGTCCTGGAGACAGGGAGTTGGAGTTCACAGTTAGGAGGAAGGCGATTACAGAAACAACTGCACACATCCTAGCTGGAAAGAAACAGTTCTTAAACATATCTGATTGATGAGAAGGAACATCAATTGCCTTAACTTTGTTTTGTGCTTTGGGTGTTCACTGTTGAGTTTCGTGGCTACGCACAGGGAAAATTACTCTTGCACTCACAGTGTGAGATGGGATCAAGGAATCTCATGAGCTATCCTTTTCAAGATTCTTTCTATCCTGCTATCCATATCCAAAGAGAAAAAAAATTCCAGCAGGTACCATCCACTTGAGCCTGGTCTCCCCTTTTCCACATAAAGAAACTCAGCAAGTTTCCCCCAACCTCTCTTGATGCAGAGCACCCACCACTTCCTTCCAGAGGCATCTGAATTTCCACAGTGCTTCAGATCTTCCTTTTAAGAGCCAGCCACTGTAGGAATTCAGCTCTCTTTTTTTTCCTTCTGAAGTGAGTCAGTACATGAGGATCCTGAATCCTCAGACCAGCAGGAGAAAGGGTAAGGAATCCATCACCAACTGAAACTTAGTTTTCTGCTGGTTTTCCCACTAAATACAATTTCCTTTATAGGAACTGAATGCATCGAGTCATCCAACAAATAAGTGTGGAAGTGTGAGGGGGCCTAATAATGAGCAGTGGTGGGCTGCAGCCCAGCAAAACACACCTTACCTGCATCCATGGTGCCCAGGCTCAAGAATAATAAACACAATAGTAATGAACATTATGCACAAAGTCCAGGGGGAGACAGCTGTGCTGGCCCTGGAGTAGGAAAAGGAACAGTTTTACAGTGAAGCAGCAGCTTCATCCAGTTCCAGATTTACAGACAATGACTTGTTAAAGGCCACAAAAAGGTGTGAAAGGAGAAGATGAAAAACCACAAAGCAGACTGTGGATTAAAACTTATTCTCACTTTAAGGCAAGTTCCAAACCAGGCTCAACATTAGACAAATGCTGCTCACTCCTTGTTGCTCTGAAGGGTCTGGTTTGCTTTTTAAATATGTAGACTCTGAGCAATTAACAAAACTGATTATTTTGAGTATCTTTTCTTGTTCACCTCTGGTGAACAAGTGAAGGAGCCGCTTTGCTTCCAGGTAAAGTCAGGAGAGAACACACCAAACCCAGGAGACATGTGGCTTCTCTGCTATTTGGTATCTCTTATGCTCCAGCCCAGCAGAGAACACATACCTTGCGCTGGTGAAAATCTTACACAGATAGTCCGATAGTCTTACACCTCACACAAAATTTAGAAGAATGTACATTCATCCCAGACAGAAAACAAGAGATATTTCAAAGTGTTCTTCATTAATTTATCATTTAATATAAATGCTGACAGAAAAACAGGTAAGACCTTGTAGACACTTCCATCTATTTACAAACCAAATACTGAATCACCCTTTTTTTGTTCCATCTGCAACTCAAAGGACCCTTAGACATTCTGTGAGAGCAAGGTGAGGTTGAGTCAGCTTTAAGAGGGAGAAAAGCAAGGTGAAGAGGGAAGAAGAGATAACATTTCAACATATGGCTTTTTCTATAAAACTGCCATGCATGTACAGTAGGTCTCCATTCCCTTGTTCTTTCATACAAAAGTGACACTGTTGGGTCTATAGGTCTGAGAATTAAATAAAGGAGACCAATACTGATTTTCAGATCTCTGGATCCTCTTGCCTTTTGCCTCCTTCAATGCATTCTATCCACTTCAGCAGAGTATCTAGAAGGTTTTTCTTTCAAGTCTAAAAATCATATTGTAGGAGTAAAGACGCAGGGAGTTGGATATAGGGAACTTTTTTCTACTCCTTTTGTTATCTCAGTTTTCCCTAAAGGTAGCAAAGCATCTAACGTTTCCTGGAAAAGAGATAGCAATTCCCCATGTACCTCTGAACATCTTTCCCATGACCAGGTCTGTATGTACAAGACTTCATAATTCTCCTGAACTTGCAAAGATTTCAATTTATGGAATTCTCGTCATACATTCTACTTCATCTCTACTCCTATTGCAAATGTTGTGATCGTTACAAACAATAAATATCCACAATATCAACCCAGAGTCAGCCATTCCCACGAAGGATTAAGAATATTTGTTTACGGGAAAGAGAAACAGGAAAGGAAGGAAACAGCAGAAGAAGAAAAGCAAGGAAAAACACAAGGAGGTTTTGTTTAGCACTGATTCATGAGAACAGCAGACAGAATTTCACTTATCTAGGATCCTAAATAAATTTAAGAAATAGTTCATAACCTGACTCAACAAACCTCATGGTCTCCTTTATTACCTAGACTATCCTTTATTTTATTTCTTGTTAAATATACCTCTGCAGGGCACAATCACATACAATCAATACGATTGGATAATTACATGAGCTCTATCCCAAGCATATATGCACCAATGTTAAAGTTACTTAAAAAACCAAACAAAACAAACAACCCAAAAAATAAAATAAACTCCACCCAAAAAGGTGATAATGACCGCAGAATGTCTCGGGGAGACTTGTACGTAACTAACAAGATAAAGAAAATTAGGCTTACAAAAACCAGGAAAAAATCGTATATCGAGAAATCCCACAACTGGAAGTAGATGATGTCAAAGGAGAAGTGGAAGCTGTCATATACATCCCACACTTCTTCCTCCCTCCTCTCACACATGTCTTTCTTCACCTCTTCCTCCCCATAGCAACAAATACAAGGGGGGGAAGAAGCTACCAGTTAGAGAAAATATGGAAAAATAGCCAAGCTACAGCACAGTTGCTAAGCTGACTTCAAGGAAAGATCCTTTTAGCATGGAGGCTGCTTACACAGCAAGCAGAGGCTAAAGGGGGAATGGGGACTCCTTAAAATTAGGAAAAACTTTAAAAGTCATTAGTTTTGCCCATGTTGATCAGCTTCACTTACGAGAGGCCGCAGATGAACGGTACCAATTGTGAGCTGGGCAGCAACTGTGATGTGAACGGGATTACTTCTTCCTCTCAGGTTGCTTCATGCATTTATTAAAGGCTGCTGCCAAATTTCTTGTTTAAAAGCTACAAATATAGAGGTCAGTGCACAGATCCAGTTGTGGGATCCATCTGATATACAATCTGGTTTGGATGCCAAAGACTTGTGAGTACTGTCTGCCACAGAATTATTAATAAAATCTTTTTAACATTACAAAGAAGCAAATAATTTCTTGAACATCAAATACTCCACAATATTCTTTTTTTCTCCTTACAGATACATTTACCTCATATATATTTCACATGTAATTCCATCATGTCTAATGCTTTTTATTTCCAGAGACTGCACTACCTGTTGCTTTTGTCTCTCCCAATACTGTATATTTCAAATTGAAGTGGACAATTGTGTTTTCCTAAAACTTGCAGATCTTCAAAACAGTTGTTTCCTGGCATATGAAAACATCCAACCAGTATATACAAGGAAAGCAGCCTTGCTGGGTGAAGTTAGGCATCTAAACCTTCCCAACTGCTGAACACCTTGCAATTGGCATTAAAAATCATACACAAACTCACTGGAATTGCAAAGACTGCCTGGGAAAGATCAGTTAATTATTCACATTACTAAGCTAGAGGCATCCAATTTTGATTATTATGGCCACATATTTTAAGTGTCAAATGACTGTGATGTTCCTGATGCAGACAAATCCACATTGCCATGCGCTTTTTTTATTGGGAAATTTCAGAAAAAGCTGCAGCCTCTTTACTTGCCACACTTCCCATGGCACAACATGACACTTGCCAATTGGAAATAAAATTATAAAGAAAATAAACGTTAAGTTTGTTCTCCTTTCTCTGCTAACCAAGGCTCTACCTACATCACAAGAAGTGCTTTGAAGATTGTGACAACACTAAGCAGTTACATTCTTCTTCCTACAGAAGAATAAAGGCCACGTGTTAACTACAGAAGGATACTGTGCTGGGATAACATTTCCCCAAATCCCTTTCTTATGTTGTATAACTAGAATTAACTCTAGTCTCTGTCATCGCCTGATATTCTAACACAAAATAATGCAGTTGGTAACAGATGACTATGGAAATGAAAATTCCCAATGAAGTTTTTGACATTTTAAGAAACTATTTGAATTGAGAGCAAATCAATTTGTGCTACATAATAATCTTATGTTGATTTAACACAAGTAACAACCACCCATCTCTTGGCACCATAGCTGTACACAAAAGGTGGCTTAGAAGAGCCGCTTCATTTTCCTCAGAATTCAGTTTACACTTACTCAAGGAAAATGGATGTTTTTGCAGTTCATAACTCCATTACCATGTAGACAACTCAAGAACTCTTGCTCCCTTTTTCTTCCTCCAGGGGAATTGATTTATTGTGATACAAGAAATTAAGTTGCTGACACACTAACTTTTTTTGGGTTGTTTTTAAATCAGCAATGTTAGGAAGCAGGAATGGAGGGCTGTGTTTTGGGGAAGTGAATGACAACAAATTTGAATATGAAGGTAACATCATGCTCCAGCAGCACTGCTCTGTGTTCCTTCTATCTATCCTATGACCACAAACACTTCTCCATACACACACAGACAAGCACAAAAACTTGCACACTGCATATGTTTGGGTCTTTTATCCCATTTTAGAGCAGAGAAGGTGGCTGCCACTCCCACTGCTGAGCCTCCTGAACACTGGCATGGCATTTCTTGGACCATAAAAGCAGGTCTGAAAGAGCCAGCCCAGGAGAGATACTTTACACTAGGGGTCTTTCAGATGACTGTCCTGTAAGTCTGCTTTGTTATAGTCCCAAATTATAAATGGCAATGGAAATGAAGGTTTATGTTACTCAGACTTTAAGAGATTTCTCTTTGAACCTTATGAAAACTTTAGTAACAAGTCTGCTAGCGTTTGAGTAGCTCAAGGAAAGGAAATGCAAGCAGCTTTCTTGTATTATCAATAAAAGCCTCACTCCTGGCCTTTTCTAATACAAAATCTGCCCCAACTTACTCAATCCATGCTGTCAAGAGACAATATCATCACAAGTTTGGTTCTTCCACATCTAATTTAATGCAATGCTAGTGTTTCACAAATCTTTTCAGTCCCAGTGGACTTAAATGTCAGTCACATTTGTAACACAGATTTATCTTTTACTGTAACTGAAGAAATTTTCAATCAGTATTCAATTTAGAAACACTTAACGACAAGGCTTCTTGGATTATAACATTTCTATGTTCCTTCTCCCTCTCTAAATGAGCCATTCAATCAGCTGAAAGAGTGCATGAGAGACTGAAAACACATTACAACACCTCAGATACATCTCAGTACACTGCAAATTGTATGACTAAATGGAATTATTTTCCACAATTCAATGCATGGGCAAGGCTTGACAATATTAACTTCTGGAATTGTTATTAGGATAATACAGTCAACTCACAATACCCTACACAAATGTCTGACAACCAAAATGGCTACACCAGGGGAAAAAAAGAGTGTAAAGCACAAGTCTTTGGCTCTCCTTTAAAGACAAACAGCAGTTTACCATGTTTATACAGATCCCCTGTTTGCCTACCAGTAGGGGCAATATCACATTTGTGCATCACTGAGTAATAACACCATTAGAAAAGGCAACTTCACAGAAGTTATTGGCTAAGCGAATTCATTTGAATGCTCTGTTTTGAGGCAGCAAGCTGTCACTGTTACACAATCAGGGAGGGTGGATGGGCAAGCTACAGAAGAAAGACACAAAAACGGGAGAGACAGCTCAGAAAAAACTACACAGAGAAGAACATGAGAACAGGGATAAAAGTGCTGCTAGCTTGAAATGTGCTCTGATCTACAGAAAAAATGTTCTACTCTGAAATGGGACAGCATGCAAGAAGGGCAGAATAAAAAGTTTAAACTTCTCCTATTAAGAAAAAAGAACTAGGTCACAGGACAGACAGATGAGATATTGATAGAAGGAGGGAAATAACATCACAGAATAAACAGACATCATCTATATACTGACTGAATCACTGACACACTGAAGCTTAACCTACCACTTCAAGCTTCCTATTCTGAAGGTTTGTCCGTGCTGTCCATCTGGCTGAAACCCAGATATCAATGAGGGTTCAGAATTGTCTGGTGCAGCAGAAAACTTAACCTACCTACCAAAGGATGCAGCAGTGCCCTAGCACCATGGTAATACCTGCTTCTTCTTGCCCAATAGAAGGAACAAAACCACTTGGTAGTCAAGACCAACTTCACTGAGGTGGCCAGAATTCTTGTACAACTGGGACAATGATGGGCTACAGGAATGAGTGTAGCAAGACACAGTCATTCCAGACATTTTCATGCTTGTTAGCTGCAAACATCAATGCTGCCACTACATATAGAGCTATCTGTCCCTCATGGTCTCCCAGTTTTTCCACAAAACTGGAACATTTTAGGTGCAGTTTCCAGAAAAAACTTAAGAGCATGCACTGCATTTTGTTGTTTGGTTTGTTTAATCAACTAAACTTCTGCAAAAAAAGCAGAAAAAGGGTAAGAGGAGGAGGGGATGAAACAAAGTCAAAAATCAATACTGTTAGTAGATATTAAACAAGCTATTTAACAAGCCAAACTATAATTCTGGGCAAACAGGGCATTCACCTGGACACATTGATCACAACAAGGACATCGTGCACAAAGTACAGCACAGAGAGCTGGATGAAGGAGAAAAAAAACCCAGTAAGGTCTTCCTTCTAATCCACAGATTTTGGAAGCATTCATCATATGTAGGTCAGTAACCTAAGTAAGTGCTTACTGAAGAATTCCAGGAGAAAACGTGGAGAAAAGAACAATCCCTCACCTGGTAAGGGAACTAGGAAATAGAAGGTAAAGAGGTTTTTGCCCCTCCAGATTTTCTTCCTAGTATTACAAACGAATCTGTAGTGTCCAACATATCATAACCATCTTTGAAAATTGATTTTACATCCACAATTACTACAGTGAAAAAAAGGCACATTCTGGGCTTGTCCTCCTAGATTAGAATATTGCACTAATTATCTTGACTAAGATGAGCTCCCTGTGTTAATAAAGATGCAGCAGAAAGGAGCAAACTAATTAAACTTAAGGAAAAGGCTGACCTGAGGGTGGTGCTCTGCATGAAGGATGAGAGGGCCCAGGGCACGTGTCAGGTGACTTGGGAGCAGGCAGCCAGGAAAAGACCTTCATCCTCCTCATGCCCAGTGCTGAGAAGGGAGGAGTAGACCTGATGGCCTCCCAACTGCATCACCCCAGTTCTGCTGGGCTCCAAGGGGCCTGGCTGGAATGCTTAGCTTCAAGTAGGAGATACAGATGGATAGGGGCAAGGGGAGATGAAGTTGTTTCAGTGCAAAGTTGATTCTTTGCCAAAAGTTAAAAGAGGCATCAGAAAAAAGCAAGCTTCAAACTACTCTAGGCAATTAAGAGGCCAAAGTTCAACTGAGAGCAAAATAAATCTGTGTTAAGACACATGGAAAGTGTGGGGGGGTGTGGTGAAAAATGCTTTTATTTTCATTCAGTGCTTCTACCTCCCAGACATTTAATCACAACAGCTGCGCTCATGCGAAAAAATTCTTAAAACATACCCAATATATATACAGATATAACTATGTATATATGTATATATATATTTATATATAAATTTTTATTTAAATAAAAAAGAAAGCTCGAATCCCAAGCCAATATGTGTATCAAATCCTTGACCAGCCAGGTCTGTAGGGCATAATCAAATTCAATGTGAAATAGTATATAAACGCGGTGCCTTGACTGGGCAAATTAAATAATTGCTACTCAAAAGAGTCTTCTGTTTGGACTCTCCTACTGGTAGGCAATAGTGAGACTGTATCCCCTCCCACCCCCCTGTT
>WEKY01012856.1:193191-284283 GCA_013390045.1 Picathartes gymnocephalus | reverse complement strand
TCCCCTCCCACCCCCCTTTTGTTTTATTTAACAGTATGATGAATGCAAAGCTTAGCCCAAGGTTGCTATAACCTCAGCAGGAGTTAAGGTTAAGGAAAAAAAAACTAAAACCCAAGAAAATTTATCAACTCTTGCTTTACCCAACCAAAGCAATGCAGTAATTTATTACATAACCAGTGCTTTCCCACTTAGTAGTCTAACCCAGAAAGAAAAAATGAGAACAGGCCAAGAAGGTAGAGAGTGAGCAGCACTTGAAAAATCATTCTCAAGAGGTCTTCATATCCAGGATCTTACCTCAGTGTATGCCAAAAAAGTAAAAAAATGTGCAGCAAGAACAAAATCCTTAATTAAAAAAAAAAAAAAAAAAAAAAAAAAAAAAAAAAAAAAAAAAAAAAAAAAAAAATCAAAAGAGACTTACAGCTTCTCTGGCTAACGCCTACAAAGCATCTACCTGGAGAAGTATTAGATCTATCAGGCAAAATTTGTTTCTCAGTACTTTTGACAAAATCTGTGCTGCACCTTCAGTTTACTTTGGTGCAATTCTTCCCCCATGAAACAGGAATCGAGGGTGGATTCACTGCAGCCCTGACAAACTGCAGGTTGATACTCAGGTGTCAGATTCTAACATACACAGATCTTAAACAATGCCAGCCTTTAAAAAGGACCACACCTTTGCAAAGACTCTGTCATTTGTAGTTCAGCAATTCAAGCAAGAAGCTCAGGTTAAATTCCTGGCCACAATGGGAGGAATTGCGTTAAGCATGAAGCTTGCTGCACATCTTTTGACACTGCAATTCACAGCTACTCTCCAACTCTCATTCCTTGTTTAACCTTAAACCATACAAGGAACTGGCCAAATTGTTTTAGTAAGGTGATAAGGAATTATGCACTGGGTATGTAATAATACCAAAATAAAAGAAAAAACCTACTTCATTAAGATCATACAATTAATCAAACAGAGTATATATATAATATCTTTTTTTTTAAGCCCTGGGATTCAAGGCGTCCAAAGTTATTAAAATAAAGTTCATTCACAGAACAAAAACAAATTTAATTTGAATTGCTTGCAGATACTGCTAATTTTCATTTTTTTAATTAAAAAATGCGTTAATGTGAACTATGTGCAGGATTTGTTTCTAGTAGTTGTGTTTGTGCACATTGCCTCTGGACCTGCTGCTCTGCTACTGCTGCTGCTCCTGGGTTTCTCCAATCACCCCTGGAAAAAAACACAAGATGGAAGCTGCCGACACCTCAGCAGAAGGAACTCCAGGGTGTGCTGGCCTCGCTTCATGGAGCAGATGTGGGTGTCACTCCCCCTCGCTGGGAGTCATGGCCATCTCCTCCTCCCTCGGGGTCCTCTGACAGGCTGAGAGATGCCATGTTGTTTGACAGGAGGCCAATGTTCTCTTGGGTCAAAGGTGATCCATTCGGAACATCACTGCTGAAGGGAAGTTGAGGAGAAAGGGGAAGTGGGTGAAAAGCAATTACTGAGATTTTTCCATTATTTTTAAGTAAGAGGACTTCAGTGTACACATTCCAGAATATTTAACTTACCTAGATAATTTATCTTTTTTTTTTCCCCCCCTAAATTTAAAAATATAAACAGTTGTTTTGATTTCATTAATTTCACAGCACCATATGGAAAAATTAGTTCCTGCTCTGGAGGTGTCAATCTGATGGTACAGCGCAGAACTCCAGAACTGGTTATAAAAAGAAGATGCAGACTTCATCAGCAATAATGTATTTATTCAGAAAATGCTCATTCTGAATAAATATTAAGATTTGAAACTGCTCACATGAAGTTATGTAAACATCCAAGCTTCTCTGTTCAGTGCTAGCCTGAATACATGTAGATACTTGTGGCCATTTGAAAATACTTGCTGTGGAGACTTCCAGCATTCCCAGCCAACATCTTATTCCATCTGTCTATTAAATGTGAACTGAAATCAATCCCAGCACCTACACAGATGAAAGTCCACTACTGACAACTGAAAGTGAACTTAGTTTCAAAGTGCATGCCTTCCCAGACAACATCCACACCACAAACCTTAGCAGGATGGAATAACTTTCACATTTGGGAGATTTCTTGTATTTGAAACTAAAACAGCAGATAAGGATTTCTTTTGTGGTGGCTGCCTAACTCCTGCTTCTCCCTACTAATCGTCCAATACTGACCAGATGGATTACTCTCTGACAGACACTGCAAGTCTTCTGTTGCTTTAATTTATATACAGTCTTATTCCACTCACCGAATCCACAGCTAGAAAGGTCCTTAATTCATGCCTCCACTATAAAAACGTGATTTGTGTTCTCTTTTCCTAGTAGGTGCTTCCTCATCATAGCTGATGTGAGGCAATGGTAATTATTTAATAGGAGAGTGGCCCTGAAGAAGTCAGTCTCCTGTTACACAAAGGCAGGTTGAAGGCCCATGTTACCTGAATGTCAGTGTAAGGTCCTCAGCTGGAACCTTGTTTTGTGGTTCTAACTGTCCATTTTCTGTCTGTTTAGTGGTGCCCAGCTTGTTTTTCATATCCAGTGAAGACTGGCTCTCCTTTAAAGAAAGGACAGATGAAAAATTCTTTAAGAGTGTGTTGAAAGACTTGGAGACTTCATCCCTTAGGGAAAACGAAGGTGGCCTGTAAATTGCAGTCACACAGTTTAACCCACAAAAACCATGAGACAAAAACAGAGTTTTAGATATGCTCATCCTCTCAGGACACAGTAATTCCAAAAAGGAAAGGATGATCCTTGTAACAACAAGCAAAGGCCACAGACTGTAACAGCACACAGACTTCTGAACACTAGCCTGTACCTGCAGATGATGTTTCCTATGCTAAAGCAGTTTATAGAACTCATGGCACAGTGACCGGGGAGACAATTTGGTTTCCATCAAATTCAACACCACGCTTATTTCAAATGGTGACAAATTAACAGCATTTTTAAGTGGCTACATTAAACTTCATGAAGAAGACTCAGGAAACTCCTCAGGAGGTTTTGAAGAATAGAGGAGAAGAGGAAGATGGATGACTCCAGCTGTGGGCATCCAGCAAGGAACCTTTCTGCCAGGGTGAAAGGGCTGCAGCCGGGTACATCTGCATCTCTCTGCCTCCCACTCCCCCAGCACTCACCATGCTCAGCTCACGGGTTCTCTTCCCAATTTCCCTTTCCACCTGGTGTAGCTCCAAGCTCAGCTGTTCACTTGAGATCATCCCAGGCCACTTGGGAGGTGGGGGTGGGGGCTGTGGTTGGCCTGCCAGGGTAGTCGCCTCTCTCTGCAACAGCAGCCTGTTACTAACAGCCTAAATGCATAAAGCCAAGCACATACACAACTGAGCACACGACACACCAAGCACAGAGAGCTCTAAGGCCATAATTCCAGAGTATTGCTCATTTACAAAACCAAGGCCTCCTCTCACTACACTTCACATGTCCCAATTGAAGTCACTTCCAATGCAAGTTTCAACATGTTTCTTTATACACAGACAAGTATTTCATTTTTAAACAAGCAGTCTTAAATACCTCTTGCTGTCATAAATTTGCATGTGTTTTCTTCATATACCACTCCCTTCTCAAAACTAAGACTAAACCCATGAACAAAAATACTACTCTCTTCTGAGCTCTATGTTCAACAAAAGAGAACTGCAGATAAGCAAGTCCGCTGCTTTATTTACAGCAGTAGAATTCATCTAATTCTACAGCAGAGCCAGAATTATTATTACATCATATAAAACATTTTGAGAGATGTAGTTACCAATATGTAGGTCTCCACTGACCCACATCAGGAAAGAGAGGAACAGAGAGGGGCAAGTGACTATGGTCATTCACAAGTTGCAAGTTACTAAAAGCAGTAGCCATGTCAGCCATTCTAAAAATCTGCTAATACTTGTGAATCAGTTCTGCAAGTGTGCGCTCTACATTTAAATACATCATCTTGTACCCCACACAACCCAACATCTGGCTGGTCTTTAAGTAGAAATGCCCATGCAAAAGCAAAATCATCTAGTTCTTCATGCTCTGGCTGAATCGATTGCTGCAACGTTGTAATAGGCAAACCAGTGAAGACTCCTTGATTTCCAGTATCTACATGCAGCTTTAAACACAAGAGATAAACTGAAAGCTGTTCTTACTCAAAATAACTGACTAATTCTGCAAAATTCATATTATGACAAAATCAAGGCTGAACATTGAACTCTGCAGGATTTAACGCTGACACAATCACAACAATGATGAACAAGAGAAGGCCACTTAGAGGTTTTGCAACTTTCCAATACTCTTGTATTATGGCAAAGGCAGACATGCAAGATTGAAAACATTTTCTCCTCTCATTCCCAAACAAGAGCACAAGAACATAAGCTACGTTTCAAGTAACTAACAAATGTATATTACTGCAAATACTGTTGTGACTTAATTGTGAGCTCTTAAACTAATCTGCAATAACCCTCCTCTGTAACACATGTTCTTAGCTAACCACAGCTTCAGCAGAAGCTGCTATCCACTACTTACAGCAATTTCTTCCGGGAAAATGTTAACACAAATAGCTGCTGAGGTACCTAGAACAATTTTCTGATAAATATTTACTCATTTTTCCTAAGAGGAAAAAGGTAACTTAAGCTTTCTAAAACTATTCATTCATTATGGCTTGACATAGCTTCTGTGTCTCATAAAATCAAAATATTTCAGCTCATTAATTCTTTCACAAACACACATTCATCTTTCCTTATGCTACAACTATGTTTCTTCTAAGTGAGGAGCCATAAAATATTAAGCCTTAATTTTTCAAGCTAAATAGATTACATACTTACTTTCTTGACTCTTGTGGCTTGTGTTATTTAGGAAGAAATAGGTACAAACACAAAGCCAAACACGACACAGATGAAGCTCATGGCTTTCTGCACATAAAATCAGATATTTCCAATAAACTCCAATCAAGATATTTCCAGTAAAGTCAAGAAGAACAGGCACCTACACCACAAATTTGCCTCTGAGTAGAGCTGAACAGAGGGGGAGTGAGAGAGAGAATGACAGCAAACAAGACGGAGCACAGACTGCAGATTCAAATATGGTGTTGATGCGCATGTGGAGTGTGGCGAAGTTTCTGCTGCTAAGCAGAAAGGCTGACACTTGCACCACAGCCCTGGAGCCTGGCATCGCAGGATTAAGTATTGTTACTGAATACCACTACAAAGGTCAGCCCATGAAAAGCTTTACCAGCATCATCTCTCTCCATATCACCCCTCAGTGCTGCTCCAAATGCTGGTACCAACCTCCAGTCCCCGCATTTGTGTCTGCTGGCTGATCTGATGGTCAACTTGCTGCAGTTCCATGCGCAGCTGCTGCTCTCGTTCAGCTGAGGGCAACTGCTTCCCATGACCAGCCACATCCGACATGGACAGTCTCTCCCTTGGGGATTGGAAAATAAGGAGATTTCAAAAAAAACCTTTACTCAACTGGCACAGAAAAAAAAATAGATAAAAGAAAATTTAGAAAAAGGCAAAGAAAAAATAAAGCAATCCTACCTGTCATTGAAACGTCCCTGAGAAGGTATATTTTGATGAGGAGAATACGGAGAGCCTCCCCAGCCACCGTGGGTTTCGTAAGGACTGTAGTCTACCAGGGAACACAAGAAAACCACATTGCATTACTACAAAATAACCCTTTCAGTGGTTCAGCCAACACAGAACTAGACAGAGAAGAAGAAGAAAGGCCAACCCTCTAATTATGAGAATTTCAACATTTCTTCTGATTAAATAAACACAGAAATCCTCTCTGTGACTGGTCTCACATGCCTAATACATGACTCTTCCTGTATGTCTAGCAGTCTGTGACAGCCTTCCAGAGTATGAGAGTGTGAAGTACTTCAGATATGCAGATGAACAAACACAGAACAAAACTTATAGACATGATGACTGCAGTTATTTTTACTACTGAAGTTCCTAAAAGACTCAGGAGTTCATTGATAATTCTGACATACCTAGGTACCTACAGTTTAAAGATGAAGTTTTCAGAGAAGTCAGAACTCTACCTGTAATAAAGTCTAGAACATTACTGCCTGAAAAATCTAGAAGCAAGCTTGGAGGAATATAATAATTAAGTATTTTCTTAAGGTTATTCTGTGCACTTCAAGAAAGAGACAATGTCTCGGAGTAAGACAGACAGCCATATTATACATGTGATTAGAAAATAGATGTGTTGGAAATGAACTACTCCTACTTTTTTGCTTTGCCTAACAGTACACAAGACAATGGCTGCATTAAGCTTGCAGGAGCAGCTACCCATAAAGCAGGAGAGCAGCAGTACAGTACTTCATCAAGATGGTTTTGCATTATGTATTTGGGAAAGTGCTAAGCTTCTGGATTCTGCTGCTACAGATTTAAAATAAACTTCATATCAGAGGGACTGGCAGAACAAAGTAACTTCTTCCAAACAGCAACAACATATCACTAACAAATATACTATGTATGTACAAACATGTCACAGAATCATTGAATATCCCAAGTTGGAAGCAGCACATAAGGACCATGGAGTCCAGCTCCTGGCCCTACACAGACACCCCAACAATCCCACCCTCTGCCTGAAAGCATTGTCCAAATGCTTCTGGAGCTCAGGCATCCCTGGGGCTGTGACCACTCCCTGCTCAGTGCCCCACCACCTCCTGGGGGAAGAACCTTTTCCTGATATTCAACCTAACCCTTCCCTGACACAGCTCCAGTCCTATCATTGGTCACTAGAGAGAAATCAGGGCCGGCCCTTCTGCTTCCCCTCAGGAAGAAGCTGTGGACTGCTATAGGGTCTGCCCTCAGTCTTCTCTTGTCCAGGCTGAACACACCAAGTGATCTCAAAGTTGTGCCAACTCTGTTCTCAGTATAACCCTACCTGAAGTTATTTTAAGTGGCATTACCACACGCCACAGCTGTATTTCTAAGACAAGATACAAGTTTACAGGGCTCGTCTTCAACCCGTAGGACACTGCAGCAGTAAAGAAAATAGCAACAGCCAGCAAAATCCAAGAACATAGATCATACCTGAAATGATGGATTTGGTGGCAGCTCCCTGAACTGCCATGGCCTGCATGGGCCCAGAGTTCTGGTACATGGCTTTGGAAGTACGAGAGATGGCCCCAAATCTTGACACAGTTGGTCGGTCTCCAAATGGAATGAGGTCATCGTCCCCTGCCTCGGCCGCTCGTCGCTGCATGTCCAGTCGCTGCTCACGCATGGCTTTACTATCCACGTTCTGGACAAGGCATGGAAAAGGCACTCAAAAACTCATTCAGAAAGTAACAGGATCACATTCCTTTCACAACAATTTAAGCGCAGTAAGTTTCTCTCGTATTATCTATTCCCTTCACTTTTCAACTAGTTTTCCTATTCTTCATTTTCCAGCTCTACTGCCAGAGGGGACCTCTCCTTAATGGTCTAACTTAAGATGGCCATTACTACATCGCAGTGAAAAAGCTGCAAAATTAACTGTGATCAAATCCAGAAGAAGAGAGCAGCAGCAAATGGAAACTGAGACAGAAAAAGTCTAATGGGAAGAGAAGGGGGGAAAAAACCTCCCCCTTATATAAACTCAAAGAAGAGATCAGTGGGCATCTCTGAGGCATACATATTCCTTCTAGAATCCAAAAGAAATTTCTCTGAAGTCCAGTGTTAAGAACTGTATCATCTAACACCCTGCAAATGACACAGAATGGGAATTTTTCAGTACTGCACTTACTTGGACATGTCTAGCATATCTTTTCAGGCATTCTTCATTAAGCAGCAGTACTGTTTGGAACATCCTGGTTGCTAACCAAGTTTCAGACTCAAATACCTTAATGGGTAGCATATGAAGAGAGAAAGTGTCCACTCTCTCCTCAGAGAGCTGTGTTAAATAGAAAAGCTATCTGTTGGCTACCAGAAAATGTAACTGTAAGAATTGCCAAAATCAAATTAAGACTTTGCTAGAGAAGTAAAACTGTATACAGTAAAGCAAAAAGAAGAAGAGAAGTGGGGCCACTAGACCAAGAAAATTGTCTACAGGCTACAATCTTTGGTATAGTTCGATATTAAAATTAAACTCTGCAGTGGAGATAAGGATTGCTAGAAACAGTTATCACTTCTGAGGCAGGAATAAAGGGGTGAAAATGGCAGTAACAACTAAGTTGGATGCTAAACTCAAAAGATGTAATACTTGGAAACTGAAACCTTAGGGAAAATGTACTTTGGAATTCCGGAAAAAAAATACATTTAATCTCAAGGCCACAGGATGCTAGTACCAATTTTAATATACTTCTATTTACTCAGTAAAGCTGCCTATCATCTGCAGAATACTCAGCATTATGCATACTGAGATGATACTACTCCTGTCCTTTAAAAAAGGAATCACTTACGAATGATTTAAAAAAAAAATTACTGAAGCATTAATTCAGTAAAGGTCTCCTGATAATTTTTTCCTGTGAGGAGACAAAAACTGAAAAGCAGCAGAGATCTCATTTTGCTTATCTGAAAATTAGCTTTGGGGCAGAAGAACATATTGTTTAGCTTTGAAAAAGGAGGTTGCTTCTGCAGAACATTATTACTTCTCTTAATTGAGCTGCAGTTTTTTTGCACATTTTTCTAGCAGCAAGGGTGAAAGCCAAGAACTGTTTATCATTTCTGGACGCTGCCACTTGGACAGCAAAAAGCTGATTCCAAGTAATCTCAGCACTTACCAGGTCAAACACGGCAGTTTGGTAACTCCAGGCAACCACACTGTGCAGGACTGAGAGCAAGATGACAGGTAAAAATGCCAAAGCTGCAGATGAAATGCAGTTTTTTGCTCTGCTTTTTTCAGGAGAAGGCCTCCTTTTTGGGTCAATTTCCAACAGTGGCAGCAAGGTTTCAAGAGGAAAGCAATTCAGCAGCCAGAAAAGACAAATTTAATTCCAATGGGGCAGCAGGGAAAAGGGGAGCCTGTCTGAGGAGAAGCTGAACCGAAAAAATCTTGATTTAATTAAGTGGTTGCAACAGGTGAGCACCTGTTCACAGAAGAATGAATTCTGATTAGAAATGTTCCTGCCCACCTCTTATTGGCCAAAGAAAGGTCACGATGACTCTAACAATACAAAAATAAAAGTCAATAGATCACTTCTGCAGACGGGGGATGAAAGAGAATAGATGAATCTCTGTAAAATAGTTCCTAAGGCTAAACAGTCTTTTCTCTTGAAGAGCTTGAATGACTTTCTATGTGCACGGGCTACCAGCCTACTTCCCGTGTTGAGTGATGCCTGAATGTTAGGAAGAAACTGAATAGTGGCGGCATGTAAGACTCCTCTATTTTCTTCTCCATTCATGACTCCCAGAAGTAACACCCAAGTAGCCCCTTCGTTTTGCAACACTGACCTAGCAAAAATGGAGCAGCACAAAACAAGATCACAGCCCACTTCCCAAAGTTCAGTGAAGGGCTGAATAAGTGCAGCAGAGAGCTAGTAATTGTCTTCAAGAAGAAACGGCCTAGTACAATGTTTTGATTGTGCTTTTCTAAAAATTTCATGCAAGTTTTGGTACTCTTGTGCCAAAAGTAAATCCTTCAAGTAAAAACTAGTAACACCCTTAACAGCAGTAACAGCCACCTTAAAAGGAATTAATTGCCTAAAGATAAATTACAGCATCTTCCTCTGACAGAAAGAAGTACAGACAGCAACAGATGGACATGCTTAATTAACAAGCTGCCAGGACAGAATAATTTTTGCATTTCAAGTAAGTGCAAAGAATCCTTAAAAAATATCCTTGCTATCCATGGCTTCAGAGCAGAGTGATTATCCTGCATCTATATGCAGAATTTTGTACCAGCTACACAACGGTAGGACTGTTCATAACTCTGAAAACAAAGTACTTCACACACCTGTAAATGCTATCTGTGACTGCAATGCACTTTTGAGCTTAAATAAAAGGACTGCTATCATTGTCGGAAGCAAATGAAAAGTCCTTCCCAACCCAGAGAAATATCCACTCTTCTTCTGTTTTCCCCTTATCCCTGCATACCGCCATCTCCACACTCCTTGCTGCCACAACATCTTTGGGTTTTGCATCTTTGGTTCCAATGTAGGAGCCGATGGTGTCACAGGACCAGGGAGAGTACTGGCTGTAGTCATTTCCTTTATATTTCCCTGCTACCTTCAGGTCTTCATCCAAGTACTGTACAAAAACAAAAATCTGGTTCTGTAAGTGAAGGCAAGAAGCAGTTTCACAGCCATCCATGTTCACTTCAACAGTGGGGAACTTGAGAAACATCACCAGGATTACTTTTTATCAGATACATCACTCTCTGGAATTGGGCCAGAGAACGCATGAAGTGCGTGAAATTCTGAGCCCCTGGCTACACTCCCAGTGCTGACTGTTCACTTGGCCAGTTTGAGTGTGATATTTTGACACTGGCTAAAAAAATAAATCTCTATCAAGCTGTTACTTTATTCTAAATATGTGAGGAGTAAAGTCTAGTAACTGTGAAGAGTGATTACTTAGTAATGGCTCAAAATTAATCGTTGTGGTTGCACTGAAAGAAGAGAGCTTAGGACCAGTGGTAGACCAACAGCCAGTTGAAATACTGGAGACTGTACTACAAGGGCTTCCCATCTAGGCAAAAAAATCTACTTTCCCCAACACTTGCCAGTGCTGTACTGTTCTGATTTTCTTGTTGTCTGCACCTATGAGCATGTAAACTCCCAAGCGTTATCTAAACATGCCAGTATCTCATGTTTTTGTCAAAATATGCTTACCTCCTCTGAGTGAAAAGGATGAGGCAAGGTTGGTGATGGTGCAAAAGGAGGTGGAGAAATCACCTTCCTCTCTTCCAGCTGTGCCATGATCTCTTTCCTTCGTCGGTGAAGTTCATCCAGGCTGGGATGAGGCTGAAATGAAGACAGGAAAATGTTTCAGAGCTCCTGAAGCATTAATGTACAAAATGAACAATTTTCTAAGTGTTGTTTACCTGAACAAAATAAGGCAGCTATATACTGCAAAGAGAGGCAAATACAGAGGATAGACAGAATCATTAAAGTAACAAGTAACGATCACTTTGTTAAAGTCTACCTGTTAACTTTCATATAGGACATACATGTTCCTACACTGGCCAGTGTTAGTTCAAGACACCCCACAAACAGGCAATGTGTTACAACCTGGCAAAGTTCCTACTGGAACATGTTCAGCATTGCAAATTCCCATTACAGTCATATAGGGTAAACTGATGTAACTCTACAGGTCACTAGTCACATTTATTATTCAGTTTGCAATAGAATTAAACACGAACACAGTACACCCAAACTGATAAATCTGTAAGTTATGTTAAAAACATTTCCTGTACTCAGAAATAGGATTCAGAGCCTTTAATGGCCTTTAATTTGAATGACCTAAGTCTAACTATTCTACAGAGCTCAATTCCAGCTGGTGATTTATCAAAACAAATTTGAAAACTTGCACAAGGAAGACCCTCCAATTAGCTATCTAACTAGAAAAAAATTCAGAAGAGCAGAATTTTAAATTCTGTTATCAAGGCAGGTATGTTTAATATTTATTATTTAGGTACAGAGTTGGTCAGTCACAAATGGGCAGTACAAGAATGCACACGTGATCATTTCCAAACACTGTATTTCCTCTGCACTTGAGCAGCCCTCTCCAGCCTAATCTTTGCTGGAGAAATCAGAGACTTAAGAGATTTCCAAAGTGAACTACAATGCTTTTCTGCTTTGAGCACTAAAGCAGCCTTCTTTTACATATTACCATGATTAGAACTGCAGAGCTGACCACTAACTATATTACATTCCAGATTTTGATCCACTTCCTAAAGTTCAGACTTTCACAAAGGCCACCCCCTTAGTGCAAAAATATTCAATGCCTCAAGCAGTTGATAGTTTCTCTCTCAAAACAGCTACAAAAATGCAGTGTAGAGGCCATACCCTGTGGCACGAAGGTCTGATCTGACCGAGATGTGGAGCCACTGGGCAATAAGCCTCTGTTTGCTGGTATCTGTCTCTGGACTCAGGTACGTAGAGGGGCACAGCCGCTTGTGGGATGTCCATGGGCACTGGGCTGCCCCGCACCATGTCCTCCCGCTGGTAGGGCTGCACGGGGGGGTACACGCGCCGGCCGTCGTAGTGTGGTGGGTACATGGGCTGCGCCAGGGTCGGGTACCCCTGTGGCTGTGGGTACTGCGGGCTCACCACACGCTCCGGCAGGTACGGCCCATAGTGCTCCAGGTATGGCGTACCCGCCTCAGGTGCTGATGGCGGAGGTCGGACAAAGCGAGACATGGACTGAGTGGGATAGTACACTCCTGAAGCAACAGGGGAAAAAACCACAAGATACAGAAAGTGATTACCACAATTGCCCACAAAAATTGACTACAGAAAACCCTGACGAAGCAAAAGTTGATCCAAAGCCCAAGTGGCATAGTATAATTATCTAAGATACCAGCACGGTGTCAGTGTTACAGTAGCTGATGAAGAACTGGTGAGACTGAGCACACTACAGGTGCCCCACATGTCCTGCCAGCACACCGAAAAGAAATAAATCACCAGAATGCCCCTGCAGATTGCTACAAATGCTTTCAGCTTGGTAAGACCTAAAACGTAAACTGAAGATTGGTCTGTACACCTTTATCCATGCAAATAAAATTCAACTTATCCCAACATATCAGAGCCACTGGCTGGGTAAAGGAACTTGGATTATTAGGATTTGAAGTTATCTAGAGATTTGTTCTATGTCTTGAACAGAAGAAAGACATTTCAGAACTGTAAATCACCAAAGACTTGTAATATCACATTGCCTGGTTACCTGAAGATTTTATTATTCTATCTGGGATCTCTAGATAATTTTAAAACAAGCATGAATATGTGCATGACAACAAATTTTGTTGACAACTTGGATGTTCGCTGGTACATAACAAACAAATGTAAGTAGTTTGTTTTTCTTCAAAATGCTATGCAACTTTTTCAGAAATTGCTTCCACAATTCTGCCTTTCTTTTCTAGAACTTTTTATGCTTTTAACTTCCTTTGGTCTTCCATTGCTTATTTTTCTTTCATATTAACTTCACTTTAACTCATTTCTCTCTGCAACCCCATGTTGCCTAAGAATCATTCCCTGTTTTCATATAGATAATACTGAATAATATTGAAGGGGATTAAAAAGAGAAGACAGGGCTTTCTCCACGTGCTCTCTTTATAGTTAGAGCTTTTCCTTTTAGTTTCCTTTTTTGACAATGATGTTTTCTTTCGTGAACACTCTTCTTTAATTTCATTTATATCTAGTCATCACACGCACCTTATTTCCATTTTCCCTGAGTCAAACTGAATTTAAGTTTACGATACTGGATCCCTGATCCAGCCCAGTTAGGAAGAACTGAAGACAGAAGGACTTGCAGCACTTGGACAGATACAAGTATTATTTTCACTTGCACTGAAGTCCTCAGTCAAGGCATAAAATCCCGCCAATTTCCCTTTTACTATGACATCACCATATTAGTGCCTTTCATCCATGTCATTTTTAAGAAAACTTCAATTAAAGGGCTGAAAAATCAGAGTGGGAAGAAAGACTAAAATCAGCAAGCAGATGAAAGAGCTTCGTGTCAATCTTACCTTGTTGGTAGGGCGCTGGCTCAAACGATGGGGCAGCTCCTCTGGGGTCTTGATAAAACATATCTGCTTGTTGTGCATTGTACAACTGAGACCCTCGTGGTACCATCTGCAACTGCTTGGTGACAGACACTGAGGGCAGATCTGCTGGTGCCCGAGCAGGCACAGGATGAGGGTTCACTGGCAAGGCAGAAATAGAGCTCTTGGGAACAGATTCCAGCCTAAAAAGTGGAAAGATGGCACTGCTCATTAAGGCCTGGTATAGCGCACTGTACAATAACACACTATTCTTGGTCTACACTCCACCTTCTGAAGGCTTCTATCACCTTCTCCAATTAAAACAGAACCAAACAGGGAATTAATGCAGTTTAGAGTTTTAGCTTTAGCTTTCTACTCTACTGTATAACCACTAAAAAAACCCCCAACCAAACACAAGAACAACTACAACCCCCGTTCTGTCTCTTTTTAAAAGAACTGGTTTAATTTGTTCCTACTCCACATTTGCACACAAAACAACTTGAACAACAGGTAGGAAGACCCGTACAAGTCAGGAGGGGATCCAGGAGCACTGCTACTCAGATGGTCCATCTTCCCTGGCTTCAGGGCAGTTTCATAACTGGAGTCAGTCCCTCGAGAAATTAGTTGCGTCACCGTGCTGCCTGTTGACACAATTCCATTTGGCAAAGCGGAAGTTTTCCTATTGGGCAAGTCCACTCCCCCTTCCTCTGAGAGGACAGCTCCTGAAGGCAGGCCCACCTCATTCAGCTGGCCCAGGGAGGCACTAAGGGGCCTTCTGGGAACGAGACGCTTGTTCATTTTACGGAATCTTCAGAAAGAGAAACCACATATCAAACATTGAAACAAAAAAAGTAAAAGGAGCTGTACTTTCAAGATTTTTCAAACATGGATTCTACCAAAAGCATCCTTTTATTCAAGTTCCCCAAGGGGCTTGTGAGAATACCTCTAGGAATACAACTTCCCTGATAGCTGATCTGATCTATTAGTAGCAGTTTCCATCAGAACAAGGGTGGACTTTAAATGACAAGTATGTCAAGAATTCACAGGTAAACTTCACACAGCAAATTTACAAACCCTATTTTCTTTACACATATGCATCTCAAGAGAAGAAAACCAAAACCAAGCATCACGTAAAGTACTATTATCACATAAAGTACAGTAACACAAGCTTTAGAATAAGAATCATAGACTGTTCAAGTCTGTTTTATTCAGAGAAGAAACTAATAGTAGAAAATTTAAGTGAAAAAACATGACGTTATACCCTTTTGCTCCATTTGTCCAATAATATGCCAAGTGTTTACTACCATGTGATATATTTTAAAGTACAGTTTAAGATTTATGTTACTATATCAATATGCAGTTTACACCACTTCTGTTGCTTGGTACAGTGACTGCAGAGATAAAAACTCTATGAACATGCAGCAATTCCAAAAATCTAACTGCTTCTGACTAAAGCCTGAACAAATACAGGCATTTTAACCAAAGTTCCACAAAAACCAGTAGGCCAATGGTACTGGAGAACAAATTCCAGAGTTGAAGGTCCTACAGTAAATACCCTGTCATTAGTTCAGATCCCAAAATGCAAGTGTGAGAGCGTATCTGCAGACCTGAGTGTTCTCACTGAACAAGAGGCTATTTCTTCAGCAGGGTTGAAGCCAACACTTTCATATTATAAATAACAATCAGAGTGAGATGGGAACCCAGACTAGGAAGGTACACACATTACTGCAGAAAAAGGTGGCAATTATTACTCAATCTTTAGATAATTTTTGTAGTTGCCCACATGCATTAACAGCAACACAACAGAGGCAAAAAAGGGTTTTATTGTTGGGGCTATTCTGTTTTGTAGATGTTGTTGCAGTCTCCACATGTGCAGGACACAAATGAATTTTAAAAAGTTCAATACTTGCTTATGCACACAGGGTCTCTATCCCTTGTCAAGAGGGGAATGAACTGCTGTTTAAGCAAGTTTAGATTATAATATGCTATCTAAAGCATTACTACACATTTCCCCACAACCTTCCTCCAAACTTAAAGCTATTTAGAGAGATACAGGAGATACACAGTAACAGCAATACATACTACTCACACTAAGCATTTTCAAAAGGAGGAGCACTAACACAACAGCTACTTAAATGAATTAAGCGAAGATAAAAGGTACAAGGAACAGTCAGAACTCCGAAGTTCCCCAACCACCCACAGAAACTGCTGGAATCCGAAAATGAACAAACATTCTCTTCAGCCCAGGACAACATCAATATCAAGGCATGCAAGTCAGTCTGGCTACAACAGGCCTCTCCCACCTGCAAAGCTGACAAACAGTCCTTCATACATACATGTGGCTCAGAGGTGTAAGGCTGACCCACCACCCAACACAGGTTAACAAAACCATCCCAAAGCAGCACTACCAATCTCCATTTCATTAGCATGATGACAGAAGGCAAAAAAACTCTTCAACTGTTTCTGCAGCACACAAGTATTGAAGTCCTATTCCTTGTTCATACGAATAGCCGTTTTTTTCAATCTAACACCAAGCGCTCTGCTCTTCTTTCTTTGTGTTTTGTCTACCCATTGCATGCTGGCTATACAGCCCATGAACTGACATTAATGCTTTCAATGTCAGATTAAGAAAGGAAAAAGAAACACTGCATGCCAATTACAAACCTTTGCAGTATTCTTCTCATTAAAAAGCATCTTTTCTTTGAATAATTTTAGCCCAAAAAGCAAGTAACAAGCTAATATACTACATAAAATACACTGTATTTATTTCTTTTAGCTCCTAAATAATCCATTTTACTTAAAAAAAATTAAAACAACCTGCAGAACAACAGCCTCTTCCTCTTGCATAACTGGTAGCCCTCCTAAATCTCTAATGGATCTAGACTGCAGACTTGATATAACCATAATTTTTTAACTCTGCAACAATAGATGTAACCAATTGAAGGTTCCTGCACGAAACTTTTTGACAGATTGCACAAAGAATTGTTGCAGGAAAGTTGGTTTTTAGCTCTTTGGAGAGCTAGCAACATGTTCCTTACATTTGGAAAACTACCAGCAACCTACCTGAATAAAAAGGGAAGATACCCCCAAATAACAGCCACTGCAAATGCCATCACATAGCATGTTTAGTCACACATAAGAAGTAGGGAAAACAGCCCACGTCCAAAAACCTTGGGTAACGCTTGTGTAATATCAAACTTTGAGACCTGCACTACTGCAGAACAAAGCAAATACCCTGTATGGAAGAACAAGTAGCTCCAAAACCTAAGAGATGACTGTTACAAGTTTATTGTATTATTTCTTGCTAGTTTAACAGCCAGGTTATACCTCCTTTCCCCCTTATTCCTAGGTATGAGAAATAGCTCCTAGATGAGACGAAACAAAGACTGGACTGCTTTCTACTAGCAGAAGTACACTTACTTTTCCAGCTCCTCCTGTGAGTGTGCGAAGGTGCAGCTGGCCCCCCGGGGACATCCTCCTCTCTGCTTCATGTCCCGGCACATGTATGTCTTGTACTTGCTGTGCTGAGGGGGCTGACAAGGTTAAAGAAACCAGGTGAGATACTTAAACATGAAAGTGCACTTCTCCAAGCTGAATGTATCATCTTATCAAAGGCCTGATGTTTGACTGTTGAGAATTCCTCAAATTCAAGTGTTTCTGGAACACCTGATATGAAATAAACAACCGAAGTACTTGTGTTTGGTTCTTCAACAGTACCAAAAGATTCAAGAGTACATGTTTTGACAGCTAAGTCACTCACAGGTTTCTACAACATTTTTATTCAAACTCCTTACTGGAGAGCTTGACTGGAACACAGCTGTACATTTTAGGACACAGTTAAGTGGACAAAACTTATACACGATGAAAAAATTACCAATAATCAGATCTACCCTATCAATAGTTCCCACCAAGTGAAAGGTCTGTAAAAGTCAACACGCTTTCTGAGAAGCTTGGCCAAAAGGTGTATATCTGTAAGAAGTCACCTGCAAACTGATTTTTTTCTTTTTTTGACCATCTACTGTAGTGAGAAGATCCAGGCAGAGTAAACATAAGCCACACAGCCTTTTTCTGGCCACTGCTGCCAGGTAGGGCAACTTTACCCAGAGTTCAGCAGACATCCCTTTCCCACTGAGGAGGCTCTGGGTTCCCTTCCAAGCAGCACAGCATGTACCACTGGCTCTCCACAACAGAAACTCTTGCTGTTTTCCCCTCTCAGATTATGTATTTCTACTGTTTTTCCTTTTGCTGGTGACAGTGCTCATTATCCATCCCAAGTAATGCAAAAAGGTGAAACAGCAGAAATAATTCACTTTAATTTTGCCCTTTTTTTGGCAGAGATAATCTTTTTACTAGTTGAGATCCCCAAACCAGCTCTCCAAGAAGATGAATGCCGAAGTGATGGAGGAGTAGGACTGGGATAGGCAGCTCTGTATTTCAGCAGCATTTATATCAACTGAGCTACACAACAAAATGACATCAAAGGCATGTATGATAAGGTAACTACAAGATAAGCTAATATATAATATTTGGCATTCAGCAATTTAATTGCTGAAACAAGAAAATTTGTTTCAGGAACTTGGATTGCACCTTCATATGAACTATTGTTAAATCTTCAAGCTTGACAGACCGTTAAGCACAGGTATAAGGATAATTTCATTAACAGAGCGCCAGCTGGCTGAAATATGTCACATTAAAACAAAACCAAGACAATTCCCACAAATCACAGCTGCACCCCAGCAAACCTTCCTGAGTAGAGGGTGGGGAAGGGAGTTATTCATTTCCCTAAGCCTGCAGCTGGATCAGACTGCTCTCCTTCCATCCTAGTGAGCTGTCAAAATCAATTCAACAGGTTTTGGGGGTAAATATGTGTTGTTTCAAGTTTTTTCCTTTCTCATTTCTTTTTTGATAAATATGATCCAGCAGTGATGTTTTCAATTAATTTCTTGTCAAACCAGATCTTTCCAGATGACATTAGTAAACCTCTACTATAGGACAAGCCAATAAAAGTTAGAGGTATGTATTTCCCAAATGATTTAGCTTTTACCTGTTGTTGATCTGTTCCTTTTTTGCTGTGATTCTGGATATAATCAACTAAGCCATGAACTACAGTCCTCACAGCAACTAGTCCATTTTCCAATTGTTCCCATGTTGGAGGTGGAGCGTCTGTTGCGTGGACAGCAAACACAGAATATAAAAAGAAAAATCAGAAGGATTTTCCAAAACCAGGTACAAAACTCCCCATCAGTATCACAAAACTTGACTAGCCAAGACTATAAAAAACACTTTATCAGTAGATAAAAAGCATTCAGCACCTTAATTCTGGGACATTTAGCTCTTACAGAACAGAGGTATCTATAAACTTAAGACTGACCTGCACAAAATACCGAATGAGCCAGTAAGACCATTATTAGCATGTCAAATTATTTCCTTTTACAAGAACTTTAACATCTCACAAGAGCTCCAGAGTAAAGGCACTGTACAAACTCTTCTCATTAAGAAAAACAGCAAGTTCAAAATCCCTCTTTGCATTCAGACTCCTGAAGGTAAAATCATTCTGTACAAATACAGTCACCGCTGACCTGATTATACAGGCACAGACGAGGAACAGCTACAGAAATTAATGCCTCTCATGTGGAAAAAACATCACAAGGCAAATCTATGAATCAGACCACCATCTAAAATACTGTGAATAAATGGTACAGTCTCAATTCTATAGGAGCAGCTTTTCTTTCTAGCCAATTTACTTTTCTAAGTTTTTCAATCTGTTCCAGCAGCTAACACTCCCACTGTGTGCCTGCACACTCTGCTGCAAAGCACAGTACCTCAAAGTGCCTTTCAAGATCTTTTGCAGAATTAATTACATTATATTCCACTCACAGGGACTAAATTCTTCCAGAAGTACTTCAGCGTGCTTCCCTGCTGTTCTTTAGGCAACTCAACAGTACAGAGAAAAACACGAAGACCAGACTTGGCTACCAAAATCAAGGGAGGCTATTAGTGATGCCACCTTCCATATCAGTTTTCTGCTAACAAATTTGCAGTACACAGGTTTGTCCCCAGCTTGTTCCAGTATGAAAGATCTGGGAAGAAAGCACTGCATCTCCTTTAGCTGCAAAGTACAACTGGCCCTCATTGGAAGTTTAACTTCTGTTTGTTTAAACAAGTAAGAAGTACAATTTTTCATCTCCTGAAGCTGTAGTTTATATCTTTTTACTATTTTGATATATAATATTGATTTTACAAATTTTCACAGGTATAAAATAAAACTTCAGCCATAGGACTTGGTTCTGTCCCTTCCCTTCTCCCTCAGGTGGCCCATCCTTACAGCACTGCTGACTTTTTCAACAATTTCTATCTTTCTCTCCTCTGTCAACAGCTTAGGTTTTATTTCCTGGTTAAATCCTTTCCAACTATCTTTCACTTCCCAGACTCTTTCCTACTTTTGCAGAATTACATATGAACAAGAAAAATCCTAAATTCCATAGGGTAACAAACCATTCTTGTCTAGACTGACTTTTGCCCAGCTTCTTTCTATTCAGTCTATCAAAATTCTACTTTGGATTCCAAAACTCTTGAGTTGATGAGCAAGGAGGACATTTCCCTGCTTGACGATCACCTTTCAATCCTTGAACAGTGTTAAGCTCATCTTGCTAAACTTAAAGGTTTTCATAAAAACATCCAGATTTACCTGGACTGGGATCAATATTTGCTAGGAGCTCTAGGTGAGGTCGAAGACAATTCAAGTTAGCTGGATCTCCAGTCCTCTGAAGAGCAATAGTTAATTCCTGAACACTCTGTGCAAACGAGGCCGGGGTCTGCAACTTAAAAAAAATTATTATAATTAACTTTCTACAGGCATAACAATCCTCATGATTTCTAAAGGCTGCTCCACAAACTCACAAGAACTGCCTCCCAAAACTGGAGATAAACATGTTTCACAGAAGCCCATTCCAGTGAGCCCTTTCTATTAAGAATGCACAGTTCTTTGACATTGCATTAAATTACATCTCTAAATAGACAAAATAAAGGCTGGTATTATTTCTACACTAAAACCCATTTCTTTTGTGTTGTGCTGCCACCCAAAAAAGAAGACGGACCATATTAGAAACCATTTCATTTAGACTTCTGGAGAGTCTAATATCTCCAGTCCCCAAACCAACAGGTTTGTACCCTGCTTTACACTAAGTACAGCAAGCAGAAAATAAAGAACAAGATGGCTGAAGGAAAAGATAGCTAGCAATGTTCCACTTCTAACATCACACAATTCCAGTATTTAAAACTGTTAATTCTACCTAGATCCTTCAGGAAATGATTGGCAGGACACTTGAAAAGGTAGGCAAAGGCATAAATACACATCGGAAGCTATCTTGAAGCTAACCATCTTGCACAGCAGCCAAAGCAGTTGTTTCACAGCTTTCATAATCATTCAACAAGGTTCAGTTCTTCCCACCTAATTTAGGCACTTAAAAATTTGCCCCCTAATCTAAAAGCCCATTTATCCTATGTTGCTTCTGAACACAGAGAGATCTGGGCATTTCCAGAGTTTAGGTATTTTTATTTATGAAATGTGCTTTCACCTCTCTCTTACTTCAGATATAGACATGGGGACTAATTTTTTTTCCAACTTATGCACTAACTTCCTGCCTGGAAACATGGATCATTAGCCTCTGTCACTACATTGGCACTTAACAGTTGTTCATAAAGGTCACCCCCCAATTGTTTAGCTTTGTGGGCTTCCATCTGCAGAAAGAAGTAAAGTAGCAAAAAACGTCAGGATGGCAGACAGAGCAAGATTCATTAGGTTACAAATATATATTCTAATTATTTAGAACTTAACAGGTTTTGGAATAACAGGAGAAATGATTAATGGGCAAGTCCACATGGGCACGGTTTCTATGTTCAATGTTACAAACATTTAAATCTACTACAGTGGCAAACAAGATGGAGTGGGCTGATTTTAGGTGGTTTTACCTTGTCGATGATACTCTGCATGTGGGATTTGTGAGACTGGTCTCCATATAACAGCGAGGACCACTGGTCTGGTGCAATGCGCAAACCTGCTTCCATAGCTATTTGAACTATCTGGGAATCATGTTCCCTTCTCAAAGCTTCGTAAGTCCGAAATTCCTCCTTCAGCTGCATCAGGGAGGAATCCTCATCTCGCTTGGTCACCTAGTGAGGAGAAATAAGCCAAATACAATTAAGCAGGATAAGCCCAAGATTACATGAAGTCTGAGGCAAGTGACGTCTTCAGTCAGTAACTAAGTCCTTCTCCCAAACTGAAATCAACTATGACACTACTCAGTTCCTACCAGTTCCTGCTAAAGTAACACACACTTCATATAGTGGAACTACTATAAAATGGATAAAAAACATTATTTACCTGAACTCTGACTCACATATTGGTCAAAGCATCACACTTCCTAAATGACTTTACAGTATCGACACCTTCAATCAAGGTATTTTGTTTGCATTGCAGAATTTTGTTTGAGGATACAATTAGCAAAACCAAAGCATTTTTCTACTCATTTAGCAAGAGTGAATGACATTTAAGTTGAGCATCTAGTAACAGATACTAAATACTGTAAAGTACATTAAGCAGTTTTTCTTCATACAGCTGATACCCAAAAGGCTCCTATTTGTTGGATTTTAACCACACCTCAACTGAATTAACAGAATTAGGGACTTTTTGGCTTTAAGCCACTTTTAAAGAGGTAAGTATACTGCCTTACATACAGGTTTTGTAACTGTGCCTCTATGTAACTGGACAGAGGCAAAACCTAACTTTACAGCCTCAAGTCACTGTTTCAGCCTATACTGGCATCACAGCTGAATGACAAAGAACTCGCTAACTTCTTGTGGGACGTAATGAGCAATATTTTCTCTAACTACACATATTTTTAGGCACATTTGATGTTACAGGACAATGAAAATTAAAAGTGAAAACCAATGGTTTTCATAGCATTACAAAACCTTCGAGCAGAACCTTCTTCATACCTTGAAGCACGAGGCTCTGTAAAGGAGCTGGACAACATGCCCAATGCTAGTTTTGGAAGCCTGAGGGAATCGCGGCTCCAGTCTCTGCACCACAAAGAGAACCAAGACCTTTCGTGACAGAGCAGATCCATCTTCCAAAGCCAGCAGAACCAGCTTTAAAGCCTCCTCTTGCATTGCTGGGAGTCAGTGGAAATGCAAAAAGAGACAAAGGATGAGAGAAGGCCAAGTAAAATTTTTGCAGTTTCTTGTTCACCTACAATTAAGATAACAGCTAAAAACTCCCACTAACAGACACACAAACCCACAGAGGGCAAACCCACAAGAAGGGAGGGCAAAGAGAGAAGGAACCCTTCCAGATTCCCAGACTGTGATTTGGGAAAACATTATTATTATCATTATTATGATTTATTATTAACTATTAAATTAATATTATTATTATTACTACTACTACTACCACTAAAACAACATCAATTTTGGGTATCATCTGATAAGAAGATTCCTTAGTTCCTGTCTGTACATCTCTTGATCATTAATACGAGTTTTTAAAGTGTATTGCCTACATCCCACACTTACAGCAGAAGAAAAAGCTGACAGGCTAAGGAAGAGCAAGGTTCATTCCCATGTAAGAAAAAAAAAAAAAACAAACTAGTGCCCACACCAATCAACCACGCTGCAGCACTGCCATTTTGCTACGTAACCAACCTCCCTCTTCCCTGAAGTGGTATTAAAGTCAGTATCTCAAAATTAGTCTTCGTCTGTTTTAGTCGGGAAAACCATCAATATTTTTTCTTTAAGAAATTGGTTTCATATTTCAAGACTCAACAAGTGAAGGCTGTATTTTCAATAATGAGACTTCATTTTTGTTAAGCAACAGTGATTTCTTCCTAGTATTTTAAGCAAAGGCATTTAATTTATAAATGCGCAACTTCTTAAAAATGTGTACACATAACTGTTAACACATCTATCCCCACAACTGTTTTGTATGTTTATTGCCCTATGGAGAAGAAAAATAAGCCAAGCCAGTCACTTCCAATAATCTTATTTTTTCTAGAAAGGTCTTCAAGTAATAGCAAGTGAGAAGCAACTGGTCATTTATCTTATGACAAGAACAGAAGGACACCTATTCAGAATTTTACAGAAGACTTGAAAAAGCATTAAAAATACAAGAAAATCCAAGAGCAGCAGCCCAACAGATATATAGTTAATTATGAAGACTACTAATAAGAAATTAAGCTGCTGCTTAATAAAATCACTTGGGCAATTGGACAGCCATTTATCAACAGCTCAATTCTAAATTGCTTCTACTACAGCAGTGATATTGTGATGTCACCTACCTGGCCCAAGGAACTGGCACCCTCTGGCTCTCACTGCAGCCCAGAGGTTGGAGGAGAGCTGCTGAGGGTTTTGATGCTGGAGAATGAGCTCTGTGACTGTTCTTTCACCCAGCGACCGTGCTGCACGCATGGCTCTGATCCGCCCTTCCTCCTCCACCAGCTGGCAATGGACTAACGTCACAAGTTTCCTCTGCATGGGACGACTCAGCACACTCTGAGTAGTACTGTTAAGACCCACACCTTCAAAACAAAATGAAACTGAATAATAAACTACCTCATGTTCCTCTTCTTGTCCAGTACAGTCACTGAAGACTGGCACAAGTGCAAACCTAGCTCTCCTGGTGTCCATTCTGTCAAAGGGAACACTAGCCAAGGCATATCAGAAGTTCACTTCTACTAGTTTGCTTCACTTGGCAATAAAGGCCGTTTTCTGGTAGTCAGCTTTCCCACAGGCTTAATCGTGTGATTGACTGATCTGGCTTTTTAAGAAGATGTAACCTCTAATGAATCCTTTCCCCATGTTGCTAGTTTGTTCTGCACCCTCCCATACAGATTCCCAGTTCATCCCTTATTCATGGACTTCAGGGATCAGTTGGACATTTGTTTGTTTTCACAACACATTTAGTTTCTTTTCTGCATGTGGTACCTTCTCCATTTTGGTTTAGAGCTTACATGAGTCCTGAGCTGCTTGGGTGATGTTTCATTATGTGCCAAAACTCTGAATCACAAACATGCTGAGAGCCACTTAATTCAGGTTAAAGGAACAAGTGACTCACTAGACATACAGCTCCCATGCTGAGTTTGCTCTACAGCCAGACCTTGTTCACTGGGCCACCAATTCCCAGAGTGATACTGTGGTCACACTGCACTGGTAGCAAAAGACTCAGCTTCTCAAAAAAAATCACTTTTGATAACCAGATGCCTATGATGCTCAACTCCACTACTTGGGCTGACAGACTGTCCAAATCCAGCACAGGTAATGTTTATAAAATCCACACTCTTCAACACAGTGCAGGTTTGCTAACTTAGAATTACCCAGATTGACCCAGCTCTTGTACATGACCTTGTATAAACAAAGTATTACTTATAATTTTCCTTATCTATCTTATATGCAGTAACTCCCTCATATTCTCTACAGAGGATATTTATTCATCCTCTACAGAACAACTGCATTACTACAGTTATCACAAAGCAAAACTGAAAAAAAAAAAGGCAAAATTATCTGGTTTTACTTCCTCTGCAAAGACCAAGTCAAAGTTTGTCTCAACTCAGTAAACCATGGGCAAACACCTCAGCTTTTTCTCTGAATTATTTTTGACACCTTTCAATTCTACATTCCCCTCCCCTCCATGAAAACATAACCTTAATGTTTAAAAAATCTGTTTCAATTTGTTTCTAAACTAGATTTACATCCATTTTTCAAACATACTAACTAATATTTTGGATAGTTTGTTTTGCATCTTATTTGGTTTTTTTGGTTTCATTTTCCAAGGAAGCAATGCAGGAACTACCTCTTGCACTGCTGAGTGGTTTGAGGTACAATGCCAATTCTTCCACACATTTCTTGCCCTCCTCATAATGCTTGGTATCTTCAGCTCCACTGCATAAAGTAATCGGCTGCTGCTCAGGAACCTGAAGAGAGATGACATGTACGTGCACTATGAATATGCATAAATAAGTGACAACTATGCTTATAAACACTTATTACTATAATGCATTTCCTGTTTTGTTCTCCTTCTGTGATTTTTCTATATTACTTAGCATTTTTTCAGCTTATTTACTGAATAAATGGCATAAAAACCCCCGGTGAAAATGAAAACAAAAAGACAGAATTTATGTTTAATAGACTTCTTTTATTTAGTGACTGAAAGGACTAGAAGCAGAAGGTTTACCAGGGCACTTCCTATAACTATAAAACTTTGGCTAAAATAGAACACATTGAAACATCCCCAAAGTTGACTGTCCAAACAACTCAGGGCAAAAAAAAAAAATTAGGAGAACCCTGGTCTGCCGGTAAGTACAAATTTGTATCTACGGCCCCACAGCTCTAAAATCATCCAGAGATAAGTGACTGCAGCTACTTAAGATTAGTGGAAGAAAGATTTAGCAGCATATGCACTAAGACACACTTGGAACACATTTTGATTAGACCCAGTTACAAAGCAGCATGACCAAGTTATCCTATGCAAGGCATATGAACACACCCTGTGAGTATTTATCTGATGATAGAGACCAATTACATTCTTGGGGCTTTGTGTTGGTTTTTTTGTGAGGTGACATTTATTTCTTCTTCCAGACATTCACCACAAATCAGGATTTTTTCAAGGGATTTGCACCACCCCTCTTCCATTATAATTTTGTTCCTACTTTCCTCTTGGTAAATTCTTAAAGCTTTCACCAGATTTGAGGGTGCAGTATAACACTGTACTAATACTTCTTGACATCACTGTTCAGTGGTCAACCCAATATGACAGTACAGAGAATTGGAATTCCTCAGAAGACTAAACACAAGCACTTTCTATACATGCTTTCAAAGTTCAAAGAGATCTCAGATTTCTATTTCCAAGTCAATCCCCATCCCAGTAGCAATAACAACATGCTAATCCCACATAGCTGCTTAGAGGGTCCAACCCAGGCTTTCAATCTAAAAGCAAAAGCCTTTAATGCTTCGGTTAAATACAGCTACAAACCTGCTCACCTTCATGCGTAACCCAGCCATAGCAAGAACAGCATTATGATGACAGTACCATATAAAAGCAGAAAAATTATATTTCATATACATATATATATATATATATGTACACATGTATATAGTTGCCATCACCAATGTGAGTATCAATTTTAATAGAAAGCAATCCTTCAGCCATATGATCACACTTCTCCTTAGACAACAGTCTCACCATGCTAAGTTTCTCATTTGACACATAGAGCAAAATAAGAAGTTATTATCTTGCTTTTCCAGCAGGTAACAAAGAAAAGTCTCAGAGTGCAACATATCAGGTGTAATTAACATAGTATCATCCCAAAACTAACATAAACAAGACACAGCCTTTGTCTGATAAAGGCTTTCATTCCTACTGTAGAGAAAAACCCAAGTTCAATCACACCAAGACAACAAGGTTAGCCTTGATATTTTTCACTGATGGAAGCTAACTTGTGATGTTCTGTGGGGTTTTGGTTTTGATTTTGGGCCAGCATTTGTTTAGAGTACTTTGGTTTTTGGGTTTGAGGAGTTTTTGTTGTCTGTAAGCAAGAACATTTTCAGCAAAAGAGATTTTGCAACTCCGTACATTAGAGTGGTCAGCTGTAAACTGTCACACAGCCCTATCTTGAGTGGTTTCTTTGGATTTGGGAAACAATTATTAACTCCTGCAATATTTCCCTGCACCTTAACAGAGTATTCCACATCTCTTTTTCAAAGGCACTGCCGTTTTAGCAGTCTGCTTCTGCCAGGGAAGTTACATAGCAGAACTGGCTTACTGAGCAAATGACACATCTCAAGCAAATGTGTCCGGACACTGCACTGTCTCTGCCCTATTTACTGCAGTCATATATTCTGTGCAAACTCCTACTTGCTCCTGCAAACATTCGATCTGGCACCGGTGACAACCCAAAATACAATGACAGCGTCGCAACCCCCGGCAGACAAAGGGGGCTCGGAACAGACGTGGGACAGGAAGCCGCGTTCAGCCCTGGATTTCGATGCTGAATTGAAGTGGGTTTAGCACACATTCAAAGCAGTGGTTTGGAATGCCAGACACAGCACAACTCCACCAGTGAGACACAAGGACTGTCTAGCAACTAACAGAAAGCTTCCCCTTCCCCCATGGAAAACCTGGCAGAGAAAAACTTCCAAGAGCTAATTGAGCTATTCAAACACTATCTGCATATTGTTCCCATTCCTTCTCTTTTGAAGGGAAGCTTCAATGTAAAAATTTTAATGCTTTGTACAACTGTACTGTTCACAAAAGGAGCCCAAAAGAGATTAAACTTCTACCTGAAGCTGGAGTAAATGTAGTACTGAAGAGTAAAACAACATGCTTTTTCTGTGGTTTTCAGGAGTGTTCAGGAGAAGAGAATTTATCTCTCATGCACGCACACTTCATTCATGCAGTGCACCTCACAATAAAATTTGCAAGTAATTGTCCTTTTGCTGGTTCTATTATATGCACTTATAAGACTTATTTTAGTATTTTAGGGTTAGAATGATTGTAAGAACAGCATCTACCAAGAGAAAAATCATAAAGACATCATTCATAAAAGTGACAGGAAATGTGAATTTTGACTTTGGCTCCATCATGGAATTGATGAGGGACAACTGAGAAATAATTCAACTTGAAAGCATTTTTACTTCCCCTTCCCAAAATATCCTTTCAATAGCATGCACGTCCCTATGGTCACTGCTGTTTACAATGCCTCTCAGGAGCTTCAAAATAGATGTCCTACAGAGTGAGCTCATTATTTTCACCCTCATTCCATATTCCGTTCTCTCAGACATTACACCCTTATGACAGTTTCCACTACAAATGTATTCACATCATGTAATCAACACCTCCCAAAGGGGATGAGAGCAAGACAGGAAAAATTATCTCAGATGTTTAACTGCTTTGCATCTGTGATGGTTTTGCATTTATCTGCTTTGGCAATGACTGCAAGTATCCTGGCAGTGGAATGTTACCCATCAGCATGGCTTGTGGCTGTGGGAAGAGACAGGTTATGACAGCATAAGGAAGGGGATCGGAAAAGAATGCTAAGCATCACCTCATACCAGGCAGTGATTTTGAACTGGTGATTTAAGTGTAATTTCATGAAGGAAGTCAGCTTGAGTTGCCAATAATTACCATTAGACATCTAATTGCACAAAATGAGAACATGTTAAACAAGACCAAACCCCTTTTCGTATGGTTTGAAAACTGTTTCTAGCAGTATCTCCCTCCCCATCCCTGCAAATAAATGATTTTCTTCCTGCCAAAAGAAACCAAACAAAACCCAAAGCCCACCATCTTCAGTTCCTCAGAAGTTTGCATCAAAGACAACTTTTGCACAAATAATTCCTCTTTTGTGGCACTTCACCAAAAGTTACAATAAAAAACTATCAAGCATGCCTCTAATAGCTCTGCACTTGCAATCTTTCCCTTTTGAAAGGGCTGTGAGTTAAGATCACCCAGTCTTTCATCATGCGTAACTCCAGTGTCTAGAATCATATTTATCATCTCCAGCAGGAGACTATGCCAAAATTAAAGCAACACAGGCATTTCTGCCACTCTACGTCACCTGTTTTGCATGTGCATGCTGCTGTTTTGTGGGTTAAAAAAACACGAGGGAAGAGCTTAGATGACAGATCCATGATCAGGTACCTTCAAAACACTGGCCAGGTGAACGCTTAAAATAGTTACATACAGTGAGTAGTATGTGGATGCTAAAATTCAAAACCTTATTCTCACAGAAACAAACTTAAGGGATTCCTTCACCCAGGAAGCCTAAGAAGCAAGGTAGCCTGTGAATGCCTTGTTGATTTGTGTCCAAAACCATTGTGTCTTCCTTCCCTCAGAGCTCCTGCTTAGGTACTCAGCTATGTTCAGCTTTCCCAGAAATAATAATTCTCATCTTCCCCTTATGATTCCTTTCCCCTCCTCACCTTATGTAGCAAAACTTACCTAGACATGGTCTGAACTACCTAACCAGAGAGGCTGTGGATATCCCACCCCTGCAAGCGTCTAAGGCCAGGCTGGATAGAGCTTGGAGCAACCTGGTCTAGTGGAAGGTGTCCCTGCCCACAGCATGGGGCTGGAATGAGATGGTTTTTGAGGTCCCTCCCAACCCAAGCCATTCTGTGATTCTATGACCACTGCCTTCCAGAACAGTCCCTATAACCAGTGTTGATATGTACCATGCTACAGGGGAGCAGGCAGAAACCTGAATCTGCTACAGTTAATTTTCACACCAAGGGTGGCTGTAACCTGGGCAACAGGCTTCATTTTCAGAAAGGGGTGGGGAGAGGGAAAGCTGAGAAAGAGTGTAATTCAAGTAAGAAAGCAACTTTTTTCACCTTAAGAGTGACAAAATCTACCCAGAGAGAGAATGCTACTGTCAGAGAAATACGTTACTGCTTTCCTGGGTGACTGTGTGAGAAATTCAGTATGTTTTCCCCAGAAGTACAGTCCTGCTTATTTCACTCGCTGTACTTGTGCAAAAGCCGAAGTGACTTGCCCTGGAATCCTGTCACTGCTGCCAGACACAATGGAATAGATTTGTTTCTTTAAACTGCCTGGCCTCCTCCTCCACCTTCAGCAAAAAAGCACTTAACACATATAAATGTATGAATTCCTCAGAAGTCACTCCAAAGGTAAAACAACAAACTGTTCTTCCCCCTCACAAACAAAAGTTTTAGTTGGGCTTTACTGTATTTCCTTCCAAAATGAAATGTGATTTTTGGAATTTAGCATTTACAAATAAAGTATTACAGGTCTCTGTGGACTCAGGTTAGGGTGTACAGAGGTTTGTTGGAGATTAAGGGACACTAATGACACATACATGCTGCTGAAACTAAACCCAGAAGTGGAAAAACAAATGGAATCGGTTTCAACTGAAGTTGACACTACTTATGCTTTGAAAGCCGGATTGATGCTCACAGACCATTTTTGCTGAAGTAGCAGAAGAGTGTACTCTTAGTGGGACAGTTCAAAATCACTAGTTTCTCTAAAGCACCTTTTTTTTTTTTTTTTTTAATGTGCCCTTAAAAGCAAGCCTTTTTCTGTAAAAAGATTTTAAAAAATACCCTTAGACAGTGTATTGGAAAATATCAATTGATTCCCTGTCCTTCACAGCAAAGTAGTTGTATTTATTTTCTAGTGGTCCAGTGTCTGGTAAACACTGCAACAGCTGCCAGAACGGGAAAGGGAAGAGAAAGGAGAGTGAGTTATACTGAACACTGATTTCATTCACAAGCTCATTGAAATTAAAGCTGGCAGTTCAAACTTCTCTTAAGGGGAAAGTTTGTCAGTAATAAATACCCAGCTAGGATCCATGGTTATTGTTACAGGTAACAGAATGCTGGGAGTAGCAAACAATCAGAAATGAGTGGCAAAGAAGGGGGGTGGGAAAAATGTATCTTTTCGTGGCATTTGCAGCTTTAAGATCATGATGAAACAAGGTCCTGTGAATCTTAATCATACAAAATTTTCTGATAAAAAGCGAGCACAAAATTATGTCATTAGTGCAAAGTCAGAACCTAAAGTTCAGAGTGCTCTCAAGACAAACACTATATATAAAACTTTTCTTTATACCTCACACATATGGGTAAGAAAACTGGCTGGCTGACTAGTAAAACCAGAAAAAAATTCTCAGTTGCCTATACAAGGAGGGTGGGTTTCCATCTCATTCCAGAGAACCTTGTTCTTATAAAAATTTAAATTCTGGCAGAGGTCAAGTTGAAGCTATCATATAGCTTCTCATAAAGCTTAACAAATGCACACAAAACAAGCAAAAAATGCAAGAGGGGGGAAAAAAAAAAAAAGAAAAAGACATTTACCACAAATGTGGACATTCAGATGCAACTGAAAAATATTCAAGAAACTGCAGAGAGGGAGGAAGACCATATAAGAGAAAAAGAGAATTACAACATTTTCAATGACATCACCCATAGATTTCATACAGCTTGGAAGCTCTTCAAAGATGGCAGCACATCACAGGAATGGGAGTGCACAATCTCACTGCTTCCTCCTGCGGAGCAGGATGAGTCACTTAGCACAGCCAGAAACACCATTTGATTTTGAGCTTCTGAAATAACCTCTGTACCATACACCATGAAAGAAAAACAACAAATTAGCCATATTACTCGATAAATTAAGAAGTGGCAAAAGCACATCTGGACCTGTAAGTCACAGTACCTAACAAAAACCAACATAAGAGCATCTCTCTTTCCTCCACACCTTTTACAGCTCTTCCACAATTCTTTCCTTTTCCCCAAACTACGGATCTCATTGAATTTTCTGCTGTGTTTAACTTCACTTAGCCCAGACACTGAAGCAGTACAAAATAAAACAGTAATCCCTTTATGGTAACTACATCCCATCTACATTTTCATTCCTCACCTATAAGTTAGACACGATTGTGTCTCCTCTCCCAAGATCACAATCCTGCCCACAAGCTTTGGAATGTGTGGGTCACAGGGAGCTACCTGAGACCTAACATCAATAAGCTTTTGCCAGCTTAAGCCTGTGCTGCAACTGAACAGGGTGATCCTGCTTTCCACACATCCCAGCTCTTTCTTAGGGCTGTTGTCAGTACCAGTGCCACTCATCCCCATCATATCACCACTTCAACTGACCCCACGAGTACCTATTCCAGCAAAAAAGGGAATCTCAAGCAAGCTTCCCCCCCTCACCAATACGGATTTAGAGTAAAATGTCAGCTCAGAAAGTTTTATTTCCATTGCATAGTTTCAAATAAGGCTGTATAAAGGCTGCTACCAGAGATCTCTCCCACATCCTTTACACTCCCCTCCTGCTTTAGGGACAACCAACCACAGGTCTCACAGGGTGAATACAGTAAAGCACATAACCTACCACAGAAAAATGTCTTCTCACAAACAAACTCACTGATACAGCTCATCCTTTTGGCAGGGCATAGTAAGAGTCGAGGGAGAAGGAAAGAAAAGCAACAAAGTGATCTTGGTGACAGCCCACATAACTAGATGTAACAAAAGTCACAGTCACCAGCAGAAGAAAGATTTAAGTTACTGTTCCAGGCACCTTTACTACTGTAGTGGTTTCATGTTTGCCTATTTGCCTGCTCACACCAGGCGAGAGGTTTAGTGTAGTGGTCTGAGTACTCCGGTCTAACACCGGTGTACTTACTGAGTTTAGTTACTCAGTTCTGTGGTTGAGATAAGGATTCAATGAGAAATGCAAAGCAGGCCTAAACCTTTGAAGGTAAAAAGATAGTTTATTAACGAATCGAAGAGAGAAAAACTTTAAAAGAAAATAATAAAAATCAAAATAAACCTCCAGATGCTTCTTTCCCCCCACCTCATTTGTCTTTCTTTACCAGCAACTCTTTTTCCATCAACAACACAAAGAAACAAAACTTAGAGAACTTTGGTCAGTTTACCACCTCTAAAATAGACTTTCATCAGTGTAGTTGGGAAGAAGAGTCTCTTCTACTTTGCCATGGAGACCTTCCCACAAGAAACACAATTCTCTCGTGGGTCCCATTTTACAGTGAATCAGCCACCCAGGTATCTGTTCACCGCGAGAGTCCTTTCCCCCAACACACAGTTGCTCCCACAACTGCCTTCGAGGACTCGATCTCTGTATCATGAGGTAGTATTTTAAGGATGAGCTGTTCTGGTAGAAAAAAAAAAAAGGTCTTCTCTCTCTGGAAACAAGGATTCTCCCATCTGTGGAGCATGGGTTCCTCTATCGTTACCCTGAGGTAAGGGTCTTCTTCCCCTATTATCATCCCAGGGGTAAGGGTTTCTCGGCCTCACTTATTACCCCGAGGCAAGGGTTTGTCAGCCTGTGGAAAACCTGGAAGGGTTTCTCCTCTGTGGAAAAACCAGCACAAGTGCCTTTGCTTAGTCTGTAGTTAGGTGCATTCCCCCTATGGGTACAATATGAGCTAGAAGGAAATGGTGCAGTCTATTACCATGGCTTATAGAAGATTTCCAGGTTCAAGGATCTCTGCTTTCCTCTGTCTTAATACTTCCAGTCCCTTTTCACTGACCTAGGTGCCTCTGTTGCCTTCTTCTGTTACCCTATTTGTCTGAGTCCATGTTGTGCACTTTAAAGTTAGATATAAGTCTCTTTAGTGCACTTACTCTCTTCCTAGTTCTCTTATTGGTCACATAACCCTGCTGAGCAGCAGCTTGGGCTGCTGGAAACCCCCCTCAGTGAGGTGGGAGAGTGGAGAAGGCAGGAGCAACTGCATGACAACATCTCAGCAGCCTTGGTACTCCCAGGAGGAAAAGCTGGGGGAGAAAGCTGCTGTGGCATATTCAAGTTTGCCATGGGTGTTTGCTTCCCTTCCCCTTGCGTCAGTGGCTGCGAATGAAGCTCAGATGCCATCTTGCAGGCAGGGAAGGTCCCCATCCAAGAGCTTGGCCCAGCCCAGAAGAGCCTGGGCCGGTCCCATGAAGCTGCAGTGGAGGGGGGAAGCCCGCGGCAGGAGCTGCAGCCAGCTGTTGCTAGTCAACGGCCAGAAAGGCAGTCTTTCCCCACAGTGGGGGCGGCGGCAGCAGCAGCCACCATAGGAGCAGCTGTGGCGGTGGGGCCTGCGCAGCGGCGGGCGGGGCCCGCACAGGCAGAAGAGCCTGCGGCGGGAAGCCACAGTCCCAGAGGCGAGCAGTGGCTCCGGTGGCAGAAGCCATGGCAGCAGGGGGGCTGCGGGCTTGTGGCTTTCCTGGACCCCTCCCCGGCAGAGCGGGGGGAGGGGCCCTGGCCCAGGGGTGTTAGCCGGGCTGCGCACGGGGATGTTACCTGTTTAAAGGTGGAATCCAAAGAGAGAGAAACTGACATTTCTCCTTTTTCTTAACATGTACTCCACAGGGGCAGCCTAAATCTCAATGGTTAATTAATACGTCTGTCTTGGAAACAGCCAATTAATTGGCTGTCAGACACACAGGACACTTTGGCAAGAAATTTTAAGAGGGCTGTTGGAACTATACCTACAGGAACTACTTCTGCAGGAACTGGTAATAGTCTCCTGCAGGTGGAAAAAAAAATTTTTTCCAAACCATGACAACTACTTAGCATAGACACCTACAAAAAGGTAGATGCCTTCTCTCCATATCATTAGCACAGTATCATATTCTTTATTATTCCTGACTTGTCCTCCTAAAAGAAGGAAAATACCGAAACAGATTAAAACAAAAAAAAGCACAGATACCTGAGCACCCACAAGTTGCAGCAAGGCTGAGTTCACAGGAAGGAGTTCAATGTCCGTGTTGATAGTGGTCTGGTCAAAGGGACATGCCTTACGGTGGAGCTTGTTGAGGCACATCTTGCAGACAGTGTGGCCGCAACCCAAGCTGATGGGCTTCCGGATCGTTTCGTCGAAAATCTGTGTGCAAATTGGGCAGGAGAGAAAATCCGTCCATTGTGGAGCTTGTACAGGCATTGCTTCAGGAGTTAATTGACAAGACAAAAATCTAAAGCACAGATTCCACTGGAATCAAAATTTTGCAAAAAAGTCTGTTTGGTTTTAAATATCTTCTGTAAGTACAGACAGTCTGCACATAGTGTGAAGCATAACCTAGAACAAAACAGAAACACAAAGTTAGCATTCTGTACTGGAAGAGGCACTTGAGCTCCTTTGTGCTAGGGAAATATAACTCATGGAGGTGTAACTGAGCTAGGAGCACAGTTCTGACATTAAATACAGGACTGAGACATGACTTGCTTTAATTCCAGCTAGTTGCTGGCTCTGGAAAAGCCAGTGTAAACCATTTCTGCAGCTCAAAATAAATCAAAGAAGATGACTATCACATTGAAGTTATAAGACTAGTTAGCTTTTAGTTTTTATGTTCTCTCTTTATAAATGAGCCAATTGACATCAACAAAATGTGAACAAGACAGTTCCACTAATCCACTTTTGTACCATATCTACTGTACAAAACAGTTAAATATTTCAATAATTTTGCTTAGACAAGGCTTTATCCAAAGCCTCCATCACAAACAACCTTTCTTCAGAGTCCGGTGGGCTCTGGATTGGCACACGATGGCCCAATAAACGTGCGAGCTGTCCGAGCCTCGAGGGGGATAGGATGAATGGCTCAGGGTCAGTCAGACACTGTGCAATACAACATACATCACTCAGTGATACTGTGTGCTGCTGCTACTGCACCTTCACACAACCTGATCTGTACTGAGCTGCATGGTACCACATGGACCCATTCAGACACATCTCAGTTACTCTGGGAATCTGCATACACTCCTGCTGGAATTCAGCATTGTTAACTTGCCCTGTGTCTGCCATCCAAGCACCTTCATCCTCCAAAAGCTGGACGACCACTTCTAGTAGTCATTTATGACTGGATGACTGACAATTGTTCCTTTTGTAACCCCAATTTATATCATTCACTGCCTGCCTAGAGATTATATGGATAGAGAAAGAAACATCTTTACTCTGTTGAGAAACCACACAAACTACAGGAGAAGAAAAGCTGGGAGGTCTTTATTACTTGGCACTTTCAAATCAAAATACTAAGAAGAGCAAATGTTACTCATTATAAGGGAATGGAAGATAAGATACCCTTTGGGACAGGACAAAAGCAGAACTCATATGACGAGAAATATAGAAGAGTAGATGGATCACATGAGATGCAAAAATCATGATCAAAAAGAAAATTGGTAATAAAATAATTTCTAATGTCTGGCTTATTTTCACCAGTGGAGCTTGAAAAAAAAAAAAAAGTGCAAGTCACTAATTCACAACCAATTTTTCTAAATCAAGCAGCAAAATGACAACAAAAATTCCACCCCAACCACCCATATGTATTAGTTTCTCTTCCCCACACACCACTGGCATCAGTTTCAAACCAAGGACAGCACACTGCTTCCTAGTATCTGTTCTGTCAGAAAAGTTCTTCCATAAGCAAAATAGCAACTTTTCATCAAATCTTAAGATTAAAGAATGTTTATAATTAAAATCTAAATTCTAAAGGCAAAGAGAGAAACTTTATATCAGGACCTGTGCAATTCAGAGTCAAGGCATTTTAAAACAGGAAAAAAAAAATCTAGTGCTAAAATAAAGACTCTGAAAAGCCTCTGACACTTTTTTCTGGAAAAAGGCTTCTTTTTTCAGAATGTAGTGCAATGTTGTTCAGTTAACATTATTTTAGCAAGGTAAACAATGAAGTGTTACTAGTTAAGCTTTTAGCTGGGTTTCATCAAACACCTAACCTTAGCTCTAAAGCTAATGAAAAGGAGTTGTACTATGATGATCCCTCTGAATCACTTCCAACTCAGGATGCTTTATGATTCTAGGAAAAGAAAAATTATTTCTTTCTTCAAAAGACAATATACAATGCCACACAGCCTCTGGTTCCCAGCCAATAAGGGATCAGTAAGAAATCAGTATTACCCGGGCAGGGTGGTACAAGGAAGAGGCACCACATGTGGTTAACCCTACCATCACCATTGCACAACAACAAGATGTCAAGGTTGTTCAGGGTTCCCCCTTCCAAAATACCTCTTGAATGGCAAACCCACCGTTTTTTTTCCATCTTGTCAGTATAGAGTCAAATCATTCCCATTACTAATGTATCACCACAACCCAAATGAAAACTTCTATACTTCTAGGTTACTTCACTGAGAGATGATATCCTAAACCACTCAGCAAATTTATTTCCAAGCCTTCCCTGGCTACCTGCCCCCTTATATACTGAGTAAACTTTGGTAACAAGCATTCAAGCTAGAATTAATTCTTTATAAAACAAATCTGCCACAGAAATTACCCAGAAACTCCACAAAAATCCTTCTGCAATGACCAGTACACAGCCTGGTAAATCTACTGCATGTATAGCTGTGCTATGAAATGTCCTTTGAGGATCAAAACTTAAGAGTTAAATCATAGTTCTTCCTTTTGACCACACTGCTCTTAGAATATCTAGCAACAATTTCCCAGACTCCTCTGCAATTCAGAAACAAACTGAACAGCCTATTTAAAACAAATTATTAGCTAAGCATTCGGGAAAAGAAGTTTTTTATTAACTGAGGAGACTTAAAACCAAAAGTTAACATGAAGCTGTACCATCAAGTCTAGAAAGCAGACGTGAACATGGAGACTGCACTATCCCAAAGTGTGAACTGGAAGAAAGGAGTTGAATACAACTTTAATTTTAAAAAAAACCAAACCAAAAAAACAGTAAACAGAGCCAAGTTGTTGCTACCTGCACCTCTGGCATAATGAAATAGGTCATATTTATTTACAAACTCAACAGCTGAAAGAGAAGTTTGGGAAGTCTGGAGATGGAAGGACTAATTAGTAGCATCCATGATCCCATGTCAAGGCAGGTCTCAAAAGGCTGGGGAACAAGGGAAGCAAAAGTTATACATAAGCACAGCTCTCAGAGACTCCACAGTGTCTGAGGTTGTGTCCTGGAGCCTAAATGCCAAAAGAAGGCCATGGACAGCACTGACAATAGAACATACAGCTGTGAGAAACCTCAGTCATCTATTTCAGCACGGTCCAGCTGCTGCAACAGATGGCTAACTGGTGTGATGCAGCCAACCTTTTCCCCACAGAAGAAAAGAGCAGCTGTTGGAACAACAAACCCTGTGCTTCTAATGAATCTCCACAGCAGATCAGCACAAAACTGTGGAATTCCTCTGGTCCCACACAAGACAGGAATGGCATCACAGGGACTGAGGATTCAGGAGCCACATGCACACAGGCTGGCACCAAACCAAGTACTGCTGCTGGTGCCATAGCTTTCCACATATATTGTCCTGTTTTCCCGCCAGATCTTCAACCTTTGGACAAGGGAGCAGAGCCAAGCCCTGAGATACAACATAAATCTCTTCCAGGGACAAAGCTTACAGATGTAGAGACCTGAAGCTGCAAAAGATACCCATGCCTTGTATCAAGGCTTCTGACTCACTATGACCTTGGAAATAAGTGGAAAAAAAACAATCTCTAACTTCAGAGCTACTTTAAACAGGAGACATTACAAACAGCAATAAAACAATGGTAATAAGACAGTTTCATGATCAGTGTCTGCTGTTGGAACCATCATCACTACAGAAAGAGAACACTTCTTTGAACATGTACAGTAGGGAAAGTATATTCACTTTTATAGTACAATGTTCTTTAAAAAAATGTTTCTATACAGTATTATAGTACCAGAGGTGAGCAAAACAAAGAATAAAAATTTATAAAAGACATAACTATTTAAAGAGCCTGCCTCCCCATAATATTGACGATTTTAACCCACCCTCAATTCACTAAATATTTCACACTCAATAGCTTCTAACACCGTAAAATGTATATTCACACACACTTCTTCGTGCATGACTGAACAAAATAGATATGTCAAAACCCAAGAAAGAAAAAAACTAAAAAGACACATCCACAGTACATAAATTGGAGGACAAAAAGGTGTAATTAAGAATGAAGATGCCCCAAGACACAGACTTTGAATCATACACTGGAACCAAAGACAGACTGATGTTTTTTATTTCTGAGTTTGAAAATATAAAATACCTGTATGCAAGTCTCGTCCTCCTGTTTAGCCCTGCATAAGCTGTTTTATCCACATCTAGAACCACCTGGAAAAAATGCTCCTCTCTTCTGGGCCTCCCAGCCCCCAAAAAATCCTTGAAATTCCATCCTTCAACCCAGACTGGAAATGTCACGCTGTAATCAGATCGGTGACCTGTCTGCTCTGGAACCCTGCCAGTGCTTCAGGGGAAGACATGGTTATTCCATAAACCACTGGAACAACGACTCAATCCTTACTTTGCTGAACTACAATGCAGAGGCTGACATAGCCTCATGTCCAAGCTGTGTTATGTCTGTGGCAACCAGAGTCTTCCACACATCCTCTGCAGATCCAACTCTAGACATCAAAAAGATGTTTGTAAAATGCAGAACAGTCTGTACCAACATCCATTGGCATCAAGTTACACACAGGATGACACACAGGAAAACTCCTCTGCTTTCAGTTTGAATTAAGCGCACTCTCCGAGGGAGTCCTTCAGTGCGGGTACCAAGCACACCCCAAATTCTCTCACAAACATGTTATTTGGACCCAGCATGCTCTCTCATGGACACATCACATGCTGTTTCGTCACTACCGAGTTTGCACTGCTCTCTCCCAGCAGCACTCCACACTAAGTCATGTCACAGTTTAAGCAGATGACTCAGCACACCTAAGGGGCACCCTCGGCTCAGCTCCTGCCAGTTCAGTAGATACAGCTCTTAAGAGCATTACTCACTTGAGTTTTATGTATTCCCACAGCATTACCCAAACAACATCATCACCTTCTTAACCAAAATTCGGTTAGGCTGAAGCTGTTTCATTTTTGCTGAGTCTTACTCCCAGCTAAACCAAGTGGAGCTTCCTGTCGCAGTTACCAGTGGACACAAGTAAAGCCTATTTAGTGCTAAGCTTAACACTACAGCAGCTCCTCAGAGCCAAAACAAACTCAGGCTTGCCAACTGAACTGCTCATGCAGATACAACTCTTGAGTAATCATTATTTATTCTAATAAAGAAAACACCATTTCATTAATTCTTTTAAAGACTCTTACTCCTTGATAATAACTTACACTTTTCTGAGAAAAAGTAACCAGGCACACTTCTCTCTTATGTGAGACTGTGGTTCCGTGGTACATTAACTACTGCAAAACCTCTCTGACACTTTGAGTTTAAAAATAAATGAACAACCCAAATTAAATTAAGAGGCAACAGTAAAGCAATTCCTAACTCATAAGGATTACCAGATACCCATAGTACAATTCTAACCAGCAGATGAACCTCCTCCATTCTTGCCTAGTGCCAAACAGACAAACTTTTGCTGGTGCTTCACAGAACCTTTTTGTTTTCTACTCCAGAGTGCTCATTGTAATAAACAATATTTCTGAGGGCATTTAAGTAGCTTTCTTCTTTTACCTGAGCAAATACTTTAAAATGTCCTGAATTTCATTTTAGGAAAAAACTGATCTGACTACTCACGGGAAACCCTGATCAGCTAAAAGTAACGTGTTTTTTACAAGCATCCTGTACTGCCAACTTCACAGTTCACAGAAAAGGATAAGTCACTTTATCTATGTTTTCCATATCCAGTTCCATAGAAAAACATCTGAAAATTTTTAAAGAGAGAGGGAAAGTCCATACCTGATCAGAGAAGAGTGGGTAGAAGAAAAAAAAGCTTCTTACCTCTGCCTGGGAAGCTCCATGAACAACACATACCATAAGCCTAGAAGAGTATATCCGACAGATTCAGAGGTTTTTTCCCCTTCCTGTTTGCGCTCTCAAACTTCTCAGTAAACTCTCCGTTGGCAGCAAGTGCCCGACTTCCTCATTCCTGCTCCACGCATGCGTGTTGCCAGCACACACCCAACACCACTGAACACTGCCCACAGCACAGAACCCCAACAAAGAAATCCCCACCCAACACCAAAACCGGCAGGTCTGTAGGTAACGCATATTCCCACCCTTCTTTCAAAGCGTTAGCTGGCTTTAGTAGCTGTATAATAAAGCTCCTAAAAAAAAAAAAAAAAAAAAAAAAAAAAGACAAAAAAAAAAAAAAGGGGCAAAGATAAAATCATGAACATCATCAAAACTACGTCCCAAAGTAGCTGAAGATCAATTAAATCAGATTCACGATCTACTTCCTTTCTCCTCAGTAAATTTTGACTGCAAAAACAAAGGGAGAAATTGATGTAATTTCAGGCAAAAGTCTCTTACTTGGTAGAGTCAGTAAAGTACCTTAAGAAAATGGGGCCAGTTAAGGACAAGATGTTATTCTTTATTTGAAGCTTCCTGCCCAGCAATAACACAAGGAAAACAAGAAAACCAAACAATCAACATCACAACTCTACCACAGTACCTCCCCAACAGATGCTCTGAAAGCAATTTACAATGATTTAAGCTTCCCTACATCCTGTGAAGCAAGACCTCATGTCTTCCTACAGAAAAGAAAACTGTTTAATAAAGTTATTTATATGGTGTTTAACAGGATAAACATAGAATGAAACCAGATATATCATTTTTGAAACGTGATATATCATTTTCTTGACCCCTATTCTCATTCAACCACCATTAAGGTTGTGAACATTAAAAGACAACATGTGTAGACAAAATTTAAGTGCTCTTGCCCATGCCCTCCAAAATATAAAACCTGCATGTGAATAAAATCATAAATTTTCAGGGAAGATGACCAGCTTCATAATTCCTGGTTGATATTATACATCCCTTACAGCTTATTTAAAAGAAAGAGGAAGTAACCAATTCTTAATAGGAAATTGTTTTATGATCTACCACCTAAAATTTTTTTTCTACCAATAGATGATAAAGTCTAGGGAGTTAATAGCAGACAACAGCTCTACAACACATTCCTTGCACTGCAAATTACAAGTTCTGGCATTTGTCAACAAAAACTCTAACAGTAACACAATGATTACACCAGTATTTTAAAAATCAAGGAAAAACCAAACAGATTAAGAGAAGAAAGGCAGACAGCACTTCAAAAATCCACAGTACTTTTCAGGACAGGGACTTGGGTTCAACTGGTCAAATCCTCAAGAGTTCTCAATCCTGCTGTCAAGGAGGCAAGCTAATAATTTGCTTTTGGCAGAGAAGGCACATGTTTGAAAAAAGCCGTGGCAAAGAAAGGGGACAAGCTTGTAGAAGTCTTCATATTCAAGGGTAAAGACAGATATTGCCTCTCAGTGTCCGCAAGGAAAGTCACTACTCTTTCTTTCTCATTCCTTCCTAAGATATTCCAGCTGGACTGGTTGCATAGTTGTCCCAGCTGACATTTTAAACATGGATCTTTATTAATTAACCCAGGTAGGCAGAAATGTAGCTGGACAGCAATTATACAACACATACCTCATTTTAACTAAAACAAGGCAACAAATCAGCCACACAAACAGCTCATCTAAAATAACTCCAAGTAATAGACTTCAGGAGGAGAAAGCAATTGAAGTGGGTAGTGCTCTGGATCACTGAGACCAGTATCGTTCTTTTCCACTCAAGAATAATCTACACTTATCTGACAACTACTACTACAGGCATTTGGTAGACGAAAATGAAAAGTAAGTTAAGGAAAGGAGAGGGGAAGATCTTGGTGTCACTGCAATGCCTTTATCCTTCCTTAGTCATGAATCATTGAGAAGACCCAGCACAACACAATGAAAAAGCATTAAAAAAACAATCTAACAAAAAGGTATAAAGTATTGCTTGCCATCCACTCTTCAGAAACAGCTTATCTCTCCACTTAATTCAGCAGCTCTAATTCTGCTTTGATGTCAGTAACACTACAGCCACCACAACATTACAACTGCAATGTCAAACAATGAGACAGAAGGGCAGACATAGTCTGGCTGGAGATACTGGTCAAAAACTGTTCAAAAAAGCCCTCTAACCTATAACACAACCTTTAATAATTATCCCCCACCCCCTGCTCTCCAGCAAGCTTATGTAAGAATACTCTCTCCAAACAGAAAAAATAATCCAGAAATTTTTTTTTGTAGCGTACTGTGAAAATATTACTGAAAATTTTTATTTGGTAAACTTACAAGGCAAGAATCAAGCAACAGTCTGAACTTCCGCCCCACCTCCTTCTCCTTACATCCAAGTGTTGGCATTACATTTGTCACTCTCCTATTTATTTGTTTTCAAACTGACTGGCAGACTTAAACCAAACCTCCTATGCCAAAAATTCTAGCTGCAATAGTAAGGAAATGCCAAAATATACCGTAAGAGCAATGTTAAGTGACTATAAATGCTACTGTCCAGCATAGGCAAGAAGAGACTTCTATTTCATAGTTATTGAAAGTGTAAAATGGAAATGTAAAATCTCACTTTACAAAGTATCCACAGGTATTCAGAAAACACTTTCAGTGTCCACCTGAAAACTTAAGTCTCAGGACTTCTTTATAGTGTTTTCTTCTCACTTCTCATTTCACTGATTGGGAGATGAGTTTTCTTGTAACTGAGTAGATGTCACCCTCATTTTAAAAATAGATGTCAAATAGCTTCATGTTAATAACATAACTGCTGTTTACATAACAGTACTCTAACAAAGCTTCAGTTATTCTATTTAACTTCAAAGCAATTTATTTTGGAAGACTGCATTTAAACATCAAAAAGATCTTTTAATAAAAGCAGAAAGTTGAGAGCAGTGAAAACTAACGAATTTTTTAACTAAACTACCAATGTAGTTGCTTCCCTGCCTGTTTAATGTATGAGTTCATTTTAAACATCCTAATCACAAGAAGGGTTATTTTTTTCTGTTACATACAAAGCCACCTCTAGACTACTGCAATGTTATTTCAAAAGCAATGGAGCACCCAGTTTTTGTGGCACATACATTATCATAGCGGGAGTTCATAACAAAGAATATTTTTTTTACCCTCTGAGCCTTAGTATAACTCTATCCATTACACATTTCTCTCAGAGATTTTGATACAGAATTACTAAACTGTATCAGCTTCATGAAATCAGCTCCTCTACTTCATGCACCTGTTCAGTCAAGCATGTGATATCATTTCTGCATTACAATTAAACGGTATGGCACCATCAACTTCAGAGAAAAGATGGACATTTACAAGCAACGTGCACATGAAAATGCTTTTGTGCTCACCACAACACTGCAGTTTTACCAAAAAGTTGAGACAGGTAACTCGAAGAGTTGCTAAGAGATGATAATGTAGGTTTTCCTCATTTCTCTTCCAGATCAGTCAAGTCTAGCTGCTAAGAGAATTGTTAAACATTAATTAAACAAGTGCCCTTGTGGCCAAGAAGGCCAATGGTATTCTGGGATGCATTAGGAAGAGCATTGTCAGCTCTTCAGGGCTGATTCTACCCCTTTGCTCAGCCCTAGTGAGGCACATCTGGAGTGCTGTGTCCAGGTCTGGGCTCCTCAGGACAGGAGAGACCTGGAATTCCTGGAGCAGGTCCAGTGGAGGCTGAGGAGATGAGGAAGGACATGAAGCAGCTCTCTCACAAGGAAAGGTTGAGGGACCTGCAGCTACTCAGCCTCGACAGGAGACCCAGCTGAGAGGGGCCCTCATCCCTCTCTGTCTCTGTCTGCAGGGAGGGCTCAGAACAGGGACCAGGCTCTGCTCCCTGGGACCCAGCAATGGGACAAGAGACCATGGGCAGAAATGGATGCCCAGGAAGTTCCACCTGAACATGAGGAAGAATTTCTTTCCTGTGCAGTGACCAAGTACTGGAACAGCAACCAAAGAGGGTGTGGAGTCTCTCTCACTGGGGATATTCCAGACCTGTCTGGACTCAATCCTGTGCCATGTGCTCTGGGATGACCATGCTCGAGCAGGGAGGTGGGACCCGATGACCCACTGTGGTCCCTTCTAACCTGATCCACTCTGATTCTCTGAAAATACCCAAGCTGTAAACAGAGAGCAAATCACAGCCACTACCTACAAGCACACTTCAGATGAGATTTGGCACAGCAGCAACAGAATGTAATCTCTCTGAATAAACTAATATGTATTAACCACGTCAGCCTTGTGAGGACCCAAGCATCCAGACTCATATTTGCATTCTACAAACAAGGAAAACAGCTACTGAAACTTTACCTATTTGGCATTTCCAAGCATAACCTTAGAGCGGGGCAAGTCTAAACTATTCTCAGAAAGCACTCTCCATGTCCATGCTTCATCTCTGCTAAGGACCTAGGCCATTCCAAACCAAATTCCCTTCCTTGTAAAAGGTTCCAAAAGATGTTCCAGAACTGTTAAATGGTTAAGAAGTCCTGAAAACAAGGGGGAAAATGGGCACAGAAGAAAGAACTTCAAGGCAGACACTTTCAGCATCAGCAGACTTGCCAAGTTTTTAGGTGTAGTTTCATAAGCAGTTTATTTGGGCACAACCAGGGCAATACAGACTTTTTATATATTTCTTCATTAATGGAAGCCATCTTGAAAGTATTGACTAAGTTTTAACTAGCCACTTAAATGCTACTCCGCAATCCTAACAATAAGGATGGCTACACTAACAGGTTGGAATGATGAGAGTAGGTGAAATGGAATAAGGAATATGAGCAATAATTTGCAGAATTGTTACTTTATACTAAATCCACACCAAAATTACCTAATTTCAAAAACAATGCTAGAGTTAAGCAATGTTTAATGGTGCAAGTTACGCAAATACAGTCAAAGCCATCCTTTCAGCTCATTGTGGTTACAGCACTGAATGCAGTACTGCCAGAGAACGCTCTGGCAGTCCATACCTCACATCACCTTACTGCCCCTAGAACCTAGCTGCAAATAAGGAAGCAACTGTAAATAGTCAATACAAAAATAGCTTACAGGGCCCAAACAGACCCAGATATACTCCTTTGTTGAGTCCTGTAATAGTTTCACTTGCAGTAACAGCAATAACATTTCTCATCTGTGAAACTTATGTTCTTTATCTTATTCTACCTGTTTCCACGACAGAGGCTGCAATTGTGTTTTAATAACACAACCCAGTCTACGCTACAGCTCAGGAGACATCTAAGGTCAAGAGGCAGCTGTGGTAGAAATGGCACTGAGCCTGGAGAAGTTCAGCTCTCTTGTTAACAAACTGCATAAATAAAAATTTAGCTAGTCAACACACTAGCAAGATTTAGCTAGTCAACACACTATACAAGATTTTCTCCACACCTCTAATAGATTTGATGTAAAAATCCAAGCACTATTCAGGACTGACAAACCTGCTCAAGACTTCTAGGCAGCATTAAATTATCATTCACACAGGGCTTAAAATCTTTAAGTACCAGTAGGAGTGGTCACACAACTGTTGTTGAAAAGCAGGTTAATTCAGGTAAGTCTGACTCAGAATGTAATTGAGCCTCACTTGCTTTAAATGATACCAACAGCCGGTGATTCAATTTGTAGCACTGCTAAAAAAAGCAGTTCCAGAGGCCAGAAATAGCCTGGGGCAAGGCACTCCTTTTGAATGAGACTTCTCATGCAACCTTCAATTACATGAAAAAAAAATCCCCTCCTTAAATATTTTACAGCCTTGCTGTCAGTCTCACCTTCTAGATTTATAAAATTAGAATATTTTCTTTACAGCTTGACAATATCATTACAAGTTGTGTTAAGTTAACACAATCTGGCTTTTAGTGGGGGCGGAGGAAGCCACAGAGGCTGCTTCTGAAAGAGAAGCTCCTCGAAATTTCTACTACGTCCAGCAGAGTCAATCCCTAAATGCTCTGACGATGGACATATTGGCTGGCCCAATTAGAGAAGTTAGCAAAGCCTCTGTAATTACATATTTAAAATGGAAAAAAAAGGTATGAAATTCCTCTTTCTTCTTCCTCTCCAAGGGTTTTGAGGGGGCCGCCGGGCCGTTCCCGGCGCGGCCGTCGGGGCCATGCCACTGGGGGGGCCATGCCGGCGCCACAAGCAGCCACGCAGCCGAACCCATGCGGCCGGGGCGGCCCCGCAACCGAGACCGGGAGCGGCCGGGGCCGGGAGCGGCCGGGGCCATCCCGGCGCCGGGAACAGCCGTGCAGCCGGGGCCGCCGGGCCGAAATCCACGCGGCCGGGGCGGTGTCACGTGGCCGCTGCCATCTCGGCATGACTCGCAATGAACTTTACTTGCTTAGCCACTTTTAGCCAGCCGTGCCGGGAATAGAAGGGCAGAAGCGGCGGCAGCAGCGTTTCTTTTTGCGGCGCCCCGCCTGAGGAGAGGCGGTGAGTGGAGCCGGCGGCCGGCGCGGACCACGTGACCAGCAGCGAGAGGCATGGCAAGGAATTCCCCGGATGGAATCAACTTCTCAGCGCTGCGGAACTCTATAAAAACTTCTCAACTGACTGAACCTGAGAACAAACGAACCTACGGACACCAATTCTCTCCCGAGTCGGAAAAAAGGTAAAGGTGAAGACACGTGAGGAGAACAACATGGCGACACTGAGGTCGGTGAAAAGGAGGGAGGGGGAGGAGGAGGTGCTCCGGGCATCGGAGCTGAAATTCTTCTGCTAGCCGTGGTGAGGACTGTAATACAACAAACTGTTTCCTTGTAATTCATGAAGTGCATGGGGAGATGCAGAGCCCACCCACAGCCCGTGAAAAAAAAAAAGTGCTACACCGGAGCGTGTGGATGCTGAAAAGCTGTAATCTAGTGAGAAACTTGAACGGAGACAGAGAGAACCCTTGCTTCCAGAGACAGAAGACCCTTGCTTTTATACTAGAACAGCTCATCCTTAAAAACTACATCCCACGAACTAAATGGCCCACAAAAAAACAGTTGTGGGAAGCCTGCTTTGACCGTAGGAGGGACTCACGTTGCAGCAGGTTGGGCAGAATTGGAAAAGTTCCACGCTGGAAAAGTTCACAGAGAACTGTCTCCCGTGGGAAGGACCTCACAGCATAACAGAAGAGACTCCTTTCCATAAGCGAATTGAAGAAACGGTTTTAGAAGCAACAAACGGACTATAAACCTCATGTTTTGTCTCCTTGCACTGTCAATGAAGAGAAAAGGGCTGGAGTGGGGGGGAGGTGTTCTAAAGGTTTACTTTAGTTCTCATTAACCTCTCTTAATTCCGTTTATAAATTTTTCTTCATATCTTTTAAGTTTTGAGCCTGTTCTGCCCTTAGAGTGTTTTCTCCTAATCCTTATCTCACCCTATGAGCCTTTTAGTTGTTCTTTACTCCTCCTCTGCTCAACTATAGCAGAAGAGAATGAGTGAATACTTGTCTGTTTTTGGGGGGTTTTTTGGGGTTTTTTTTGTGGGTACCTGTCTTCTAGCCAGCGTCAAACCCACTACAAAAGTACCCATAGTTTTAGTGAGTGGAAACAAAAGGCTCAAGTCCCAGGGTTTCCACTAAACACCTACTCTTAAAACCAGTAACAAACATTTCAAGCTTAACCACAAAAATAAAAGCTGTTGCTTTACATTCCTTTTTTTTTAACAGAGCAAACAACATAAGATAGTCATGTAAAAGAGGAAAAATCCAATCCCCAACATCTCACTGATCCTCCTATTAGTAATGGGTAAGAGGTATATTTATTTTTTGCAGGAGCCTGAATTCAACTGAGAAAAAGAGTATCCTACATCCTCTTATAAAGAGGTTTTAAATTATGACCCTAGTTACAGAAGTTTGAAGTTACATAACTTGAAAATCATCCAATCAAGAAGGCAAAATGCAATAATCCTGGGAGTAATCTACTAAAAATCCAGTGCCAACTTGATGAATTTTGCTGCTTATGACTTGTAAAAACAGTTCTCCTCCAAACAGGGAATTTTGTCTTTTAAAAGAAAGTCATCTTACTTACTGCTTACTTTGCATGAGACTTATTCCAAATGGATCAGTCCACAAAGAAGAATTTTTCTCATTCCCAGTCTTCAAAGATACATTAATCTCTAAAAACATATTACAACTATATATTATTGCAGTATCAGCATGCAATCTCACAAACTATCTCACAAACTACTGCCAGAGTAGTGTTACTAAAAAGTACACAAATCTCCACAGCATGCTGAACCAGCCTAACTTTTTAAAAGCAAAGGGTAAACTTATACTAATGAACTTTATTCACAGAAATTTAAACTTCACTCAAGGAAAACTAAGATACTGGACTAGATAAGGCTTATCTAGTCTGGTATCTTAAGATAGGACTGAAATATGCTCATAAAGGAAATAGCAGTACCTGCAAAATCAAGCAACTCTGTACTTCATTTGGGTGATTTAATTTCCATTAACAGTCTCCTTGAAGTAGCGACAGCTCACCATGAGCTTTTAATAGGCACTGTCCCAGACTGCTATGAGACTACAAGTGTTTGAGCCTTTACATATCCTGACTGCAGTGCTACCTTTTCCAGTACCTCGAGAGTACATCTGATCGATGTTTTACAGTTATGGCACATATGGACTACTCAGAAAGATCCTTCCATTTTTCAAATTTCCTACTTTTAAGAGTCGTAAAGCAGAACTCAGCTGTCCATTGCACCACTGTTGCTGCAGTCCAAGCCATGACAAATGACCAACCAGCTATGTACAGCCTACAGCTGCATGATCCAATAATTTAAATTTCCTCTGATTTGTGTTGTGTAAGTCTCGTTAAACAGCAGGTATGCAAATAGATGATTAGGTATAGGAAAGGAAAACTAGGCACTGAAACTGTCTTACTACCCATGCAGTCAATAGCCCATTACACATTCCTGTATTTGGCCACTTGCTATTTTTGGAATAAAAGCAATGACAGTAAGCTAAAACCTAGTGACGAACAATTCAAAAGAGAAAATTCTAAAAATGGGTTAAGCCAAAGGCAGCTGTAATAGCACTAGTGAAGCCCTCATAACTGCACTGGGAATTATTAAGCATGCAAAACCTTACAAGAACAGAGTATTTAAATGTATTTATTAGCATACTCGAGTCACTAGATTTCCATGGGCTTACGGTCAATTTTTATTCTGTAATGACAACTCACATAGCAGCTTGTCACGTCAACATCACTGACTATTCCCACTTCTCAAAAGTTCCATCAAGTTTCTGAAATTATATTAATGAATTATCAGATGTCCTTGAAGGAAAGGATTGTTACTCACTTCCCCTTCCTGAAAGCTCACAATTACTGTCATATGAACTGGTAAATAAGCAAGAGCTTCTTCCCCCATCTCCCTCTCCTGGGGAAGGACAAGTCACATTTTTATTTATCAGGTGAATACCTGTATTACTCACAGGAAGACAGTGTAGAATGTTGGGGTTTTTTTTCCAATCGAGAATTTAGCTAAAATATACCTGTGACTGTTTTAATACCTGGCGAGTAATCCTGACTCCACACTCCTTTCCTCTCCTATAGTGCCTAATGCGATAGCCACGTCATCACATCCTCAATGCCAATACCAAGGATTTCCGTGGAAGCCTTTCTTCCTGGTATGTCCTGAAATCACGTACATGATGGCCAAGCTTCAATCTGACAGAGCTCAAGTTGTTCTATTCTCAACCAGTCTGGTAAATCTAAAAACTCATAAAAACAGCTGTGAACATACAATTCTCCTCAGAAACATACCCACAGACATCCCCACCCAGCCCTTGAGTGCTATTTTGTTTGTCAGAAAAGTTCCAAAAGTTCCAAAAGTTTTGAGAAAAGAGTGACCAGAAAAGCTTACTACAGATTTGCTGAAGTCATGTAAATCCTCAGATTTACAGAAAATCAGGAGGGAAATATTGCATTCATATTAACTACAGTGCAGATGTTGACACTTAGGTTATTCTGCCTTAACTGATGAATTTCCAATATTCCTGCTAAAGAATGAATGCTAAAAGAAAAAAAAAAGGCCTGAAAGCTACTTGCCAGTGTTGATACCATCTTATTAGTCCTATTTTTACTTTTTCCTTTTTGCAAATTCTACAGAAATGAGAAAGAACATCATGCATTAAGGACAGATTAAAATTTTGCCAAGTTTCCCCCCACAAAGAATATATTCTGCAAAAATCACACTGTTCAGAGAGAAGTCCTAAGTCTAGTAATAGTAAGAGAAAAAGGGTAAGTTTAGTACAAGTATAACTTAAGGAATTTAATTTGATTTGCAACCAGCTGGGCTGTGCCTTTTTGCTTCCCGGTTAAGATGTTTGAGAGCTTTGTGCACAGCCTTTCACATTATTTTAATAAAAATAACTATCTTGCATTCCGACAGAACCTTTATGCCTACAGGCAGATCACCAGTAAAATGCTAAGCAGCATCGCTGAAGGGAAAACCAAAAAGCTTAGTTTCCCAATGCATTTTGGCACAAGTTAGAACTAGGTTATTCCAGATACCTCCACTCTGATACTGTTATCAGCAGTGAACCTCTTAAAACAGAGATGGGATGATTTAGAGGGTTTCCAAACACAGCCAACGCCTACACTGAGCACCTTTTCTGTGCACTGAGATTATTCATGTCCCTGAAGATTCTTAATGCAAATACATCCTTAAAATGGAATAAAATGTTCAGGAGACAAAACCAGACAGAACCAAAGCCAGACATCTTCAAACCAGGAAAGAGCTTTGTATAAACTACAAAACAGTGAATAAGCAGCATTAAAAGGTAGCATGGAAGAGGTATCTTCAGCTAGCATGATTTAATACAGCACACAAGTACAGGAAACTAACAATCCACACACAGGTTAGTAACTCCAGAAGACAATGCTGCTGGTTCACATCTCTTCAGTACAATCTGACAATAGCTGGCAACAAACCATTTACATTTCGAATAGTCTGGTCTAGTCCAAGCAACCTAAGTTGAAGTAATTCTCACTTTACTAAATAACATTTTCTTTCCACTGTTATGATTCAGTTTATAAAGAAGTTACAGTATTAAGGCTTCTATCCATAAGGCCTGGTTTAAACAATGAAGATTAAAATGAAAATTGACTATAGGTTTTTGCAGCACTAATAAGGCCTCCTTTTTAATTAATTCTACAGGAGACCATCTCACACAATTAAATGGCAGAATGACTCATAGAACAGGACAGACAGCCTGAGTCGTTGCCTTTGGTTTAACTAACCCAGTCCACCTCATCAGGCCAGTTTAGCCTAACTTATTTTATCTACCTTTCTCCATTTCTCCTTTCAAATTTACAACAACAAAGTGGTCACAATGCTCCCTAACTTCTCATCAGTTCCAGAGGAAGCAGTGATGTTTCAACAGTCCTCAGTAGAGTCCAAGAACAAAGAGTACCACAGGTTGCTCCATTATCCAAAAAACCCATCCTGCAACTCTGAACGATAAAGCAATGCAACTAAGAGGCAATAAGCCACCTCTGTCACCTGCATTAGCTGGCTGAATTGATGAGTGGCTCAGACCAGAACAAAGTTAAATGAAAAAAAATTCAGAACAAAAATAGAGAATACCAGAGAATGAAAGATCATTAAAAAGAACAGGAGAGGTAAAGATACCATGCATCCAGGAAAAAAAAAAAATCCTCCAAAGAAAACATTTAGCAAGCAAAGAGATAAAGACTCCTTAGAGAAAAGTTATTTCAGGTCTGGAAAGGTACATCAGAGAGCAGTATTTCCTTTAGTAATCTGTGACACTTTGCCCTGTTCTCATCTATTTTTGATCCAAAATCCACATCCCCTCTACAAAGCAAGGAAGACCAAGAATTACTGTCCTTCAGAGCTGCTAAGTAAGAGCAAGCCATTTTACAGCTTCCAAAACTTTCTGGATTTTGTCTACCTGTACAATAATTAACAACAATGCAGGTGACTAGTGACAATTTCTGTATTATAATAAACAGCTATTTATCAAGATCTTTCAAATGTGATTAATTAGTTCTGTTTACATTAGGGGAGTAGTGATTTGGTATTAAGCTCCTCAGACACGTCTAGAAGCAACTGCCCAGACGCTATGTTAAACAAACAACTGCTCTAGCAGAGCTCAAGAAATACATATGCAACATCATACATAGCTGTGAAGACTTTTTATTTGTAGAGGGTGGAGGCTGAGACTTGCTTCACAATTCCTGCTCTTTCTTCCATACATACATTGTAAAGCAGGACAGCATGTTGCTGTTTCCTATCTCCTCAAACCACTTCAATCTGTGGCACAAAACCCAGGCTTGATTTTTGTACCGTGAAATAGGAGTTTTAAATTGTGACACACCACAAACAGAGATGATTGCTTCACTGGACTTATGAGCAGATTTTTCAAGATTTCATTAGCATAATGTTCACTTATAAAGGCAGGGGAACTTTTTCTACTAAGCCTCCCAGAGAACAGCTTATACCCAGAAAAGTGAGCTTTAATTATCATTAGGCCTGCGTAACTGCCAGAATCATTAATGGTCATAAAATAATTTTTATGCAACATGCCACAGTTCAGGAATGCCACATAAGCAAATCAAACTCACTTTTTACTGTTGCTTTACAATTTAGTTTCCATTAATTTCAATGTCTCTCCTTCAGTTTTTGCATCTTAGCACAGAACTGAAAAAAAACCCCACAGGACGAAACACTTTAGTCTTGCTGTACTGTGAGTGGCTGGCTAATGAAATCCTGACACTTCCATTTGTTGGTACAGTTCTAACATCAAGTAGTACCTGAAGGACTCCTATTCTAAAGTGGTAACAAAAGGAATGGAGGTGGATGGAGAACAAGCTGAAAGAATGTGAGTTACAGAAAAAAAAAGTCAACAGTAAGAGTTTTCTTTCAGTCACTTTTGAAGGGCATTTATATTACACAGTCACTGTAGTAAGCCATGGAGAAGTTACTAATTCAAACACAATCGCTACAAAAAGTGAAGAGTGCTAAGTCATTATGAGTAATGTTTACTCTAAAAACATAGCACGAAGGAAGTGAAATGCTACTGAACACTGGGAGCATTCCACAGAACTTGGGTTTATTAACAAGCAGGTAATTAAGACCATCCTCCCTGGCATAAATTTCAATTCATTTGCTTTGTAATACCTTCCTGAACTTCACTCCTTTTGCCCTAAAGATAGCACCGAATTTTGGGTTGGGGACCAACACTGGCTGACACAATTTATCAAAAATATTTAGCTGCAAGTCTCTGAAAACCTCCAATACACAGCAAAGTGAAGAGAATCCTGCTACTCTAGTAGATGTCTCCTTTGTAAAGAGTAAGGAAGTTAAAAGTTGTAGTTGAAAACCCTTCCAACTTGCTCACCATTTGAACTAAAGTAATGGCTGAAAATGAGTTCAGGAGAAAGTGCTAATAAGACCTTTAGATCCAAGCTACAAGCACTTCTGCTCCATCAGCTGATCAACCAGCATTTTGATAACAACAACAGGGTTAAAAAAAACCATACCTCAACTTTCAAAATTTATTCTGACAGGGTCTAATAAACACAGAAGCATCCTGAAAAATAATTACATTTGGAATGTCCAGTTTTTAATTTAAGATTAATAGCCTGCTTTGAAAGAGTATTTAGATAATTTTAAAAACACCTATTAAACTGGAGTAGTAGAGAGATGAGACCAACCAGACTTTCCACGTTAAAACAAAATAAAAGAAATCCAGAACCACCTGCGAGATCTAATTTTCCCAGCCCAGCACATTTCAGCTACACCAAACACTTTGTTTCTTCAGTTGTCTTGTAGGTGAAGCAGTCCTGTTGCAGATCAATATAACATGCACCCCACAAACACCAGAAATTCAGTTTTATTAAGTTTAATTGAAAATTAATACTTTAAAAAGTGGTTTTGCAAGCAATCTGTAGTGAGAGGGGTCTATTCAGCAAGAGGCAAGAACAACATGTCCTTATGGTGGTTTTAGTGACTGACCATAGCTGGAAGGCATAACTCAATAAATTCTCCCAGCTTCTGTAATATATATAATACTCCAAACTCACCACAATATTCTCTGACACACTCTCTTCTGTGTTCTTTATATCAAATTACATGGCAACTCTGTCACAATCTACGTGAAGCAAGTGGAAGATCTGTTCCTCCAGCAACACTTACACTACTTTTCAGTTTAACTGTATCTTCCATTCGTTATGTAGCAGAATGAGAAAAAAAGAAACCTTTTGTGTGTCAAAACAATCCTCTTCCCTTATCTCCCCTCTCCTTCTCCTAACTCTCTCTCGTACAAAGATTTTTCTCCACATTCCTAAAAGAAGTCTTCATTCTAGGAAGGCAGTTTACATTGTGGGCCTCTACCTATTTTGTACAATCAAGTGATAAAGAGAGATGTTATTCTCCATATGGTTTTTAGGTTTCCTGAAATACTTTTTTTTTCTGGAGGAAGAAAAGCTAACCTAGCATGTGGGCCAGAAGTTTTCATGTAAAAGTCTGCACAGGATGTCCAGGCCCTTTTGTATATGCACATACACCCTGATGCATATGCTAAGCCATGTCTACCTGCCGAAAGTTCCCCTCAGACCCCCTGCAGCTGCCTTCCTACCGCCATTAGAAAGTAACACAGTGGGAGGCCGGGACGCGCATGGTACGTGCACGAAACTCTCCTCTACACTTTCTAACATAGAGCAGCGCACAACTGGTACTGTCTCTGACAACACACATTTACAGCAAATGATTTAGAATTCTTGCTACTTCTATCACCAAAATCTTTCTTCTCCAGCTGATAACACCAAATATGTTGGTACTGTGCAGTAACAGGAAAGCTGTTTCCTCAAGCACTCTAAGCAGAAATTATTTTATATCAGAAAAATCTATTTATAATAAACCATCAGGACTTTTGCACCTTCTTGCCCATTAACACACTTCCACAAATAAAAAAAAAACCTCATTAGAAGATCAGTTAGCCCTTGGAAATCTAATACCATTTCAACTTTAACCATATTGGTGATGACGAAAATGAGACTCATGCCAAAGGCAATTATCAAGAGATGCACTTCTTCAGAAAATCAAGTGGTCAGACTCAGTGATGGGAACTGCACCTAATTCGGGGCACACTGTGGAATCTCTGCACAGACAGGAAAGTAATATAAAGTAAGTAAACATTTGTGGCTTTCTTTCTCAGTTAGCAGAGTCCCTAGACTTCAGACTACATTACTGTAACACAGCCTATGTGGAATCTTGAAGGTCATACTGAAATTTCAGTTGGTGCAGCATGTGTATATAATAATCTTTCACAATAGGTGGATATTATGTCTTTATTCCTGTATAATAATGGTTTCACATTTGTTACGTAGTATAGTCCAAGACATTAATTTCAAATACAAATTCCCCTATGGTTTATCTCTCATGTACTTTGAGTCAGAGTTGCTTTTCTGGCCCACCAGCCAATATTACTTGGGATGCTCCAGCAAACAACCACCTGATTTACTGGGTGTGGGAAAAACCACCACAAAACCACATAGACTTTCATTTGCAAAATGATTCAATGAATCCACGGGGGGAGAAGAATTTTAAACAGTGAGTAGGCTTTGCAAAAAAACACAAAGTTTTATAAAGGTCACCTGCTTAAAAGATACTTTATAGTGGCTTCTGCATCACTATTCTGAGATTCTTGGGAAGTTTGGGAACCTACATGCAAATAAGTTCTTTCCTTCTAATTCAGCTTTACATGTCATACCATTGGACAGCTACAACTCTGCAACTTGTTTTCCCAGGTATCCAGCATGTAAACTATAGTTCTTGGTGCAGATTAAAAAAAAAAAAAAAAAAAAAAAAGTNAAAAAAAAAAAAAGAAGATAATTATCCTTCATATCACTACATATTACAGACTGGGAAAGGCCAATTTCCTAAGTATCATGAAACACCCTTTTACAGCACTGGCTAGTTAAGAGATAGAGACCTTAATTAAATGGCATGTCAGTCTTTGCCATCACTATCAACGGTAGCCAGCATCAGTGTCACCCAAGACTTCTGAACCACATACAAACTAATTAAAGCATTATTTTAATACACACACTTCCTGAATCTCAAATTCTGTGATGCTTAATTCAACAGGATTCATAATGGCTCCACCCAGATTGCTGGTGAATCATTGGCAACACGTGAGAAGTTTCCAAAAGCATTCCTGCTCATTTCTCTTTATATGCTTTACCACTTTCATATAATAACACATATCTCAAGATGCCTCTAAATTAAACTCGGTGATATTAATGTCTGCAATTTCACGATTCATACATTCATCTGTTCACTGGAACATTAGTTTTTAAAATTATCAGCATACAACAATCCCATGAGAAATTTCTAAAATGTTTCGCTTTAAACTAAGCTAGTTTGGACACAAAGCTGACCAAAAAAAACTCAAAAAAAACCCAACAAAACACCACAAACCATACGAGTTACTTCCCACTTATCTCGATGAAGGTTCCTGCTGCTTCTAAGTGATTCACAAATTCAAGTCTCTGGTTGTCAAAACAGACTGCTCTGATGGTACCTGCCTTTCTAAACTTCCCTCCAAGCAGCCTGTCAGGCTGTCTGCTTTGACAGACCCTTTTCTAGGACAGGAAGGCAAAGCCATAAGCTATTGCTGGGAAAGGAAAAGGTGCCTGATAACATCTGCTTCTATTTATGTTATAATGAAGTTATACTTCCCACTAAGTATTGTGTATTAATGCATTGAAGAAAGCCATAGTGCTCCTGGTGAAGCTTAGAACCTGGCAATAATGTACAAACTGCTCCTGAACACAGGTTATTCATACAGTCATGAAGTCCCATATTAGCTTCACTGACTTCAAACACAGCAATACCAACATTTATAGCTGACAAAATTAACGACCTCCACATCCTTATAAGCCTGAAAGAAGTAAGAAAAGGTAAGTTTAAGAACACATTAACTTCTGCCGCATAGTACTCCTGTGCTGTCTCACAATTCTATAGCCAAATAATGTGAATAGAGTATAAATGCTGAATTTAACAGCTGCATTTATCTTCCAGCAGAGTCATTAAATGACAGCATTGCTACAGCAGTTACAATGATCAAAGCAGCTCAGCCACAATCCAGGTTACTTTGAAACTTTTAATTATTTTTGCAAATTTTTAATTTTTTCACCCCCACTTCAGCCATTTTCAATATAGCAAACACGCACAGAAAACCGTAGCTTCTGCGGGAGGAACAAATGATTTGTCACTCGTACTCGACTAAACTTTATAAAAATAAGAGATACACTCTGGAGAAAAGGCATGAGGAGGTAAACAAAACATTCCCAGTTCCTAGGAAGAAAAACCAAAACCTGCATCAGCTCCCTGCTTTAAAACAGGACAGACCACACAACGGCTTTTGAGCACAAAACCTGACACCAGGATATTCCCAACCATCAAAGCAAATTAAATCCCAGCTACACCAACACCGCACCCCCGGCATAATCCAACAGCCAAAACAATGCCAGAGTGGCAAAAACTAGTGCAAGTCAAGGAGATTCTGTGCAGTTTCACCATCGTTTGTCCGCACGCAGAGGGACCCGCGGCCACCTCGCTCTTCCCTCAAGCACGACAGACAAAAGAGCCACAACCCAGGGCGGAGAGGCGTCCCGGGAACGGGTAGGGCTCTCTCATTATTTTCCCTCCGTCTCTGTTGTTCAACGCGATACAGCGATGAGTTTTCTCACGCAGAGGCAGGCAGAGCCCCTGGAAAAAACAACAGCAGGCGGAGGGGACACACAAAAGCCGTCTGTCCCTCGGCCGCCGCAGTCTAAGGCGATGCTGCCTCTCCCCACCCCCAGCCGGACCCAGTCCCTCTCCGGCTCCCCCCCCACCGGGTACAGCGACCCACGGTCCCTCCCCGCCTGCCCGAGGCGATCGGAAATCGAGCCCGGCAGGAGCCTGAGGCCTGGCGAGGCACAAAGTCACAGAATTGTTAGAAGTAAAAAGCACCTCTGGCGATCATCTCGTCCCAGCGCCCGCCCCTCCGCCTCCTTTCTCGGCAAGGCGGGCAGAGCTCTCCCGCCCTATTGTTCCCCGCACCCCGCGGCGGAGACAGCGCACTCACCATGCGGGCAGGGCTTCCTGCAGCGCCCACCGGCTCCCTCAGCTCCGGCACACCAGGGCTGCCACAGCGCCCTGCTGCTGCTGCTCCTCCAGCAGTACACGCGGGCCGTGGGGCAGCGCCGCCATCGCCCGCCGCCGCCCCGCTGCCACTCCAGCAGCGGCCATCTTGCGCGTCCACTGCTTCTCTCACCGCCCGCCCACTTACCTCCCTCCCTCCCTCTTTCTCGCTGTCTCCGCACCGCCCGCCCCTTCCTGCGCCCGCCTTCCCCTGCAGCCGGGGCGGGACGGGGAAAAATAATCGAGTCCCGGCCTGGAGCCCATGAGGGTAGAGGTGGGGGGAGGTATCGCCCGTTTCGGGGAGGGTACCTCGCGCTCCGTCAGGGACTGTTTCCAATGTCAGATGCTTCCCTCCTTTCAGGTGGGGTTTTTATCTCCCCCCTCTCACTTCTTCTTGTTATAGTTAGGGGGCTCGGGGGTGGAGGTTGAGGCTTTTCACACACGGAGTGGCTCCTGGGAAGCGCTGTGTGTTTTGGGAGCTTCCTGAGGGTCTCCGTCCGCCATTTTCTCTCCCTCAGGAACCTCTGTTGGTGAACCCTGCAGTTCTCTTCATCTTGCCCCCTGCGGTTGCCTAATGCCGTCACACCTTATTGCTTTGAGCCGGTTACTTTTCTTACTTCAGGGAAAAAGAACACAAATTATGCTTCTGCTTATGTGGCCGCACAGGGCAAAGCTTTCGGGTTTTTGCCCGCCAGTCCTAAGTGAAGGCGTAGAGGTGGGCTCGCTGCTGGAGAAGGTTCCCCGTAGCAGCTTTAACCAACACCACAGGTAAGATGTTTGGGAACCCTCCAAGCTTTCCTGTATCACAGTCAGAACTAGTTGGGATACAGAAGAAATTTTAAAAGGCAATTATAGAATGTCTTGCAGGCACTTGACATGCAGCATTTACTAAGCACGTAGTGACTGACAGTTTTAAATCGTTACAAGAGCTAATTATTTAGCATCAGGATATTTCAAGGTGACATCGACTTGATGCCTGTTTATGAGAACATAAATATGGTGTAAAATACTAAAGAATTTAGCCATGTTTAAGTTAAAGACCAAAAATGGTATTCAGTGGTCCTATTATATTGCCTATATATTTTATCATGTCTATGCCCAGCTAGAGGCTCTGTGGGATCAGTCCTGCTGTGATGCCATTGTGCAGGATGCTGTGAAGGGAATCACTGCATTTCTATTTTGCTTTCATAACACTGTGAGGAGCACCCAGTGTTTTATTGTCAGTCCAACATCTGAAGTGCAGCATTGCATGACCTGGAAATACAATTTAAATAGGACATCGTCAAGTCAGAAGTAGCCGTGCCCAGAGCTAGGGACTCGAGAGAGCAGCCTGCAAAAGGAAGCTGGGTTGTGACATGTAGACAGAAGATGGGCTCTCCTACACACGGGGAAAAACTACATAGGGCAAGGTTACTCTTCAGCTCCTGTTTCTGTCTCTTGTACTGTCCATAGACAGGTTTTCATTAACTTTACAAGAAATGTGGTAGCAACTAAAAGTGTAATTTCTATCTGTTTTACTAAAAAAAAATCTCTATTATTTAGCCTTTTCCACCAAAATAACCTTAATGTTTATCAAGGATCAGTACTTAAATAAAATAATTTTAAGAAAAGCTATTAATTTCTGAAAACAGTTTTCTGGCCACAAGCATTTGAGATCTTATGAACACAGAAGATTAAGATATTTACCAAGAACACCTTTCACTTAGCAAGCTCACTTCTGTGAGCTAGAAAAGAAGTGTAAATTGGAAATATCCAAGGCCAGATTGGATAGGGCTTGGAGCAGCCTGGTCTAGTGGAAGTTGTCTCTGCCTATGGCAGGGTTTGGAATAAGATGAGCTTTAAGGTGCTTCCAACCAGTCTGATATTCTATACCACAGAAACGTTTCAATCAGCAATTGCCATCTTTTGCAGGCTCTTTAAATGTTACAGTCGAAATGTGAACCTTGTTGGAGTTGTCAGCGTCCTGATTAGAAGCAGAAGATGGCATTAGGAATAGCTACAATGGTAGGTGTCCTTTGCAACCGTGGTTTAAAGTCACAGAAGCTAGAAATGGTCAGGGCTTGAGGACTTCCTGTTACTTCCTAGTTTCTGGCAAGTGGTTGTACAGTGTTGTGATGTTCTGGTCAGTCTGGATTTTAATATTCCAGTCTGGAGACTTCTACCACTTTCTCTTTTGGTTCCTGTATTGTGGAAAGGTTTCATTTTTCATGAAATTTATGTTTTCCCTCAATATTTAATTCCATTACCAGTATGAACATGCTAACAACAATTTTCAGTATTACAGCATAGATTACCACAGTACTACATGGTTGAAATTTAAAGAAGTGGGATATGAAATGACCTATGGTGTGACACTGCACAGATGAGCACTTTAATCCTCAAACCCCACTTTAGACTTCCATCAGAGTCCGGCTTTTCTAATGTTTATTCTTTATTATGTTTTCTGAAAGTTCAGAAATTTGTAGACGAGCTTGTTCTCTTGTTGGGAACCGATCCCACTAGATAACGTAGATTATTTTTAGTGTCTGCTTTCCCCAGTTACGCAGCATTTCTTCCTGCAAGATACACTGCTTTAGCATTTGAAACACAAAACATTATTTGTCTTTAGGATTACTGTTTCCAAATATCATTTTAGCTTATCACTAAACCTGCTATAATTTATCTCCGCTTGTCTGCATTGTTCTTATGTTCTTAAAAACCCACAGGAATTCGTTTTGATTCTACCGCATATAGTCTCAATTTTCAATTCATTTTTCTCTTTTTTTCCATCCAAACGGGATAATGTGTAGGCATGGTTCTAAGATCTGACATTTGTGGCCACACTAGTAATGTTCTTCAAATTGTAAATTAAAAATGACTCCCCATTTTAGCCTGTATGACTGAGAGAAATACCTACAATACCAGTGTAACTATCAAATGGTATCATCTCACCATTCAATTTTTATATTACTCCTTCCATATAGCTCTAGAACTGCAGTACCAGAATAGCTGTCTTTATAAAAAGAAATGTGTATTTTTAAAATGTCTTGGCAGTGTTTCAGTTTGCTATTTTAGCTAGCAACATGACCTGTAAAGCTGATAATAATGGAAAAATTCTCATTTTGAAACCTGTGATATCAGAATGGAAGGCAAGAATGAAATACTTCTACAGGTGTCTGCATGCATGTCCTTGTTATTTCACACAGTGAAGATTCTTGCACATAAACCACAGATGATAAAAAAGAAAATCTTGGGCACTTGTATATGCTTGACCATCACGTTAAAAAAATTGACCATCACTTTAACAAAACCTAAATTCCTGCACTTTTATAAAATTCCATTGACAAAAGCAGAAGACTATATCCATCCAACATAATAATTGAAAAAAAATCCAGTGTTCATTAAAGAGCGTGCTGAATGTCATCCAAGCCTATGGGATGAAGATGCAACTATTGGAGCTAGTTTTATATGATTATTTTAAATAATAAGACAATTATAGCAAAATACAGCCTTACTCTGTGGACATAACTCAGTATCTCCATCATAACACACAAAGTTTTGATTTCCCATGTACAAAAGAAGCCTAGAGGATCCAAAGGAATGTGAAGTTCATATGTGTAAAATGAGTGTTCCTCCATGAAAGTGTTCCTCCTTCTTTCGTAAGCATTCACAAATTCACAATTTGCACAAATAAATACTATATAACCCACCAAACATAAGATTTGTTTAAAAACTTTTTGCAGTTATTTGATGCTGTTCATAATAAATTTGTAGAATATCAATAGTTATTAATGTTTGTGTTCTCAGGCTACTTGGAATACAAAGGTCTATGTAAAAATACCCTCTGACTGCAGCTGCTGTGGAAAAAGAAGAAATTACAAGCAAGGTAAGAAACTTTGCTTTGATGATTACTGATTAGATATTTTACTTCCTTAACCATCATCCTTCTTGTCCCACTGGTGATGTGGGATGCAGAATGCATCAGGAATACGTGCCCCAGATGCTTCTCTTTATTACCTTTTTTTGCTTACATGTCATTAACTGCTTTGCTCCAATCCCAGACCTTCCAGTGTCATTCAGCACATGTTCTCTCTCTTCAGATAAAAATTTTGAAGCAACAGAAAGTACAAGAATTTGCAGCATAGCAGGTCCGTAGTTCCACTCGGCAGAGCAAGGCAGATCCTTGTTACTCCAATACCCTTTGCCAAAGTAACCATCTCCTTGGCTTTTGAGTCCCCCTGGGCAGGGACAGGAGCTTCTGCCAAGTGCCGTATGCTGCCACCTCTTTATTTTACACTTTACCTCCTTGGTGTATTCTGTCTCAACAGAAAAACAGCAGTATGACCCCTTATTTCCTTTCCTTGTTCAGGCAGTTGCAGGGCAACATGTTTTATACACCTCAGTGGCTTTTCAAAAGAGATCTGTAAACAAAAATCAATTCTATAATACACAAATGTATATGTAATATACACATTTTTATATATATATGTAGCTGCAGCATATGCTGGATAAACAGTTCACAAAATATTTTCAGTGAAAACCCATCAAAATTTGTTTCAGTAGGCTGAGATTATTATTTGGAGATCATAGCTGTATGGTAATTTGTGTTAGTCTTTTACCAGATTCTACATATCATGTCTTCTTTGTCAGGCACACATGCAAACCTCCACCTTTTTAATGAGAATTTCCTCCTCCAATTTTAAATTTCTTTTCAGCACAGTATTCTCAATTTTCTCTCATTACTGTGCTGGTCAAAAGCTGTTATACGTCATTCCAGCAGGAAACACTGAAATTTCTGTATTGTAAATGTACCGTACAGTTTGTTCCTCTTGTGTATGTTCTTCTGGTTTTGGTAAATTTTCATCAATAATTACATAAGGATTTTGTTTTAGTTTGACATTTCAACTATTATCTTTTTGAACTTGGCTAAGAAGACGACAGATTTTGTAAAAAGAAGTTGCTATCTTCTTACTGTTTATAAAAGATTTTTTTCAAGCTTCCTTGAAGGCTTTTATAATCTGACATGCTGTAATGATGTTCCCTACTCTTCTTTGATTCTAGCAGGTGAAGGAAGCAGCATTTACAGAAGAAAAAGGAAAATCACTCAAGGAAATCAGTAAGTTGAATGAAAGTTAGTTATACTGGAATTGGCTCTTATTACCAGACAGAAAGAGATAGTGTTTGTGGTTTGGTGAGCTAGCTGTTTTTGATGTTATTTTTCTACATAGGCTACTGATAAAATTGCTAAAGAAAAAACAGTGAAAGGATCAGAACATCCTGTGAACATAGATAGAGCTTACATTGTGTATACATTTTTGAGATATTAAACTCTTTTCTTTTTAGCACGTGTCATTAGTTTCTCAGAGATTGATTTTTTTTTTATATGCTCACTGAGGCACATGGAACACACAAGTCTTAGCCTGTTAGCAAATGCCAACTATTTTGAAAACCACACTTTCTGTTCTGTTAAGGAAATTTCTTGTTCTCGTACATAAGGCCACAGTATCTCCAGTCTGTTTGTCCCCAGTGCTTCTGGTCTTCTGGTGGCTTTGCTAGGCAGACATGTCTTACATGCATGAAAAATACGAGCCATAAAGTAACTTACTCATCTTCCTTCTCAGAAAGGAAGTCCTCAGTCTTTACAACTTGAATATAGTTGGACTTCAGGAACTCAATATCACAAGGTTGTTTATGTGGCAGTTTATTACAGACTCTTCAAGCAGCTGTTTTTCTTATCACTGTTTCCATTCACACAGTGCTCTGGAAAAAAAAAAGGAAAGAAAAGGAGCGTCCTGTATTTTCATACACAAACCCCACCTTCTTCTTGGACTTCCTTCCACAGGAAGCACATAGGCATGCATGTGCTTATTTGCATATTAAGTAGACAAGATAAAACTGTTTCTACCATACATTGATGAGTCAAATACTGAAAACTAGTTGAGAGCAAACAGAGTCATTCACTGATCTTTCAGGTGTAGCTGCTAAAACTCACAACGTTTGGGAGGCAGAGGCTAAAAACAGCTGTACTGGGTTTGCATCACCTGGTTTTTGGTAGCATGGTGGGCTACAGGGGTGGCTTCTATGAGAAGCTGCTATAAGCTTCCTCCATGTCTGGCTAAGCCAATCGCTGGTGGCTCCAAAGATTGACATGATGCTGGCCAAGGCTGGGCCAATTCAAAATGGCAGTAATGCCTCTGCGACAGCAGATTGAAAAATAAAGACAAAAAAGTTGTTGCGCAGTTGTAATCACAGCCAGAGAAAAGCAGGGTGAGAATACGTTAGAGGAACAGCAGACATCCAAAGGGCGGTGAAGAAGGAGAGGCAGGAGGTGTTTGAGGAGCTGGAACTGAGATTCCTCTGCAGTCCATGGAGGTCCATGGGGATGCAGCAATCCACCTGCAGGCTATGGAGGAGCCCCACGCCAGAGTGAGGGAATGCCTGAGAGGAGGCTGTGACCCCGTGGAGAGAGGGGCCCACACTGGAACAGCCCATCCTTGAAGGACTGTACCCTGTGGAAGAGTGACCTATGCTGCAGCAGTCTGGGGAGGAGTGTTGCCTCTGGGATGGACTCACATTGCAGCAGTTGCAGAGAACTGTTGCTTGTGAGATGGACTCATGTTGGAGAAGTTCAAGGAGAACTGTCTCCCATAGGAGGGAACACACGGTGCAGCAAGGGAATTACTCCTCTCCCTGAGCAGTAGAAGAAACCACAGATGATGAACTGACAGTTACCCCCATCCCCTGTCTCCCTGCGCTGCTGAGGTAGGAGGTAGAGCTGGGAAAGAGGGGATGAGGGGAAGGTGTTTTTACAAATTTATTTTACTTATTATCCTGCTCTGGTTTGTTAGTAATAAATTTAATTAGTATCTCTAATTAGCGCCTGTTTTGCCCATGATGGTAATTGATGAGTGATTTCTCATGGTCCTCACCTCAACCCATGAACCGTTCATTAGATTTTTCTCTCCCCTGTCCAGTTGCAGAGGGGAGTGAGAGCCGTTTTGGCGGGTGCCAGGCATTTGGCCAGCATCAACTCACTCATGTTGCACTTCTCAAGCTCACAAATCAAAAGGAGAATCCTAGGAATGCAATATTAAAATTCTAAAATTCTCACCCTCAGTCTGCCTTTCAATGCCTTTAGTCAGCTGCTAAAAGAGTAAAACTAAAGAGATAAAAACCATAGCATAGAATCATTTAGGTTGGAAAAGTCCCTTTGGATCATTCAGGCTGCCTCATTACCTTATTGGATAGGAGATCCTCATCAGTCTCTCTAGAATGGGTTTCTCTTGTTCTTTTTCAGGGCTCACACTGTCCAGTATTTGTTTCCTGGCCTCTGCGTAGTCCACTTCCCTCTTCCCAAGTATCTCACAGGGAGAGCAGGGCTGAGAGTGATGCTGGGATTAATGTGCACACTGTACGTCAGCTGGCTTCTGTAAGATCCAGGTCTGTGGGGAAGGACCTGAGGGAAGGCTGTCATCCTGAATAACAGTCAGCACTTTAGGAGGAGACACTGCCACAGAATTGGTTTCCATCAGGAATTCGTGCCACAGCCAACTAAATCTACATGTCTGGCATGTACTACTATTAACATTAAAGAATCTTGGCAATGACCTCAGCAAACAACAAAACTGTGTCCCTATGAAATGCTATTCAGAAGACCAGTGCAAGTCCTTGAACTCCAGCCCTGTATGTTTATTGGCAGGACATAAATACATAATCTGGTATATTTTTCATATTCAAAGATTATTAAAATGCAGATAGGCCCAGGCACAATTTATAGAACCAGCACCTCCATAAATAGAGCAGATAGTGCCACATGCCTTTATCAAGGTCATACAATAAATAATATTCCAAGTTATTGTGAATAAAATCCCATTTAGCTGGGAAAAGTGAGAGGCAATATTCCTGGTCCCAATCTCCGACACCTTCTTTAAATACCTGTCACCCTGGAGTGGCAAGACAAGGGAGGCTGGCTTCTCACTAACATAAAGAAGAGATAGATGGGGTATTGGGAAGAAATTCTTCTCTGTGAGGGTGCTGAGGCCCAGGCACAGGTTGTCCAGAAAAGCTGTGGCTGCCCCATCCCTGGCAGTGCTCAAGGCCAGGCTGGATGGGGCTTGGAGCAACCTGGTCTAGTGGAAAGGTGTCCCTGCCCATGGAATTAGATGGACCCTTCCAACCCAAACTATTCCAGGAGTCCATGATTCCGCACAAGAGGACAGGTGCTCAAGTCTGAGTTGGGAAGTTTAGGGAGTCAACTAAATGATCAAATTAAGTCCAAGCCTCTAATATTTTATGGAATAGCAACCTCTAGAGAGTGAACACTTTGAAAGTCAAGGAAAGTGCCCAAATCAGCAAATAGCCCAAGGCTATGGTGTCTGAATACTGGACTGTAATGAAGTGAACCACCCACCTGGCAGGTGACTGCCCGGCTGTGACACAGCTGTCTTCCCAGTATGGAAATCCCTGCGTAACTCTGTAATGGACCCTGTTTCTATTTCTCCTGAAGGGAAAATAATAATGATGAATAATAAAAATTAAAAGCTCACATGCTAAAGATAGATAGATAGATAGATAGATAGATAGATAGAGAGCCCGACCACATATAAAATATTCCATTTATAGTTAAACAGTTAATTTGGCTGAAAGTTTCAAAACTGACTGGGAAAAGCAGTTGTCATCCTGAGGGTTGTTCATGCTAGGTATGTTTTTGAAGATGCTGAAGAGCTGAAATTACTTGGTTTCATTTTTGGATTACCAGCGTAATGGGGAGATGGTGATTGTTGGAGGATAGGGGTTTTTCCTTTTGTTTTTCTTTTTCTTAGGGAATTTCCCCCGTTTTGTTTGTAAGGAACAATTAGGACCGGGAACTTAAGAGAGACAAAAAGAAGTTGCCCAGCTCAGGGGAGGGCATCTGATTGTACTTCTTTTATCTGAGGGTTTCTCTGGGGGTAGGGGAGTGGGGTGGGGGCAGAGATGACGCGAGGAAGAAGGGGCAGCGGCAGTTGCTAGCTTTCTCTTGTGCTCTCGGCATTGGGAGGGGAAGGAGGCTGCGGTCGCCGTGGGAAGAATTCACCACCACTGCGGGGTTCTGTCTTGTGCTGCCTTCTGCCGTGAATGGAGCTCTGCTCGTAAGAGCAGCCGTTCCACTGGGACCTTATTAACACCCTACCTCACCAAACAAAGGACCCTTCACCATCTGCCGAGTTGGCTCAGGGGAAACCCCGGGATCCCCGAGCCCCTTTCCCCTCCCAGGGAGTTTCTTTCTCTGTTCGGAAGCCGGGGTATGGCTGCCCAGCTCGCCCCTCCCTGTCCTTCCTCCGCCACTGCTGCGAGTTTTTCGCTACGTCGTAGCTACGCAAACCCTGACTGCCGCGATGGTTCCGGCTGCAGCTGCGGAGTTTCTGATACATCTCGTCTACCACCCTGGGATTTTGCTCATTCCTTCCGTTCCAGCTTGCTGCTTCCAAGGGTCCTTCCGGGGCACCGGGATCCACTGCCGCGGGGGGTTCGTGAAGCAAAGCCTTTGTCCCATCCCCTCCCGTCCCGCTCAAGCCGCCATTACCCGTGTGGTCTCCAGGCTCGCACCGGAGCGCCCCCTGCAGTCGTGGGGGCACCTGCCCCGCCCACCGAGAGCCTGCCAGCGCCCCTGCCGGCCGTGCCCGTAACTGCACCAAGGGAGAATTTTTGGAGGGGATTATCGCAGAGCACTTACTAGTAAACTAATTTATCTCTTGAAGTCATGTTGTCATGTCTGTGAGGTAGGTGCATGAATTACTAATTTTTTATATTGAAGGTTCATGCCCATATTCTTGAAACAACATCACGACAACTCTAAGCCCAGAAAAGAGAGGCAAAATTGTTAATTGCAGATTGAGACAGGCAGACAAAACAAGAAAAGAAAAAAAAAAAGATTAAAATCTCCAGTATTTTATGTGAAAAGTAAAGGCACAGACAAGAAAGAATAACTGCAAAATCATCACTAGCAAAATGTTTGGATAGTTAAACCTTTCTGATAAAATCTGATAAAACAAATCTCACAGACATATACAGTTCCTAAAAATACATACTTGATGATGCTTCATCGTTTTAGACAGCAAATCTCTGCTCTCATGTGAATGGGGATATACAGCTGGAGGACAGGGTGATATTTAAAAGATGGAACAGGGGAAAAATAAATGAAAGCAGCTAAAAAAGTGTCACCTTTAAATCTCTTCTTTTTGCCCCCTAAAAACAAACTGCATTTTCAACAGGAAACTAGGAATCAGTAGTAATGTTTAGATCACATCTTAGTGGTACCATATTAAGACTTCAGGAAGTTTTGCTCTCACTATTTACTTTGAAGTGCTCTATAGATTTTTGAGCAATTGAGAAATGACCAATGCCTTACTGGAAAAACTGGAAAGAAGTGGAATGAGAAGGACTTGCAAAATGGAAAAGCTCACGATACTCTTTTCCACTCTTTTTCTACTGAGAAACAACATTCACAAGCTGTGATGCTGTATAAAACCCATTTTTTCTGCATTTGGTGTAAGAAATGTTAATTCATGGACACACTTGAGTGCAAATTTGCACAAAGTGTTTCGAGTAAGAGGATGTCCAAGCCAGAAATAATTTTTATAAGAAATATGTTGCAGTTACTTCATGTATTCTTGTTAAAATTGGGATACACGGTAATTATCAAGGTACAAGACTGCCATCGATAACAGTAGCAGAAATTAATACAAATATTTGCATAAAGCATGCTTTATTTTTCATTCACTGAACTGTAAATATCAGATACTGGTAACATTGCAGATGATTGCTTAGTTATTGTCAGAGACATAATCCCAGCAATTAGCAACGTGTATACTTAAAAAAAGAAGTAAAATATTAACATAATCTCCAATTGGTGTAACTAAAGCATAAACAAACTGTACAAAATATGGAAAGTACTTGCTTATCATGGCAAAATATTTAACAAGATTTGCAAAGTGCCTTCAATATAACAAACTCTGTTAGATCTTATTAGTAGAGAGAGGTGAGATTATCCAGATCAGACAAAAAGGCTCCATGGCTAAACTGGTTTTTTCAGCATTTGCAGCTTATTACATATATCAGAGAAATCTACATAAATTTCACTTAACCTAGTAATTGTAACTCTGTGGGAACAACTCTGCATTATTACCACTTCCACTAAAGAGATTTCATGAACACAAAAAAGTGAGAATGCCAGCAGAACTTTGAACACACTGCACAGATATGATTTAAATATCTCTATCAGGAAAAAAAAAAAAAAAAAAAAGGCAGGAACCATAACATACAACTATTTCCTCCATAGCTGAAGGAAGTGCATAGGATTGTTTTTTCTTTGGTTTTTTTGTTTCATAAGGATGCTCAAGTACCTCAGAGAAAAATCTGTATTTTACAATCTCACATAATTCCCATTTCAGAAATGCATAAATTTTCAGAGAGAGAAATTTCAGTAGCAAGGCACAAAGTGATCAAGTCCACATATCACTAATCATCTAATTTTGACATTTTTTAAATGGAACATTTTTTCTCTTCCTCTACAAAGCCTACTGTCTGTAATGTATTTTCACTATCAATAAAAAAATTTATTGCTAAAATGATTCAAACTTTTCTGAACACCCTGTAAGGATTTACATTGGATAAAGCCTCTTAGAGTAGCAAATCTTGTTAAAATGCTTTTGCAATAACACCAGTGTTCTTTCACAAAGGTATTTAGTGAATACAGGCTATAAACTCGATGCTTCTTCACTTTCCTAGTATGCTTCTGAGGTTGAAAACAAGTAAAATAGATCAAATATTCTTTGTTGGACACATTAATTTTAGTGTAGGAGTAACTGCACTGTCAGTTTGATGTGGTTTAGTCATCCTACTTAAACCCACAAATTTTGAGGGGACTTCATAGCCAAGACTCAAAATCAGACTGACAGGACATACCTCAGCATCAAACCTAATTATTCCAGAAACCTCCTTGTCTTCAAGCTAATCAGTCTGATAAAGCAAGCACTTTGTCACTGAGCAACAGAACGAAGAGTTTCATCTTTCTCAAAACAAGACTGAAACCTTTTCAGTGGATTAACCTGACTTCAGTCATTACAGGAGCAGTTTGAGGAATGTGTACAAATTATTTCATTTCTTTACACTCATCAAGTCCAAGCACAGAAACCACTGAAGTGTTAACATGAAGCTTTGCTATACTGATACAACGTTGGGATGAAGGACATAAACAGCTCAGCCCACGCTCTAAGATCACACCTGAAGACTGACAAATGTGACATGCATTGTTATTCATCACACGTCCTGGATCACTGGCTAAGGAGGCAGGATTTTAGTTTTCTGGCAAATCAGTATAATTTGAAAGAAACAGATGATTCGGTATTTTGAAATTTTGATGTCAATTCTTTTAATTGGTCAGGGAGCAAGAAAGAATATCTCAAAGTTCACAACCAGTGCTGCTGAGAACTACTGCTTCTCAGCCAGTCATTTAGAAATGCAGGTCTGCAGTTTCTCTGGATGCACTACATAAATCATGGCAAATGCTCTTAAAGCTCAGCTCCATATTCTGACTAAAAAGAACTAACATAACTTCTCAGATACATTTCCCCAACCTCTAACAAGTGCAAGGTAACACTGTTACAACTTCCCTTAACAATGACAAATGCAACTAAATGCTTAAAGATTTCATAACTCACTGCATATAAAACACTGACTGGAATTCATCATCACATTTCCAGCTGCACAAAATATCTTACTAAGTCATGTTCAAAGTATAAAATGTTACTCTGTGAATGAAGGAATCAGGCTACAGTAGGATTCTGAAATTTTCATGTATTATGCAAGGACTGGCAGCCAGAGATCACACTGAAGTTTGGGATTTTCTGTTTTCAAACTCTTAGCAAATGAAAGATGCAGTGACCTCGTTTGGGCAACAGGAAACAGAATTGGCAGAATTCTTCACAGAAACTGAACTTATTGTTTATTCTCATTATACCCAAATCTCAGTTCTGACAGGTATGCCACACTGTGTTTACACCAGCAGCATGCACAGCCCTTGAAATAAATCAGAACATAAATCTTTTACCATTCTACATACAGCAAAATAGACGTTCCAAAAAGTCTGAAATGGATTAAGGCTTAAATCTCTGTTTTGATTTTTGGGCACCTTTAATTTGCTAATTCCTTGTCATGGTTTAAACCCAGCTGCCAACTCAGCCAACTCAGAGTTGTTCACTCTCCACCAGCGTGAGAGTAAATGTGAGGAAACCTGTGGGTTGACACAAAGCTTAATGGGTCAAGAAAGGCTGATAATAGTAGGATTAGAATGCACATGTGCTGCAGAATGCAGCTGCTCAGCACTCAGACTGATGCCCAGCAGGCTCCCAAGCAGTGGCCCTGGGCCAGCTCTGCCCCGATTTAAACACTGGCCATGACATCCTATACTGGGAAATGTCCCTTTGGCCACTGAGGTCAGCTGTGCTGGCTGTGTCCCCTCCCAGTCCTTGTGCCCCTGCAGCTCCTGGCTGGCAAGGCATGAGAAGCTGCAAACTCCTGGACTCATAGTAAGCACTGCTTAGCAACCACCAAACACATCAGCGTGTTACCAACATTATTCTCATGCTCCATCCAAAACACAGCACTGCACCAGCTACCAAGGAGAAAATTAACTGTCGCCCAGCCTAGCCAGGATCAACTCCATGTCCAGCTCTGCATCCATGTGACACTGTCCTAATATACAAATAACTGCCTTTAAAGCTAAGACACACATGATAAAAAAATGGTTTTATAAATTTTGCAAAAATAGTAAAAAATTTGCCACAAGTTTGATCAGGAAAAAAAAATTCTTAATACAAGAGAAAACACTAGTTTTGAAATGTTCTACTTGTGCATTAAACAGCCTTTTTTAAAAACAAAACATTTTCCACTTACACATTGGACTATTTTTTTAAAAAATTGATCTTTATATCCATCCTTTTTTTGTCCTTCCACAAGTCCAGAATGATTGCTTGCAATATGTTTTCTAATTTCTGAAACAATTGCTACCAAAATTTGTTGATAATTACAAAAATAATTTTCTGCGTCAGCAAAATTCGTTTTCCTTTTGTACATGCCCAAGTATGCCAGTAAAAGAATGAAATTACTTCAGTACAAATTTAAGTTATCAAATTGTAATATTCTCCAAGGACGACAGGGTGCAGCAGGAGTCATCAGGCTACCACTTAAAAAGACAGACAAATGTTTTCAACAGGTTGAAATGGAGTTTCAAACATAATTTTAAGAGCAGAAATGTCTCTTCTGTAAGAGTCTTTCTGTTTCCTTGGACAATAATGCTGCGGTGAATTACTAAAGTAGGAAATTCTCAGAGTTTATGTTCTCATTAACCGGATCAATTTTTTACAAAACACAGACATTAATGTCAGGTTTTTCTGAAACAGGTCTTACCCTTCCAGCCACAGCAATGACTCGAGGAGATCCTTCCAGCAGTGAAGAGCATAGTCTATGTTTTACTTCTTCAGCCAAAATTTTATCCTGTTTATATACATGCATGTGCTATATATACAAAGCACCAACAGATAACAGAATGTTTCATATCAGGGTTTCAAAAAATTCAGCCTTCAAGACCAAGGGAGTTCACAGTCCAATGAAGTACAGGTAAAGTAAGGGAAACAAACATATTTTACTATTTAGTTTTGAAGGTTTGAAAAAAAAAAAAAAAACAAACCCCAAAACAAAACAAAAAACCCACCAAAAACCAAAACCAAAAAACCAAACCAAAAAAACCCCACCAACAAAGCTCTTTTCTTTGTTTCTTACCTGAATCCTTTAGGAAGAAACTGGAAGTTTTCTAAACAAATATAGGTATACTGACAGTGAGTAATTCAAACAGTATATATTGTTGCAATGGCCTGTTACTATCCATACCGAAACAATCTATTCACAGCTCACATGCAGGCAGCATTTAAGGTGTCAGGACACCCAGTGAGCTCCATTCCCCAGGCATTTCCTTTGGTCCATGGGACACAGCTCAAGTATCTTCCACAGCAATCTTGTCATCAACAACAATCTTCCATACACATTTTCCTTATATTACTTCTGTAAGTCAAATAAAAAGCACTGCTTTAAAGACTTAAATTGAACATACTCCGGAAGAGGAATACCTTACATCCAAGAATATTAACTCCCCAAAACAAGTGTGCCTTCTTTGTACCTCAAATTTAGAATGCATGTACTCAAGTTACAAGGCTGATGACCTCCATATCCTAATCATCTTATCCCATAATAAAATACCACAGAAAAAAGTTTGCCAAAATAAAAATGGGAATATTTATTATCTTTTCTACTAAAGCAATGCAGTTTTTTTGAGATTATACATTGGTCTTTGCAAATGTTTCTACAGCTAAATTCATACTTTTCCATTTTGTAAAAAAATTAGACACATACTTCATAAAAACAAAGACACAGGCTATGTCACTGGAGAAGATTGTAACTGTTAGTAAGGATGAGCAAAGAAAGCTCATGCTTATACTTCAACCTCTGGCATTTGTATCCTTATCGTATGTTCAAGTGAGACAAAATGGGGACATGATCTTTGCACATTTCTGGGTCCACTTCCCGAGCTTTCAGCAATCAGACTGTTAAATACTGAACGTGACCAGAAGAACCTAAACATTGCTCAGCAGTACTACATGCACAAGATGCAGGGGAAGGAAGAGGCAGACCCATGCAAACGGTACAAGACAAACCATTACAACTGGCAAACGTGCACTGGACAAAAACTGAAGTTTATGAAAAGTTTTATTTGTTGTCATGAAAATAGTATCAGAGGCAAGTAACTGTATTTTGCAAAATCATCTTCATTTGGCCTCCTGAGCTTTCTTGGCATTCTGTTTTTCTTTTGCCTAGGAAACAAGGGGAGATGATGTCAACATTTAGTAAGACGAAGATCGTTCTGGAGCTTTCAATGACTACCCATTACATTTCTGAATATTAAAAACATGCTGGAAAAAAAAAATTTAAATGTAAATTTGGACCCTTCAGAAGTATTCTACTACTATTTATGTTAATGTATAAAGCCTTTTAAGAATAAATACAGGTTTAAATAAATTATGCAAAAGAAACTGAGGTAACTTCTGTAGGGGAAAAGCACTATTTTAAAAACATAATTTAAACCTTCATTTTTCATACCTCCACACCAATTTCATTTAACACAGAAAAAACTCCTCCTAATGGAAACATTTTATGTCACAAGAAAACACCACATTCAGACATACCGATTATCAAAACTGAACTCTGAAACGAACCAAGGTCTTAGTGGTTTAGAGCTTTCAAGTAAGTGAAAAAACCCCCACAAAAGTTCCTGTCAAAATATTTGCAGACAGATTCTCATAACTTATACTAATCATAAATAGTTCAAATTGACAGGGAACTGACAGTTTCTTCATTATGAATTTAGTTAAGAAACAGATTGGACAAGAAAAGGGGACAACTCAGAAGCAATACTGGCCAACAACTTTCTGTCAAAACATTAGTTAATTTTGAATCAGGCTGCTGCTTGTTACCACTTATTATTGAACCGAACAGCTTCTAATTCAGTGATTTCAAATTAAGATCTGTTACCACCAGTTCACTGGTAATTTACTTGTGAAAGCAGCTTGATGGGTGTTATAAACGACTTCTATTAACATGAAACTGGATTAAAACTCCACAAGTTACTGTCTCATAAACTACAGGCCAGCATATTTGCCTTCCTAAATAAATTCAGCTAAAGAATGTACACATTAAATAATACACAGCTCTTTTTTCGTTACACTAATTCAGAGATCCTTTCTCAGTGAGTACAAAATCAGGGATCTTGCCTCTGGCACTCAATCATAAGTGCATGCCAGCACAGAGCTCAGTACAATTCAAGTACTTGACCACTTTAATAACCTTGCCAAAGTGGCAGACACGCTTATTGATTGAAGTTTTAATACAAGCCTTAGCAGTAAATCAATGTTAATGGCTAGATACATGAGAAAGGGGGAAACCCAAGCCAGTAAATGAGCAGCGGAGCAGGGAAAAGGGAGGGATCGAATTCCCAGCGCTGTGCCATGGCTGCCACCGGGCGGTCACCGCCTCCTACAGCGGCCATAGGAGCGTGGGGAGCCATTTCTGGCCAAAGATCTTGGAAGCATAAATGACATGGGCTTGTTTATTTAAAAGAGAAGGTATGAAGAATTATAGTCATATACTATCAGCTAGGAAATACTCACTTTTTCTACTAATGGTATTAACTGCTGGTGCTCTGCTAGAGTCTTTAACAATTCCATGATGAAAGGCAGGTAGTTATGTTTTCTTCTAATATTTTCAATCTAAAATTAAAGTAAAAGCATTAACAGAATTATGTGGCTGAACTATCTTCTAGTCCCCATCCAGTTCCTTCAGATTNCTGGCTTTTTCTTACAACTGTTCCAATAATTTCATCAGAAAAGCAAAGGCTACATACCTTATATCTTTTAAATTTTTGGTTCTCTTCTTCAATTAACATCTGGTATTTTGCAACTTCTGATTGTATAGAACTTAACATATTACTACTTTGATCTGTATCCATAGGCTCCTCCTTCCATAAAACAAAAATTTAAATGGATGATGTTACTCCGTTTTTAAATTCTTTTTTTTAAATTAAAGCAACTTTTGTCTCAAGGGTATTTCTATCACAAAAAGATTCAGTTTTGTTTACCATTATAGGAACATTCCAGGAATTTCTGCAGTTAGTTACAAGCAGATTAATTCAGGTACTGGGAAAAGAACAGTTCCACACCACAGCAAATGTGTCAAGGCAGAAAGTCAAAATGACACGGTCAACACTGTGCTGAGTGCTCAGCTCAGAGCTGCAGCACTGAGTGCCTCCACACTGTGCTGGACACATCTGTAACAATCGCTCCCTGCTTTTTTTTAGTGCTACTCCATTTGGAGCAAGGAAGGGAAGTGAATAATAAAGCCAACACACAGAACTATCACAGAACTACTTTAGTGATTTAAATTCCACGGCCTACCTCTGCCAGTTGCTGCTGTAGCTCTGCAATCCTCTGCTCATATATCATCTTTCTGTCAGACACAATAGCCATCAGGTTAAACCTTATCTCACCTTCACTGTATCTAAATGAGAAACAGAAAAACAAAACAACAAAGACAATCCACTTTCAAGATTAGTCACTAACATGACAACTCAAAAGCCCCCTCCTCAATTTTATTTAAAGGAATGCATTTCATGGAAACAAAAATTTAAATGGGTCTATTAGATTAAGTTGTGCTACAGATCCGATCTGGTAACAAAATAAAATCAGACTACAAATTAACTCTATCTAATATGTATCTCCTAATAACCTCTCCCCAAAATTTACTATTCCTGTCTGTGGTCACAAAACAAATACTGAAACTATCCAAAAAAGAAAAGAAAACATGACAACAGAATTTACAGAAGATGCTGCACACTATAGTTTTTACATTATCATTAATATTATTTGTTAGAAAATATTGGAGACTTCTCCATACAGTGTGAGAAGTACATTCAACCATTAGACTAGCAGGCCTTTTGGAGGTTAAATTCTCCAAAAGCAACTTGGTAGTCCTGTTTACCTTATCAAAAAAAAAAAAAAAAAAAAAAGCCCTCAAGCAAAAACTTAGAATTGAAATGGCAATTTCAATTTGGGGCTGCAGTTTGGAATCAGATTTAAGAAGCAGAAAAGTTTCATGGTATGTTTTTCTAGCTTAAATTCCTAAGACAAGTCACATACCTAAGAAAAACTTCTTATCTCTAAATACCAGCTGTATGGACAAAATGACTATCTAGTACTTCTAAGTGCATAGGCAAATGTTATTCATAGTCATGACACTCTTAACTTTTACTTGCAAAGATCCACAGCTGTGTAACAGAGAAAACAATCTTCTTTTCCAGAGAACTTGTAGGAGCTCTCTTCACTACACAGACACCTACTTAGATTAATTATGCAGCAGCACAGTGTATTTGAGATTTATCTATCATCACATTTGCCTCATGTTGGGCAACAGGTTCTCAAGTCACACAGTGATGTGCATTAAGAAATGATGCCTAGAAATTCGGCAGAAATCCTTTAACTGAAGGAAATTAAGGCTACGGAATTTTAAGTATAGGTAAGCTGCTGTATTTTAAAGGCATCACAACCATTTACTTTTGTATGCGCTTCTCTATGACGGGCCGCACCGCACTTATCCAATCATCCTGATTGCATGCACCTGGGGAAAAACAGGAAAAAACATTCATCATCTTTGCAAAATTGAACAAAGGAAAAAATTCACCATCATTGCAAAATTTATTGCAAAGTGGACTCATATAATTCAGGCTTATGCAGCAAATTCAGAGTATGTAACAAGTTTTTCAATAGCTACTGCAGTCTGAAATTACTCAGGTGGTTTTTCAGGAGGTGGAAGGTATTTTATTAATAACAATAGTTAGATAATGGTGGCCAAAACAATGGAACAAAGCTAAATTTTAAGGGCATAAGCATCTAATATTTGTTTTGTTGATAACAAGAAATAATGGGGTGGGGGAAAGTATGTTATGTAAGATTTTTATGACACAAGGGAAATTAGTTGGTATGACAACATTGAAGTAGACAGCAAAGGAAAACACTATGGTCAGGTACAGCTGTTTAATATTAACTCTTGATTTTGTCTATGTAGATGCAATGTAATGTTAAAAACTCAAGCAGAAAGAAAAACCATAAAAGGATATATGATAGAGAACTTGATTTCAAGATATATGACAGAATACCTACAGGTGATTTCCTACTTTGAAAATGCCTCTTTTGCAATTTCAAGACCTTAAAGTCAATTTAGAGACTCATGATCTTGTGACCATACAAATGATGTGACTGTTAGGTCTGCAGAGTGTACAGAATCTCTACACAGACTAAAGACGAGATTAGGCAGCAAGCTGTTGCTCAGTCTAAACATAAATATAATTGTCAACAAATCTGGGAAAACACTCTGGGAATGGAGCACATGTTGCTGACAATGTATCAGACTCTAAAGTACAGATACATGATAGGCAGTGCAGAGCTTTTCAAGACACAACAGGGCACATACCTCAAGAAAGATTACAAAACAGAAGCCAGTTTTAGAGAATAAAGCTATTTTCTTTAAAACCATTAGGAAAACACTTGCTATCTAAGAAGAAAGTGGGCAGCGTGTAAACACAAGCTACATAATGGAAAAAAGTGTCTGGATTCAGCTGTATACATTCTCCCTTTATGTAAACTTCTCTCTTGCAACAAAACTATCAAGGTTTTCCAAGGGATTGCAGGACCTGATCATTTGATTACTGAATGAAAAGAGAGAGCACCACAGACATGGAGGAAGCAGGGAGAAAACTGTATCTTCAGACCAACAAAACTAAAACAATACAAATAACTGCAAGGAAGTACAAGCCTACAGCACATTCAGAAAACTTTCAAGATATTCTTTTAATAAATAATTTGCTTTAAGCCTATAACATATGATCAATTTGTTGCAAAAAGCTATTGTTAAAATAAAGGATTTTCAGCAAAAATGTAAAATATTACCTAAATCAATTGGTCCTTCCCTTAAGCCATCTAGCTCATATAGCCTCCCATTAACAGGAACATAGCTGACAAAGTGAAAGGCATCTTCTTCCTTTGCTGAAGACTTTGCATCAAACTCAAACATCTGTTGTCTGGAAAGAAAATTCAAAAACCCCTGAGATTAAAAAGGATTTGCTCAAATTTTGGCCAGATTTAAAACATATGTTACCTGGCAAAACTGTTGTGAACTTGCCGAATCACTTCTGAGTTGCTGAGTGCCAAACCTTTCATCTGAAAGGAAGTAACAAAACACCTGTAAACCACCAGAGCTGTAACACTGTGACACTCAAAATGCAGAAAACAGTGGTCACTCACCGCAGCATCAAAGCTTTGGGAGAATTCTTTAAATTCTGATAAGGTCTCTCCTAGATGAATGTCTTGATGAGCACAGTTTAACAGCACACTTACTATGGCTTGAGTTGCACAGGCATTATTTATGACCTAGAAAAAAGCATGAAGAATTTGGTCAGCACTGGTGACAGAAGTTCACTCCAAACTGCGTTTGTTTTTGTTACAAACACACATTTTCTATGTTGATTCACATTAGAGCTGCATCCTAACACAGACTGGATTTGCTGTCTGGGTAGCTACAGAAAAGCTTTTGCAGTAATAAAATCAGCTCTGCATGGCTGTCATATACAATTACTCATATTTCACAGCTGTCCTCAGAAACTGTCATTCTACTGCCTCACCATCTCTCTAAAGTCATTAATGAATGGCATAAAAGAAAAGCAGAAATCCTTGGATCCCTGTGGAAAAATACACAGTAACATTCAAAGCAAGCTGCCCCAATTGTGTTATTTTATCTATGGCCTTAAAAAATGTCAACTCTCCCAAGAAAAGCCCCTCAAATAATCAGATCTCCTACTAGGAGTAGGAGGTCAAAAAAATTTAATTTGAAGCAACAAAGCACATTATGGAACCTAAAATTTTTATTAAAAGGTTTTATTGGACAAAAAAATTCAAGTATTCTAGGGATAATCTAATAAAACTTTAAAGTGTTCCAAGATGTAGAGATTGTTTAAATGATGGTTAGCTGAATAATATACTTGTTTTTTACTTCCAATATACCTATCCTTTTTAAGTTAAAGTTTGAGTTAGTTTGACACTCTTACACTTCTATATTAAATATTCCACTTTTAGAGAATATAAACAACCCCCTTCATATTAAAGCCATGTCTTTAATGTTTTTTACTAATAACCAAACTAAAACATTGCATTTAAAGAAAGAGGCTACAAGGATTATTAAATATAATTTGAAATTTAACTAAATGCACTGTAATCAAAAGGTATGAAGCCATAATACAAGAAAGACTTTATATTAGCAGTTTTTTCTCAGTGAGCTATAGGTTAGGAAAGAGTAATGTATCATTAGTCTTTGAGAGTATTTTGCAATTGAAAATGCTACTTAAACCTTAAAACTTTCAGAGAGGATGTGAATTTTGTATAAAAAAACGAAATTTAGTTCAGGGCTGTGAATGTGAAACCACTTCCAACAAGAAAGGACAAAGGAAAAAAAATGAGAAAACTCAAGCAACCTGTTTTACAATCAAGGCTAGTCCTAAAAAAGGAAAACCTAATATGTTAATACTAAAAGTCACATCATAAATTTATTTTCTATACTTCAGGGTGTTCTCAGTTCAGATTATGTCTGTATGCAGATGATAAAGAAATAATAAAACACTTCTTAATTTAAGAAAAATACAATCTAGTTGACTTAAATGGTAATCAAGGGAGTCAACTACACACGCAGAACAGATTACAGCAGCCAAAACTCAAATTAAACCAACTGCAGGTACACAAGCTAAGGGCTAGACTACACACAGATGCAAAATAAAGGACATACAAGGAAAATCCATCAAGGGCAGTGAAATAATAAATGAGTAGCAGAAAAATTCAAACTCCGAGACTAGCAGAATGGCATATTTGGAATTACACTGTAATATAAGAAAAAGAACTAAGAACTAAAGACACTCTGAGATACAACTAAAGAATGTTATCAGAGACAGTTGTAAAGTAGTGCTAGGATGAAAGCAGGAAATCAAGTGGATCAGAGTGGGTGAGGCTGATGCAGTGTAATTAAGCTGACAAGAGAAGCTGTACTGACACACTGTTAGAACAGTGCTGTTACAATGAAGGCAGGGTCACTACAGCAAACTGTATTTGTAAATGATAATTAATACAGGGCATTATAGGAGGGACAGGACTAAATGGCAACTACTTTTGCTGAAAAATCAAGATGGAACAATCAGTTGCTCTCTTTAGCGACAACTCAATAATGGCTTCAAACAAAGAAGGGAAATTTACTGAGATTTTGGGCACAGAGGCAAGATCAATGCTGAAACTGCTGAATAGTAGGATACAGAAGCTTGAAACAGAAAATAAAATCAGAGGAAAAATTAGACTTGACAGAGAATTAAAGGGCTCATCAAATATTGGCCTTTAAGCAGATTTTATATTCCAACTACAGTATGAGACAAGTCTGATGAAGTATATAGGGACCAAGCTAAATAAAGTCTGACTGCTAGAAAACAATACGCAAAAGATGCAGATCTGAGGGCAATGGCCTCCAGCTGTTGAAATGAAAATACATTATAGAAATACATCCTAGAACTTCTAGTCAAGTCAGGGGCAGGAGGTAATGAAAAGGCAGCAACAATAATCCTGTAGCAGAGGAACAGAATGAAATGCAGGTCATGTGCATAAAAATCCAGCGTGTTCCTGAATGTAGATGACAAAGGAGAACTACCAAGATGGAACAAGGGACTAGCTAGCTAGTGGTGGCTCCCAGGCAGGGTGAAGACTGCAAAGGGAGGATGAGATTGCAGGACCAAATGTGGACAAGTGCCATGTTTATTTGTCACACAGACACAATGCTGTCAGTGCACACAGCCACTCCAGCACTGCTCCACACACAACCTAGAGAATCCTTCAGGATAGCCATCTCTAATTTCCACTGTATCTCTTACTAAGGGTGCCTCAGCATTAGCAGAAAACATTTTTTGCATATAGGTAACATGACAATAAAGGCAGGTTGTTCCCAAAAGATTTTTATTTGGACTTGAGGATTAAGAGGACTTTCTGTATTTGTCCAGAAATACCAACATTTGCCTGGATATTTCTGTCCAGGAGGTCTTGGTGAGGTATTAGACTGATCAATACACAAGACACCAACTTAAAAGCAGACACTCAAAAGATTTTGCAGGCAAAAGTTCAAGGTGTATTTAATAATATTTGAAAGAAAATTATAATATACATACACAGAAATGTATCAAGAGAAGATTGACCTATCCCCAAGTGAAGCTCAGCTTAAAACAAACCAAGGAAGCACTTGATTAGGCTACTCTCTAAGTAAGATGCATTACTTCTTAAGCATGCACCTTCCTCTAGGGACCCAATCTGACCTTCTGGATCAACTTTAGGCAGCAGCACCTTAAATTCTTGACTGACATCTTCTACCTGATGGATTATATATTTTGCTTTTCAAAAAAGCTCTGGACAAGCCTGTGCTGCAATTGGTAGTATAACCAGCAAGTTCCTGGGCTTCACTTACTGAACATCCCAACATTACGGAACAGTTGGTTTGACAGAGCTCAACATGAAAAATTCAGCATTAGCACAAAGTTCCACAACTTATTCTTGTTTAGAAACCTGATATAATTTTTTTCCATTTTAGCTTTGTTGGAGTAAAGATATAATCTTTCTACAGCTATATTCAGTTATTGAAAATCCCTTTCTGATTTGTTTCATGTCTTGAAGGTGTATTTCTTGTAAGTTATCTGTTATCCCAAACTTAGCTTTAACACAGCTATTTGGTCTATCTTAATGTTACCAAATCTGAAAGGGTCAAAAAGTTTGAAATTGAGTTTGAAATCAATTAAGTATTGGAAATGTAAAAATACATATGCTTCCATCAGTGCCATGAACCAGAGACCAGTATTTTGTTATTATACGTATCATTTATGAGATGCTCCTTCTAAAGGTATTCCCAATTAATGGAATTAATGTTCTGTCGTGACAATGCAAAATAAAATAAATACATGGCACCTAAGACTGGCAGGATACCAATACTTCCATAGTAAAAGCTGAAGAATTTATTAAACTCAAAAAAAGTAGTTTCAGGATCGCAACAACGGCATTCTTTTTCGTCCAGAGACACTTCTGCAGTGCTCGGCAGAGTATGCAGCTCCTCCAAAGAGTGTGGAGGGAGCTGAACACATTGAGTAGGTGTAATTATATATCCACGGTGTGAAAACAATAGCAAGGGCCCACTTAAGCAACACAGAAATCAGGAAATTCAGAGTTAAGGCTGAAATTGTATCCTTAACTCACCTCATTGTGCCTAGGTATCCTAGCTCAAAGGGTATGTAAGCTCATCCAGAGTTCTGTGGCCTCAACTAGAGGACCAAACCATACCTAGGCATAACAGGGAGGCCAAATTTAACATGAGTGTACATAAAAGTGACCATTAAAAAAACCCCTTCAATATGCATGCATACCACACAGACTTCAAACTTCAACCCCCCAACATACTCGTGATTAGACTTGGAACAAGATCTAGTTGCCATTTGGAATTCAACTACAACATCACTATGGAAGTGGAAATGAGGAAAATGTGAGCATGCACAAGCTTCTTACCAAAACTGTGTTTCCTAATGCAATTTTAAAGATGTTTTACTAGACACTTTGAGAGCTGTAGCCTTTTACCTCTAACTAAAGTTCCCCACAATGAAACAATTTTTAAGACTGAACACATAATAAAGTTGAATACAAACAAAATTTATTTCCTCTACTCAACTCTTGTTATATATTAACAGTAACCTTGTCTTGCTCACACAGGATTCAGGAGGACACTTGAAAACATGTCTGCAGTAAAACCAATTGTACCAAATGTCTTTAGATGGGAACATTTAAAAGAAGAAAATGTGTGAGAAAGGAAAAAGAGGCAAAAACCTGTTGAGATTTTTCAGGCTCCAGTGTCATGACAGTTTTGAAGACACAGATCAACAGATCAATAATCTTAAATGCCATAAAAATTGCGCTAACCAATCTATCTGTTCTGAGATTCCAGCCTACAAATGAACATAGTACAATTTTACCTCATCACTTTTGTAATGAAGAAAAAGGTCTTCTGGAAAGACCCTCGAAGCCAGCATAAAATATGGCTTAAAACATACAGAGGAAATAAAAAATACACATGAAGCCAGTTGCACAATGGCTGGGAGGACTTGCTCTTTCACAATACAAATACTCAATACTAATGCTCATCTTGCTTTGTGCTCCTGGTGACTCAGAAGGACTCAGACTGTGGTTTTGAGAAATGCAGTAACTTCAGCACTACCACGAAGAACCCCCTGTTCTCTCTCACCTACCTGTTACCAGCTTTGTCCTGTACAGACTCGCTGAAGATCTTATAGTACAGCAGAGACCAGCCCAGATAATATGCACAGAAAACTGCTAGGGGATGAGCTTCACTGGCTCACAGAACTTCACTGCACCCTGCTCTCATCAGCTGCAAATCATAAGATCAGACACTTCCTCAAGAAAACTCTTAAGTCCTCAACATATTGCTTGTCAAGTTGGATCTCTAACCCAGGCTAACTTTCTTCAGTGGGAAAGTCACCAGAGCTAAACTGGTATTAAACCGATTTCTCAAAAATATCCAAAGCAGTTTCTTTCTGTTGACTTTTAATAATGATTTCTCTACCTATTTCTACCTATTTCTAGTTGTTCAGTCACAATAGCTCAGTCCAGGCAAAAGTGAACTGATATGAAACACATGCATATATATGTCTACGAGGAATGTTTTAATTTTGCAAAGCCACTGCACTTGACTGACAGATAAAACTAAAAAATGAAAAAGATACTAATTCTAAACTTTTTGCAAATGACTTTTGAAACATCTATTCCAGACCATCAAGTGGCATAACCAGGCAGTACTACTGTAAGAGTCAACATTTCTAGAAATTCCTTTCCATGCTAAAATTAAGAGTCACCCCAGCACACTCTCTTCAAAGGCAGCAGGTGAAGGAAAGGGACAATTAGGAAGGAGGTTTCTACTTAAGAATACATTAAAAAATGAGTGTTTAAAAGAAAACTATAAAATAAAGAAGACTTTTTACTGTTAGCCTTTAATTTTGTGGGGCTTGTTATCAAATCTAACATTATCCAAATTTTGTGATGTACATTCTGCAATCTCATCTTAAAGCTCAAGAACGCTCCTGTTAGCTACTGCACTTAAACACAGTGTCAAGCTGCAAAAAAGGGAAGAGGGGGGCAGAAAAAGCAAAAGAAGTGGAGCAAGCAGACAAATACTTTGGAACTTTTCAGCATTCACAAGAACAGCAATTCTAGAAGAACCTCAGCTACTGGCAGAAAACAAGATGAGGGATGGAAAATTTACCCTCACTTTAAAATAAAAAAACCCCATCCTCTAAAAAAATACCTCTCTAGATTCCAATCAGAGTAATTTCCTTCTGCCATGTAACTACCTTTTGAAAGTTACATCAAGAATTTTCCCTGAGTTCTTTGCCTCATGGATGTTCTGTAGCTACAGCCCATGGCTACTAACAGTATGTTTGGTTAAGTAGAAATCACAACCTAAATGAGTGTCTATGAGAGCTATCAAACCATAAAGACAATTAGCAAACTGCTGCTGATCACTGTATCATAAAAATGGTGGGCAGTGCTTGGCAGGACTCAAGAGCTGCAGCAGGGGAAGAATAAGGAGAATCAGCATTAAAAAAGCTGATCCACAACAGCATGGAACAGGAAGGCGACTATAAAAGGAACAAAACAGAAACACAGGTACAGAGTGGCCAGGATGGCTACTTGCATTGTTTTCCATATTTGTATACTTTACCTGGAAGTGTGTGGAGATTTTTTAATATCATTTTGAATTTACATTCAAAACACTTCTGCCTTTGTGGTGGGAAATAAAACAAGAAAAAACCCAACCCAAAAAAAGAAAAAAAAAAGCCCCTCAAGCCCCCCACCAACTAGACTATGTAACAATCTTCACAGAAATCCTAATAATTTGCCCTTTGATATCAATGTTTTGTAATTAACACCCATAGGGTTACAATTCTTGTTTACACTGTTACATTTATCGCTGCTTTGGAAGCAGGGCTCAGAGACAACCTAAAAACATTATTTAATACTCCTATTTTCATTCTGGTCACTTTCTCTTGCTTGCAAACAACACACAGCAGTCTGTTAACTCTAAGACAAAATTTCAGTACTACTATGTATTTAATAAAACACGATGGATTACATCAGTGAAACCAATCTTTCCTGTTATTTCTAATTTAAATTCACCTTTCTGATTTGAATACTTAAAACTTGCATGCCAAAATTGTCTGCAAACCCTTAAAGGAAAGCATTATCCTACATATACTGCCTCAGCTTCAGAGCATTTGAGAGAAACAAAAAATAAAAACAGGACCAAAATAAATTTCTTCCAACAAGTTGTTGAAAGTGGTTTCAAAAGAAGTAATTTGCTCATTCTGCTGAGAACATTTACAAAGTCACTATTTACTGCACAGAAGACAGTTACTTTATGGGTGAGGGCTGACAAGTAAGTAAGAGCTTTACTCTTCCATAGCTGCTATTTTTGTCTGACTTGACAGATCAAACTAATTTGCTTTATCAATACACAGTTCCTACTCTCAGAATTTGTTGAAGCTATTTCACGTTGCAAAATATTAATTTCTGTGTACATATTAACAAAAAGATAGCTTATTTTTTTGGTATTAAAAGCTGTGTTTCATGAGGTATCTAAAACAATTACTGAACTTTTCATACCTGCTTAGCAAAAAATATTGTATCCAGTCTGGAATCCTGAACAACGGAACCCGCTGGCTCCTCTCCAGGCTGCCACTTGAAGAGAAAAATCAGCCCATGTACTGGCCTGAAAAACAAAATTTATAGGAAAAAGGTCACCTGTACTCATGAAAAATATTAAAATTATCTGTACTGTAGTTTAGTTGTGTGCTGGTAAGGTAATTCTGTTAATTCTTTCTACACATCAGGAACTTGCATTGAAATTTTCAGATGTGCTCTTTTAATTAGGCAGAAGACAATTCAGGCTTCTTTCTGTAAGTGCTAAACAATCCCAATCTGAATTAGCATTTAGCCTGTAATTTTCAAAAGTCAGGATCAGTTTTCCTGGTTATTTCAGCTTTTATAACTGCAGAACTCTCAACTGAATTGGTTAGTGATAAACAGCTGTCAAAGCATTTGTCAATCATGTACAGAAGCAGGATCCTTCTAGACACAGATAAAATACCCAAAGAGGAGCTCTCCTGAAACTTCATGCTGTGAGTTATCTCACTAACAAGTAAGAGAAATCCAGTTTTCTCTTCTAGTTAAAATGCATCTTGCCTTTCAGACTTCATGTCTTGAATAGCAAACAGCTTTTACTACATGTTGCACTGTATTTAGCATTCCCAGAACACAAAAATTTATCAGTAAAGGAAATAGGTCTTACAAAATCTACAGTTACAGTGAGGCAAAAACTTACTAATCAACTTAAATCTAAGGTCATCACCACAAAGAGGCCACAAAAGGTTTCTCTACAAAAGACAAACACCTGTACAGCATAAGAAACTTTTCCTAAGCTCTGACCAGAAGTCTGAGATGCATTTTTTTCAAATTCTTTCAGTGGACCTGCTGTTTAAAAAAAAAAAAAAAAAAAAAAAGGGGGCTCCGATNTTTCACTCCCAATGTTTATACATTGTGTAAAATATTGCAGGTGTAAATGGGAAGGGGGGAAGGAAGCTGGCCATCCCTCACAACTAGAAAGACACACATCTCCCAGGATATGCAAAGCTGTCACTTAACAAACAGGTCAATGTTCTGACGGTGCAGACAGCAAATAAACTGCTTCTTAGGCAACATTTCGGCCATTCAGGTGCTGCTTGTCAAGTATCTTCAGTCAAAAATTCAAAAGTACATCCTCTGTACCAATTCCTGCATCTTTTGAAAAATTAAGCCTACAAGCATGGGATATTTGCACAAGATATGGTCCAGGTTAAATGATATTTTCCTTTTAAAATCCTGTATGTGAACATGTATAACAACACATCATGGACAAAATATTAAAAGAATTAATGTTGCTTAACAAAGGCAAAATTGTTCCATATGACACCAGTCATTATTAGTTATAAAAAGCCTATTTGCCTTCACATACATATGGAAATGGTTCTGCAGGAAAAATGGGTTACAAAGGTATCTAAGTACCAGAAAATAATTTAAGACAACAGGGTCAACATCATGGGATGTGAGGAAGAAAGAACATAAAGCAAGGAACAGAAATTCACCCAAGACTTTGTTAAAATATATAAGGCAAGCTAATGGCAAAATCATTAGAAATCTACTTCCACATTCTGGCTACTATCAGCATCTCTTTGAAAACCTGATCAAGCTAGATTAAGTAGCAAAGCATTAATAAAAAGCAATTTAACTGCCAGGCATTCCATTAAATCAAAATCCTACTGAACTTCTGTGGAAAATGAAGAAAAAACCACAAACACAAAATGCCCCAAACAAAAAATCCACTAAAAATACACCTGAGTTTAGTACACATTCTTTCAGGGACTTCAGACAAATGTGAATAAAAAACATGTGCCTTACTTCAATTTTTCAAAGTTCTCTGGCTCCAAACTCCATATTTCTTCAACTTGTGCCCCTCTACAGCCTGAAATAAGGAAAAAAGACAGGTTTCTTCAACTAACCCATTTAGAAAGGGACATAGCCAGTAAAGACAGACTTATGAAAGAAGTCACAAAGACATTATGTTATATTTACAATTCATATGTCCAGGCTATGGAAAAGTCTATCTATGGGCTTTCACACACCTTGATTTAAAAAACCAAACAAGACAGGTAAAGAGAAATTATTTCAGGAATTTCTGAACCTGTGCATGGTGATGCTGTCTTTAAAACACAGTTGCATAAAAAAGAAGCAGAGAAGATTAAAATATCTCTGGTCACCCCACGTCCTTTGCTTAACTGAAAACAATACTGTTTATAAAGGCATTATCAGCAAGTCCAAAGCAAAACTTTAAATAGCTACCTCCAGACAAAGACCCATGGTAGCAGACCAAAAATGCTGCACACTCAAGCAAGACATTTGCATAATACAGAGCCCAAAAGGTTCAAATATTTAGTATGTAGAAGTTTAATTTATTAGTTAAGTAAAAACACAAAAGAAGCATGTCTGGACTTCATTTCTGAGAAAAAGACACGACAGAAACTATGAATCAATGAAATGTGGAGTAAAATAATGTTGGTTCTTTGGCTGAAAGCCTGTGTAGATTTATCTGTTGTAATGACCATATACTCGTAGTTTCACCAAAGATTTTAAATGCAATTCAACACAAAATTTAATATTCTAGGCCAGGCAGCCACTTGCAGGCTACCCAGCCACTGCCAAGCCTCACAACTCAGCCTAGGCACAGCCCTTTCCCAGAACGTCCTCACTCCTGGGACTCTGTAACCCGAACACCTTCCCAGCCTTAAGTCTTAAGCTGCGCCAGGGAAGTTTAGATTGGACATTCAGAGGAATTTTTTCAAAGGGGTGATCAGGCATAGGAATGGGCTCCCCAAGGAGGTGACAGAGTTACCGCTCCTGGAGATGTTTAAGTGAAGACTAGACAGGGCACTCAGTGCCACGGTGTGGTTGACAAAGTGGTGTTGGATCACAGGTTGGACTCGATGATCTAAGAGACCTTTTCCAAAATAATTGACACTGTGACTCTACACGGCACGTCCCTGCCGAGCTGTCCCGCAGCAGAACAACACGTGTCGGGGCGAGGTCTGGGCCGGGCCGCACAGGCCGCCCTGGGGCCCGGCCCCCTCGGGCCAGGCCAGCACCGCGGACATCACGGAAGCCACGCTCGCCCCCGGCAGCGCGCCACAGCGCCCTGCAGCCACCGAGCCCCCCGCATCCCCTCCCCGCCCGGCAGGCGCCCCGCGCAGGGACAGCGGGCTCGCACCCACCGGTGCGGGAACAGCCCCGCGGAGCCCCCACCACCTGCCCGGCCCTGCTCGACCCTCACCGAAGCCCTTGATGAGCTCAGTGAAGACTCCCGGATCGCTCTCCATGAGGCACCACTCGCCAGCGCTGCTGCCCCCGGACATGGCGGCACCGCCGCCGCCGCTCTGGCTGCGAGGCCGAGCCGCGCCGCTCCCTTCCCGGCAGAACCCGCGCCGGGCACCACCATGGAGAGGCGGGGCGGCCACAGGAAGCGGCGCGGGGAACTGGATCCGGGGCAGCTGCGGGCGCCGACGGCACCGCCCCNCGGGAGGGCCGCGCCGCGCCTCGGGGCTACGCTCCGGGGCCGTTGGGGGGCGGACGGCGGCTACGGGACCCTCAGGCGGCGCGGCGACGAGCGGGGCTGCCTCCAACCATGGCTCCATCCGGGCACCGCGCAGGGGGCGCGGCCCCATCCGGGTCCCG
>WEKY01012856.1:166013-193154 GCA_013390045.1 Picathartes gymnocephalus | reverse complement strand
CGGGAGACGCGGATCTCCGGCGTCCGGAGCCGGACAGCCCTGCCCGCCCCCCGCGCCCGGAGCGGCCCAGCCGCTGCTCGGTGTCCCCGGTGCCTCCCCTGCTTATCGCCCCGCTGTCCCCGGGGTTGCGGCATCGCCCGGCCTGGCCCCGGCCTCGGCCTCGCAGGCAAGTGGCACTTCCCGGGCTGCAGGGGGAGCGGGGTCCCTGAGCCAGCCCCGGCGGGCCCCAGGTATGCATGGGGAATGCAGAGAGGCCAGAGGGGCAGCTCCGGAGAGCACCTGGGCGTGAGGGGCCCGCGGGACATTCCCGGGCGCGTCCCTGGCGTTACGCGACTTCCCCTTCACGTGTGTTTATCGTCTTTATGGAGACTGACAGCTGCAATCGCAGCTCTTCGAGTATCCGCTTTAGGTGCTTCTATCTACTAATTCTGTGCTACGTCGGCTAAGCTGCCTTTGCTCCCTCCAGTCAGTAAATTTCTTTAAGCAGACAGGCTCTTGCAAATTCTGCAGGGGAAACGCGTGAGCTGGTATGTGGTTCGTATAGTCGGGTATCAGCCGTGCTGCTGTCGTATATCACTCCATTGGTGATTTGGGAAGTGTTCTCCTGGCATCCCAGGTGACGCAGAGGTGCTTATTTTCTGAAGTAATGAGAACTGTGTTCTCAGAGTTGCTCTGTAGCACAAGCCTGTTTTGTTACAACCATAGCTCAGTGTGATGGTTGTCTCTCTGCTCAATTAACTAGAAAACATTCCTTGTAGTCTTCAGTTTAATGCTTATACAGAATTTAGAGAGCAGAGGACTGGAATGCAGTTCCTCGTAGATGGAAGTATATATGCTTTTGAAGTATTCTAAGGCAGTTTGAAATGTTGTCTTTAAAATGTTAATGCTTTTTTTTATCATAAATGGTCTGACTTTTTCGAAGTTTAATTCCACGGGATTTCGCTACAAAGTTTGATTTGTTGTTACGTAGCAGTTAAACTTAAGAACTTAAATCAGAATCTGTAGTTCTGTTAATGCTTTGTACTTTATGTGGTTTTTTTTCATTCATCCATGAAACTTGTCAGGCTTTTTATTTCTTGGGAAAGCTAGAGCAAGTTGGAAAAGTCATTGAAATTAATAAATGTCATCTTAAAGAACTGAATCATGCTATGATATGGCAACATAAAGATTGACTTACTAGTCGACATGTAACTGGTGTATAGGCTGTTTCAGAGCAGTGAAAGCCGTATTTTACTTATAAATTTATATGGTGGTTGAAATATAGTGTGCTTTCTCTTTTATTAATACTGGTGAGCAACCATGGAGTTCAGTTTAGCCCTTTTTGGTTAAAAAACCCCTTGTCTGGGACTTTTAAGTCCCTTGTCTGGGACTTTTAAGACTTTTAATTGCTGCTTGCGTTCCCGTGGCTCAGAAATTGGAAATGCTTGTGGAGCCAGAATATTGTTGATAAATCCTCCACAGGTGTTTTAAATTCAAGTTCCCTACTGCAGCTCAGCAGGTGAAGAGTAGGCATATAGTAGAGCGTATGTTAAGTGAGCATTTGCATTTATCCACCTCTTAGGGTGAAAGTTGTCTCTGTTGTGCAGGTGTTAAACGAAGAAATAAGCTTGAGGTCTGGGCAGAGGAGAGGGGTGGGTTCAAAGGAGGGAATAGCTGTGGGAGCTTGTGAGGCTGGGATGTAATAGAGGGTTAGAAATGCCACCATGACTTGAACAGCTCAACTGTGAATAAGTGCTTTTCCAATAGCTCCTGGTGAAGTGTAAATCTGATACTTTTGCTGTGACTGTTTAGTAATGAGATTGGTGGTTTGTATCAGCTCTTGCAGACTTCAGAGGTAATTTTAAAAATACAGATTTATTATAAAGAATTTACAATTTGTGTTAGACAGCTGTTGGAAATTGTAACAGAATCTGGTCTTGTAGCTTACAGCATATTCCTAAGAAAGCAAATTAAGGAGCTAAGTGTCAGAAAAACTATTTGCAACTATCTTTTCTATAATGAATTTGTGTCAGAAACATATGGATGCAGGCATATGCCTCTTTCCAGTGTTGTGAGTCCATGAATAGCTGTGTCCATACGAAAGTAAATATAAAAATTATCCATTGTTAATATTCATAAGAGTTTTCCCATTTGTCTCATTTCCATGCAGTAATATTTATTATAGTAGGGGCATGAAAGCTACAGCAAGAAATTATTCTCAATATTTTATATACATGGAGATTTTGTTGTTCATGGGTGATCCTTTATGCTTCCTGTTATTTTTCCTTGAAGATAATGATGTTTCTCAGTATCTTTCATTTCCTTTTTTTTTTTTTTTTTAATGATAAATAAATGGATGCTTACTGTGATTTCAGGATTTCTTGTTTGGGTTTTCTGTGTTTATTATGAAACATTACTGACTGTTTAATAAAATGAGCTATTGGAACTGTATTTAAATAAAATGTATTCAGACATGAAAAGGTCCTGATGTGGTATTCATGCATGGGGAATACCACCCTTGTTATTTGCAGTGTATTTGCATGCTTCAGATGTCAGGGGATAAGTCAGCTCTACCATGATATGTATTTAAATAGGTTTGGCAGGAAAATGGTTAGAATATATAATTTCAGCTGAGCACCGATGCTCTAAATAATACAATGAAAGATATTTCTTAGTTAATTTTCAGCTGAAACCTGCTTTCTTAGACCAGGTGTCACCATATGGCTTCTATTTTTATGATTTTATCAGTTTGTAGAATATAATGGAAGCACTGATGATTGTTGTTTAATTCTGGATGCAGATTAGTGCAGATATGCAAAAACAGAGTAAAGGTGCATTTCTAGTCACTTGCAGAAAAAGGGAAATTCTCTGTCAAAGAAGTAGGTAAGTTGTTTGTAAATCAGAGTATTACTTACCGAAACTGGGGGAAAAAAACCTCTGTCTTCATTAATGATACTTGTTTGTGCTAGCTTATCCTGGTAAATGGAGCAAAATGGCTTTTATTTGTCTTCACTACTTGAACAAACAAAAGAAGTCAGAAATAGATATCTGCAGTTCTTGAAAATTGTTTAGTGGATTTCTTTGGAATGTCATTGGTGTGCGCTCAGACTTCAGTCCCTTTTTTTTAAGATTTATGTGCAGTTTGATGGAGTGGATTATTGGTTCTGCCTTTCTGGTTTTCAGTAGGAGCTCTTGGTACTATTTAGTGTAATTTTATTATTTGGTGAGAACTGAGTAAACTAAATTTATTGTTGTGCTATTAATGTTTTGGAGGTAGTGGTGATGAGGAATTTTCTTACCCCTACCCTGCTAATTTCATTTCACCTGCATTTGCTTCATTTTAAATGTTATGGCTTGAATTTTACTGTGCTGGATGCTCTCCAGGTAAGAGCGGTGGTGTTGCCCTGCAGATATTACAGCTAAACTGTCTTGCAGCTCAGGAGCGTATAAATAGAAATACCTGAATGATTGTGAATTTTTGTGCTGATTTTTACTTCTTAACTTCAATGTCAAACAGTACAGAATCTGTTACGTCTCTGTGTTTTCTTTGATCTCACTTGGAGCAGCAGACTATTTGAGCCTGTAGCAAAGATAATTTGTTCTTGAGCTACTCAGTTGTTAAAAAGCTGTTGTCTAAGCCTCACTGAAACCTATCGTATATAAGCTCACAAAGTCTTCAAACTAAACCGTTTTTCAGTATCTTTGCTCTTCATTTTAATCTTGTTTTTCTTCAGTTGGTTGGTATTAGCAGTTCTTCAGCAAAATAGAGCAGGGCAAGATCTGAGTTTTGAGCCATTTAGTCTGCAATATAAAAATCTACCTAAGAAAGCGTGTAATATATTAGTGGCAAAAGGCCACATGGTTTTTGTCTGCCACTTATTGGAGTGAAGTAGTTTCTGAGTTGGTTTTCAAGAAATAAGTTAGTTGCTATTATAACTCAGAGAGTTTTTTGCTTCTTTTGCCCTAAAGGATGTTTATTATCGCACACTTGGAGTACGCTGTGATTAAATTCATGAAAGAGAACTTAAGATTACAAGTTTATAGACAACATGTATTTACTTTGCTAAAAGAGTAGTCAACTGTAGTTCTTAATAAAATGTGTTATTCTTCCAGCAGACCCCTGGAAGTCTAAAGGATGGATACAGAGAGCCGAGCGCAGCCCCCGAGTGAGGTGCCAGAGCCCAGCTGTGCCAGCGGTGCCGGCTGGCACCTCACCGACACCACCCGGCTGCAGCACTTCCTGTGCTTCGGCTCCGAGGGCGGCACTTACCACGTCAAGGAGCAGAAGCTGGGTTTTGAAAACGCAGAAGCTTTGCTGAGGCTGATTGAAGAGGGCAGAGGCTGCGAAGTTGTTGAAGAAATTAAAGCATTTAGTCAAGAGGGCAGAGCAGCAAAACAGGAGCCCCTGCTCTTTGCCCTTGCAGTTTGCTCACAGTGTTCTGATGCCAAAACAAAGCAAATGGCGTTTAAAGCAGTCCCCGAGGTGTGTTGCATACCAACCCATCTCTTTACTTTCATCCAGTTTAAAAAAGATCTGAAGGAGGGCATGAAATGTGGCATATGGGGCCGTGCTCTGAGGAAAGCTGTTGCAGATTGGTACAATGGAAAGAATGGCATGGCACTTGCTTTAGCAGTTACAAAATATAAGCAAAGAAGTGGTTGGTCTCATAAAGATCTTCTGAGGTTGTCCCACCTAAAACCTGCCAGTGAAGGTAATAAATTTTTGTTTACCTGAAAATACTGTGTTTTAAACCTTTTATATTTACTGTGAAAGTATTCTCGAAAACCAAGTACCATTGTAGATGAATTCTTAATGAGAATACCCTGTAAATTGCATCTTAAAAACGTGGATGTTCATATCAAAAACAGACCTGTTTATTTTCAAGGTAAAAAGGGTTTGTTCCTTCTTCCATATGCCAAGAGAAGATAAAATAACACAATACCATTATTTTGTTTCTGTTTCCTTACAAATGATGAAGTAACACTTTCTCATTATGTGGGAAGATCTGTTGACTTCAAATCTTAGAATAATAGAATGGTTTGGGTTGGGAGGGACCATAAAAATGATCCAGTTCCAACCCCCCTGCCATGGGCAGGGACACCTTCCGGTAGCCCAGGCTGCTCAGAGCTCCATCCAGCCTGGCCTTGAACACTTCCAGGGATGGGGTGTCCATAGCATCTCTGGGCAATGTAGCAAATATATAAAGCTCCTTACTTCTAAGGAGATTAATACAGTAATTAAAAGTACTGCTCTAAATTTTGTGTGGCTGACCTTTTCAATGGGTGTTTGGCAGGTCTGAGAATGAAACCTGCTAATCCATTTGCATGCTGCAATGATAAATGCCAGTATACAGATGGTAATCCTGCTTGGGAAATGGTTTTCTTTTTCATCAGGAATTGCTGTAGTCACTAAGTATATTACCAAGGGGTGGAAAGATGTCCAAGAAGCTTATAAAGAGAAAGCAGTTTCTGCTGAGACTGAAAAACTCTTGAAGTATCTAGAAGCCGTGGAGAAAGTAAAACGCACAAAAGATGAATTGGAAGTTATTCATTTGATAGAGGAATATGGTCTAGTTAGAGAGCATCTCCCGACAAACCATCTGAAATCTAAAGAGGTAGGTAAAATTCCTTAGTTGAATTCTCCATAAAGTATGAATTCTCCATAGAGTAATGCTGTTCAGGGTCTTAAGTCTAGATTTCTTTTAAAAATAGCCCTTACGCTGTTTTTTCAAGTTGTTTAGTAATAGTTAATTTAAATAGTTAATTTAAAATAATTAAGATCTTAATATCATTTGTACATTGATTTTAAAATACGCTTATTCAAGATACAGATGCCAGTTGTAGTTTGAGAATCTCATCTTTCTTTGTTTCACTTCTCTTTCATCACAGGTGTGGAAGGCATTACTTAAAGAGATGCCTGTTTCTGTATTGTTGAGAAATTTAGGAAAGCTGACAGCAAATTCAGTGCTTGAACCACGAGGTTCTGAAGTGGCAATAGTATGTGAAAAACTGAGAAATGAGAAACTGCTAAAAAAGGTAAGAACTTTATAATCAGTGCCAGCCTTTGTGGATTTTAATTTTTAATGTTTAGTTTATTATGTTTAAAAACTGCAGTTTCATGCTTGCAACTTTATTTTAAAACTTCTGTTTATAATTTCTCATTTGATTCCCCACCTGCTTTCTGAAACGTTCTGATAAAATAAGTGTATTGGCAGCTATTGGATCTTTTCTTAAATGAGGGCTGTGGCAAGCTTTGCTTGTTGGGTTCATCAATTTCTTCTGAGTCTTGTAATTTTTAAGTGAGTTAAGAAAATAGCATAGCAGCTGAGGGGAAAAACAAGATGAGCAAGGAGATTTTCCTCTTTTCTGATTGTTTTATTGTCCCTCAAAGTGTTAGGAAAGTAAGAGGAAAAAGAGGGTTCTCCAGAGAGAGAATAAAATTTACAGGGATTTAGTCAAAGGTAGAGAGGACAAGTGTCTTGAGCAGCAGTTTTATGAGCTGGGAAGATTAAAATTAGGCGACTTAAATTCTTCAGCACCAGAGCTGAATTGAGCACAACAACAACAGTCCTTTTTCCCCCATCCTACTGCAATTCTTTTCTCTGGTTTCTTCCTTAATCATATATAGGCACTGGAGAAGGGAGAGCTAAGATCATGGTGCAATACCTTGATGGAAGATAGACAAGGAGAGGCATTCAGATTTACTGAGTTTTAATGCTGGCAGTGGTTAAGGACTGAAACACCCCTTTTGGATAAAGATAAAATGTTGATAAGGTTATATAAGTTAAGTTTATATATGGAAAGAAAAAAAAAATTAAAAATTGCTTGGAGTGTTTTATAGCATGAGAAAAATGAATGCTATGTTCCAAAAATAATTTCTTGTCCAGTGTTACTGTATCTGGTATAACACTGGTTTTAAGTTGCTTCTTTTCCTTACTCAGCTCCTTTCTCTTCGGCTGGGCGGGGACTTTCTCTTACTGTAAGCCTGTGATGGAAAATGGTACTGGACAATCACAGAGCTGCAAAATTTTACCAGAATTCTAGTGATGGCATCACATTTGGTGTTAATTAGAGGATTCTTGAGAGGGAGTGAGGTCCATTATCAGTAACCCACAAGTATCAGTTCATCTAACAGCTGTGTAAAGACTGCATAAACTCTTTAGATTCAACAAATTTAAAGTAACTATGTACTAAACCTGTGATTTTTTTGTAGTAGGAACTTATTTTCACATTTAGTTTGTTACTTCTTTTTAAGGAGGTTAAATTTTCATACCCATATTTTTGATTTCTACCTATAGGGTAGAATACACCCATTCCATATTTTGGTTGCATTAGAAACCTATAAAGCTGGACATGGAAACAGAGGGAAGCTTTGGTGGCGTCCTGATGAAGACATTTTAGAAGCTTTAGATACCTCATTTTACAAAGCTTTCAAGGTAATAATAGTTCTCCAATTTGTTAAGCTTTTTAAGAGTGCTGTGTTTTCTGAAAGCTTATCAAGAACAGTTCCTGGGGTGGGTAACAGCTCTGAAACTTTGGCAACAAGACTGTCCTGATGTTACCCAGAAAGAGGAAAAATTGCTCACTTTAGGATTGAAAGCAGAAAAAAAAATGAATATATAGATTATGTGTACCTGTTGTATTTTTGTCTTTTATTCTTTCAGACAGTTGAACCAACAGGAAAACGCTTTGTAATTGCAGTTGATGTCAGTGCATCAATGACACAGAAGGTTTTGGGCAGTGTGCTCAATGCCAGCACTGTTGCAGCAGTAGTGTGTATGGTGAGGCTTTCAATTTCTTTTATTTATAACTGTTTCCAGCTTGCGTTGCTTTTTTGATACAAAGGTGCTCTAAAGCTGGTTAGAAATCAGGAGTAAACTTGCATGTAATATGTTTTGGGTACAGAAGGTGTTACCTTGTGCCTCTTTACTGAAAGCTGTTGACAACCATATTCAGAAACATCAGTTTGAAGAAGTTGGTTTCTGTTGTAAATCAAACTGGTCAGGGCAGCTTTTTCACTTACCTTTGCCATAATAAAATGGCTTACTATAAGTAAAAAATGATAACTTTTATCTTACACATTTTAATTTTTCAGAAGCATTAGTAGAATAATACAGATTAGATTAAGAAATACTGGGATAATTCTTATGTCTGAGTCATCGATGTGGCCTTTATTCACAATCACTTTCCCCTCAGTTTAGTATTCTAAAGCTTCTTGTGTTGTATTTTTATTGCAGAGGACATGAACTTTTGTTGGCCTTTAAAAACGGTCAAGGTTTTATGTCAGAAGGGAAGGAAGAAAAATGGAAGTATCTTTAGTTACAGTAATTAGAGCAGTTGTTCAGCTCTTTTTGCAGTGTTTATTTGCAGTAATATCACAGAATATTTAAAGTGTAGAGTGAACCATTACTGTTTATGAGGAGCCATGGTGTCTTAAATACAAGAGCATTTGTCATGCTGTGTATTTGGTAGAGAATGGCTCCGTTCAGACATTAAAAATTCAGAGTATTATAACAGAAATGATTTTTGTCTCCCTCTTTCTCAGGTTGTAGCACGGACTGAGAAGGATTCCCAAATTGTTGCCTTTTCACATGAAATGGTCCCTTGTCCAGTGACGGCTGACATGACCTTACCTCAAGTTTTAGTGAAAATGTATGAAGTATGTAAAAAAAAAAAAGTCTTAGCAATTACACTGTGTTTTCTTTGTAATCAATTCTACTACCTTGTTTAATATGTACCTCTCTAGTAAAAGATTGGATTTTCTTGGTGCATTTTACTTAGAGAAAGCCCAGCAAATGTCATTATTTCATTTGCTGGATATTAAACATTGCAATTTAGAATAGCAGTGCTAGGTCACAATGAGTTAGCTGGAAAAGAATAGTAAGAATATTCAAACAAAAAAAAAAACCCTGGATAAACTAAATAAAATGACCAAGTTTAACAAAAAAGCCTCTTTGTGTAGTGATACATGGTAAAACATGAAGCTTACATCAAAAGTAACTTTTCCATGATTTGTTAATTTCTGTATTAATGTGTTCCCTGTATATTTATTTTTTTCTCTTTAAGATTCCAGTGGGTACCACTGATTGTTCCCTTCCAATGATATGGGCTCAAAAAACTCAGACAGCTGCTGATGTCTTCATTGTATTTACTGATAACGAGACCTTTGCTGGGAATACTCCTGCAGTGGCCCTTAGAGAGTACAGAGAGGTAAATATGCTTCTGACTGTTTATTATTAATAAATACTGTACAAAGTAAGTACCAGCTCTAAAAATCTTTTAGAGATTGGACTGGTTGTGGCTTTCTTCAGTAAATAATTATATATTGTTAAAAACTTATCAATAGTGCAGTTAGGCAGAATTAGTGCACATATTGCACTAATTGTGCATGTTTAAAACCACAGAATTGCTAAAAGGATATGTAATTAGCCTGCCCTGCTCAGTGTGCTGCAATGTCCATGAAATTTTGTTACTCAGGGACTGTATGAATTTCTACATCCTATATATAATTGATGGAATAAGTCTTTATAGTTGTTACAGAATGAAGTTTGACTCTCAGAGCTAAATTCAACTTTGATGTCTGCAGTAGATGTCAACAAGTTTCAATGAAGTAATGAAGATTAAGTGTCGAGAGGATGAGGTGACACTATCTTGTGAAGAAAGCCCATTGTGTTTTAAAAGGACTGCTCTAAGCTGTACAGCTTCCTAATTTTACAGTAGAAGAAAAGAAAAATACCTTCTCCAAGCACATTGCTATTGGAAACCCTTATTTATTCAGCAAACAATCCTTTATGCTTTAAAGAAACTATTTTTTTAAACTACCAAAAATATGTTTGTCAGGCATAGGCGTATAGACTTTAATCATTACATAGTTTCCACCCAGTTGAAATGAATACCAAAGGTCTTTACTTTGGTTTCCTCAGTTGAGGTTAGCTGCCATTCCAGTGTTGATAGGCATCCTGCAGTTCTGATTCTGGCATTCCTCATTTCTGTCAGTACAGTTCTTCAGACAGTGGCTTACGCAAGCGAGATTTGGCCCTTTGGCATATTTGTTACTGCATATGTACACACGTTTTACTCTATATGTGTTTGCTGATATTTTTTTCTCTCCTTCCTCTAGAAAATGGGTATTCCTGCGAAGCTGATTGTTTGTGGAATGACCTCCCATGGTTTTACCATCGCGGACCCAGATGACAGAGGCATGTTAGATATGTGTGGCTTTGATACAGGAGCTTTGGATGTCATTCGAAGCTTCACTTTGGATTTGATTTAAGTTTTTCAGGCATCTGCTCTTCCCAGTGGGTGCATTGCTGGCAACAGACTTCACCCTGGGAACTTCATTAGCTTATGGCATATTGTATACATATGAGAATGTTACGGGAGGTGGTGGCACTTCAAGCATTTCTAACTAGAGCTTCTCACTAAGGTGTTTGTAAGGTTGAACAGAACTTCAGTCTCGTGCAAATCTAACAGATGCAGAGAAACTCAGCACTTGCACCTCTGGTGTCAAACTGTCAGTAGCCAGTGATCCCCCTGCCACTGGAGGTGGCAGCCACATGTCACTGCTGTCACCCTGGGACTTGGTGCCATGCACCAATGCACTGCACGTTTGGACACTCCTGGTAATGGCTGGCAGTGCAGTCACAAGGCCCTTCAGAGTCCTGCAGCACAGCTGGCAGCCCTGCTCCGTGCCCCTTGTATCCAGCACACTCATTTTCCCAAGGCAGTTGGTTTCTTCCTATACATGCACTCAAAACTCAGTTGGATTTACTTCCCTGACCAGCCTGGGCTCTGTGTCAGCTGGAGCTCCAAAGAGCATCATCCCTTGTGTGATATCCACAGTAACTGTGCTCTGAGTCTTGCAGGCCAGCAACAGCCAGTCTGGTTCTGCCCCAGGGGGTAAACAGGACCCCCTGTTATGATGGGATGATGGCAGGACCACAGTGTACTCTACAAACCCTTGGTCCCCGAGCTTCACCAAAGTCTTCCTGTTTAGCCTGGCCTGCACCACAGGAGTCACCCCATCACTGTTGTCCTCAAGCTCCACAGCATCAACTGCCTTGAGGAGAAGGGTGGTTTTGCCTGGGCCCAAGGAAAACACCACCACAGCAAACACTTTGTGTCAGCATGCTGGACCCTGCTCTTGCTCTCCACCAGTGCTGGAGTCAGCCTGGACACCAGCTTGGCTGCATCTAGCTCCTCAGCAGGGTAAGTGAAGAAGGCCACGATGTTGTCTAGCTCCTCATGGACTTTGGAGTTCTTGTGCTGCAGGTATCCTTGCTGCGAAAACAGTCTCAGCACCTGCTGAGGACATGCTGCCTTCATCAGCCACAGGAGCAGGGGTTATACTGCTGGATGGCCAGCTTTTTGTTCCCCAGGACTTCAGCAGCAGCAGAGACCAGCAGTGCCAGGAAGCAGGTGGATCACCTCCAGAGCCCTGGGCACCACCTTGGAGTCATTGAGGAGGGTGTAGAGGAAGCTGAGGAGCTCCGGAGACCAGACCTTGGCCTTTTAGGATTGAGAAAGTCCCTTGCAAGCAATCGTGAATGAAAAGGGGTCCAGGAGGGCTAGACATTCTTCAAGGACCTTAAAGATGCAAGAACATTCTGTCCCCATGTGCCGAAAGATAAGCCAGTGGGGAAGAAGACCAGCCTGGTTGAACAGTGAGCTGTCACTGGAACTCAGGGGAAAAAAAGACCTTTGGAAGAAGGGGCAAGATGGTCTTTATGACTACAAGGATGTTGTTAGGTTATGCAGGAAGGTTAGAAAAGTGAAACCCCAGCTAGAAATTAATTTTGCCACTGCTGTAATAGATAAAAAAATGTGTTTCTACAAATATATCAGCCAAGGAGAGAATCTCTGTCCTTTATTGCGTGTGAGGGGAAGCATTGCCACAAAGGATGAAAAAAAGGCTGAGGTACTTGATGCCTTCTTTGTCTCAGTCTTTAATAGTCAGACCAGTTGTCCTTATGAAGACAGAGACAAGGAACACAATGAAGTCTCTGTAATTCAGGAGGAAACAGTGACCTACTGCTTCACTTAAACGTTCAAAGGTCTGTGGGTTCGGATGGAATCCACCCAAGCTGCTCTTCACCATTTATCATCAATCCTGGCTAACCAGGGAGGTCTCAAGATGACTGAAAGTTGGCCAGTGTGGTGCCCATTGAGCAGGAGGGCTGGAAGCGGGATCCAGAAAACCACAGGCCTGTCAGCCTGACCTCGGTGCCAGGGAAGGTTATGGAACAGATCATCTTGATCACAGCACATGCAGGACAGCCAGGGATCAGGCCCAGCCAGCATGGCTTTATGAAAGGCAGGTTCTGCCTGGCCAACCTGATCTTCTGCTAAGAATGGTGACCTTCCTAGTGGATGAGGGAAAGGCTGTGGATGTTGTCTACCTGGACTTCAGCAAGGCCTTGGACACTGTTTCTCACTGCATTCTCCTGGAGAAGCTAGGAGCCCGTGACTTGGACAGGTGCACTGTTTGCTGGCTAAAAAACTGGCTGGATGGCTGGCCCCAGAGAGTGGCAGTGACTGAGTCACATCCTGCTGCTGGCTGGTCACCAGCGGCGCTCCCCCCGGGCTTGCTGTTGGGGCCAGCCCTGTTCAGTAGCTTTATGGCTGATCTGGACAAGGGGATCGAGGGCACCCTCAGTCAGTTTGCAGATGACACTGGGTTGAGCCAAAGAGTTGATCTCCTGGAGGGCAGGAAGGCTCTGCAGAGGGATCTGGACAGGCTGCATCCATGGACTGAGTCGAATTGTATTGGGTTCAACAAGGCTGAGTGCTGGGTCCTGCCTTTGGGCCACAACAATCCCATGTAATGCCTCAGGCTGGGGCAGAGTGGCTGGAAAGCTGCCCAGTGGAAAAGGATCTGGGGATGCTGGTCAAGAGTGGGTGAACAAGAGCCAGATGTGCCCAGGTAGGCAAAAAGGCCAGGGCATCCTGGCTTGGATCAGAAAGAGTGGCAGCAGGACCAGGGAAGGAATTGTTCCTCTTTTCTTGGCATTGGTGAGTCTGAACCTCAAATCCTGTTTGCAGCCAAGCATTTGGAAGAGGCTGCCCAGGGAAGTGGTGGAATCATCATCCCTGGAAGCGCTCCAAAATCACGTGGATGTGGTGCTCAGTGGTGGACCTGGCAGTGTTGGGTTGATGGTTGGACTCGATCTTAAGAGCTCTTTTCCAACTCTCATCATTTTGTGATTCTTTATTACCTTTTTGTGAAGGGAAAACAAGAAAAGCAGATGAGGAATCTCTTTTTCTTATTTTTCCTGTTGCACACAATTTAAAATATCAGTGAGAATTTTGCTAAAAGTGGTTACAGGGTTACATAGTATATAATTTAATTTCATTTATAGTAGATTATAAATATGGAGAGATTTTAATTTCCCCCATTGCTGTGGAATGCTTATTTGCAAGAATAAATTAATGAATTACTTCTAGAATGGGGCTGGAAACAAATGGGCTTGACATTTTTAATAATGGCAGTTTAACAGCAACTTAATTGAGAGGGACTTGGCTTTGGGCTTTTTAAAATCTTCGTATTTTAAGTGTTACTAATGTTAAATGGTTTCCATGGTTACAGTTAAAATCTACAAAAGAAGTATTTTCCGGTATGTATTGAGACCATGTGACTGTGATACAGTGTAAAAGTTACCCAGGGACATTTTATACTGATAAAACTGAAAGTGCAAGAGCTCATGCTGATCTTTTTCTCTCTGGGTCATCATTATCTGGGCTTCCAGGAGGAAATATCTCTAGCTAATTCAAGGGGCAGTTTCTGCGCAATGCAGTTTCAGAAGCACTAGTTTAGAATTAAAATGCTTTACAGGAAGTTCTAAAAACTGTTTGTAGTAGAAAAAGACCTTGGAAATGACTGGGATGTCACATTCAGTCCTTGTCACAACTTCAAGAAGCATCAGCACACTTTCAGTGAGCAAGATAAACAAGTGCATGTGTCTTGGCCTGCTCACCAAAGCTGAGTGGGAACAACCAGAAACAAAAAGCTACATTTTTTGTTTTTCACAAGAATGTATTCAATGACTCAGAAACAATCTTCCTAACAGGAGAGTATTTAATTTTTTAAGGTCTTTTTGTAGATTAGTGTTACTTCTGATTTCATAAATTAATTCAAGCTAACATATTTCAAAACTACCTCCAGTTTATAGTGACCAATTCTTAAAACCTTTTATGAACTGTACAGTTGCCTCCTTCATGTTCGCAAAATCGTGTTTAGGAAGTGATTGAAACTGAATTCTTTTTTATTTTTTATTTTTAGTCTGATAGTAAGAGTGTGACAAGGAGGAAGCCAGTGAGTATTCTACCACTTTAGAACAGAAATTGATAGCAATTTATGTGTATATGTATTTAATTCTGTTTTCTATATGTGCGTATAGGGGGGAAGTTAAAAGACCTCTTTCGTAGATCAATCTTAGAAGATTAGAAAGGTTTTTTAGTGATGCTTTTACAACTTCCTCTAAAATGTGTCAGCCTCTTTTATGGTAATGCTGACTGTTTTAAACAGCAAATTTGATGTTAATTTGAAAATAATTATGATTTATAAAAATATGATGTTTACCCTTAGTGGTAAATGACACATAAGACCATATTTTTCTGCCTAAAACCTGAGCTTTTAAATGTAAAATTGAAGTTCCTACTATACTTTTGGTACTTGTAACACTTTTCATTATGCCTCATTCCTACTGATTATAAATTCAAAGCTTGCATTCTGTAGCCAGGATATCTCTTTTGGTGCTAAAATAGGATGTTACATGTTACTGAAGGTATTCTGCTACTTGCTTACACTCTACCTTAGTGCATAATCAATCCAGTGAGGGAAGCCTTTCCTGACATAAGGCCAGACTTAAAGAACTGCTTTGTAGAGTGTTGCCTTTCAGCCAACATGAATGTAGTCCTGAATTATCACTGCTCTCACGGAACAGTTCTGACAGAATGCTTGGAGGACACAGGATTGCCACCAGCTCCTCAGGTGACCTCTAGAGCAAACCAAGTGTTCCTACAAAGGCTGAGATGTAGCACTTTTGGGTTTGAAAAAAGAAAATCAGCTGTTTCTTGTGAAAAATTGTGCATAATTTTTAGTGTCTAAACAAAACACCGTGAATATGGGGAGTAAACTCATTTGCTCAATACATGTTAATAATTATTTCAAGTAAATGCACTGATGTTTTGGGTTTGGCTTTGGTAGTAATGCATTTTAAATGATACAATAGTCAAATATCTGATTAGGTGTTTCCTTCTAAGCTAGAGATGTCAAAAATAACTGATAGATGAGTATCTTTTGCAAGTACTTTTTCTTATTTGGAGTAGTATTTGTGAAGTAATAGGAAATATTTTGGACTAAATATAAGATGAAAACTTAAAACAGGTGTTTCAAGTAACTTTCAAGTAAATTTATTGCAAATAAAAATTAGCGTAGTTACTAACAGATTGAATGAATGGTTATAGTGGTGTTGCATCTTTGGAAGCAGTCCAGTTTAAAATGCATTTCTTTGAACTAGAGTGTGGAAGTAAAGATGAACTTTTCAGTAGGACTGATAGAAATTGTAGATCCCTGTATCTGTTGACACTGGATAGCTGTGACCAATTATAAAAGGTAGTCATCCCTGCAGGGGTACAGAATATGCTCCTAAACATTTATAGGATGTCTGGGCTAAAAACCTTGTCAGTGGTTTATGTGATGTAAAACCAGCACTGATGAGACCACATGGTCATCTGCTTCTCCTTCAAGATTTACACAGAGAGGGGAAACTGAAGTAAATGCTGACAGCTGTAGTTTTATAGTATGTGGACCTTTGTTTCTGGGGGTTTCTTTCTGGTTTTGCCATTCTCTTCCAGTAAGGGGCATAGAAGGATGATACTGCATATTCCTTGTCTATAGACTGGATCTTTTTTATCTGCCCATACACTGAATTTTAGGGGACAGCATGACTCATTTGCCATAACATGCATTTGTCCTGTTTGTAGTCTTTAGTTATTAAACTGGTAATTTCCAAAACAACATCTAAACATGTAAAGAGGTAATAATTACTGTAATGCTTCAAAAAGAATAAAAAAAGTGAGCTAAGACAAAGTTGCTAAGCTTAAGCTTTAGTTCAGTGTACAGTAAATAACCTACCCTTTCACGTAAAAGGAGACTTTTAAGTTAATAGTGGTCTTTGCATTGGAGGAACACTGACTGGAAAAGCAGAAAAGGGGCTATAATGGTGCACTGCAGTTTATCAGTAAACATTGAGCAGGGACAAGTTTAAAGCTAGTTAATTTTATTCAAAATACTGAATAAAAAAATGTCTAAATGCAGACTGCAACAATAGACCAGGCAAGTGCAGGTTTCCTGACACCTAATGGTTAACTGGTTTCAGTTTGACTGCCATTTCCCTTGACAATTTTGGAACATTAGGCTGTTGTGTCCAAGACTCTAATGCTCAGGCACTTTAGCTTTAAGAAAGAAGAAAAGCATGTCTTGGCCAGAAGCACAGCAGAACTGAAACATTCTTCTGTAAGGAATGAACATCAGAGGTCAGGTTTCTTCATGAAAGGGACAAAATTAACGATGTGGAGAGGGCAGGAGACTCTTGAGTTTTTAAAAATAATGCAATGAGCACATCAGCATTGTGTAATAAATTCAGTAATGACAATAATAATTTTGCCAAGAAATAGTATTTCATGTCAGGAATTTTAGACCTGGAGCAAGGAGTAGGAGAGTTGGAGGTGCTTGTAGAATTAGATTGCAGTCCTCTGTGTTTCAAAAAAGAGAAGCCTAAAGGTAAGTGTAGTTCTGAGGTCAGCAGGGCCAGTCTAAATGCTCACTGTGTGAGGGCTGCTAATAACTGACACTAAAATACCTTACTGCTTAAAACCACTGTTAAACCTGTTAAACACAAGTCTTAAGGGAGTTTATGTTGTTCTTTTACATTGCTGTTGTTAGCCGGTGCCCATAAACGGGTATGGCTTTAAAAGGCTGTTTAACAAAGTACATACTCTTGGCTTAAAAACACACCAGCAGTTCGAGAAATGTATTTTAATAACAGCTCTGTCTGTAAAAACACTATAAAAATACTTGTCTGCATTGCAAATGCTGCTTAACCCTGTCCTGAGCTCACAAGCACCATAACAGAAGCTTTAGTTCTAGTTCCATTTGTTTTGTTTCTTCTTCTTTGGCCATACCCTTTTCTCTGTTAGTGTTGGGGTTTTTTCTCCTTTTCCATCTTGCCACCTCAGGCCTATACTTGAATCTTTTTTCACAAGCTCTCATCCATTCCTTTTTTTAAAAAATTTTTTACCTCTGTTCTGCCTTCGTGCTGTCACTGAGTGTGCTCACTTAGCTCCCTTGTACAGTACTTAACATTTTTAATAATGAATATTTTTTTCTGTCCTTTAATTATATAAATCTCTTACCAAACATCTAATTTTCTGTATCTGTCAGATTTTTGGTAAAACTGTCAGAATCAGTGACAAAAGTATACTTCATTTATTACAAAAATCCAACATCTGCCTGGAGATGGCTTTTTTTGAAAAGTAACCTCTTACAATTGGCTTTTCAAATTGGCTTTTCAAATGTAAAGCTTTTTTCTAGAATTAGTGCAGTGATTTGAAACTTTTCATTCTTTTAAACAGTATCACACTGCTGTCATGCAGGATTAGGAAAGCATTTAAATTAATGTTCTGGATAAACAGGCAGCTTCTTTGCAGTATTGACTAGAGAAAGTCTTCAGAGAAAAGGCTATAGAAGTAAACGTAAGTAAAGGATCATTTGTCTTGCTTCTGCTTTTAATCCTTTAGTTTCTTTGCAATTCCACCAGTTTCTAGGTTTATTTTGCTGTCTGTAGTGGTTTGCAGTGCACAGATATGCTGTAAGTAGCTGTTCTAATGACTTTCTTGCTGGAATGGTAGATATTTCATCTTACCATGACACAGTGGAGTGTACAAATGGCTGAGCAAGAGTTCTGGGGAAAAGGTAAAACACTGACCAGTGTTCTATGGATGTGCTGCTCTGAGGGAAATCATAAAAGGTTAGCTAATTTCAGCAGAAGATATGGTGTCTTTAAATATGTGTGCTTACATATTTGGATCTATGATTTTGATACTGTAAAGCATGGTTTCTTTAGGAATTTCTGCATTCTGAATTTAGGTTTAAATATATATATATTTGCGTATATGTGTGGTATGTTGAGAACTTTTACAAATGCTTCATTAACAAATAATGAATATAAATAGCTGTTTTCCTAATGTTACCAGCTTAAGAGTTAAGCACAACTAGTTACAAATAAAATGTCTTTTCATCTGCTCTTTAAAAATAATTCTGTTTTTAAGAAGCAACACATGGGCACATTCACAGCTCTGTGTGCTTCATTAAATAACTCAGTCTTTGTTTCTAGCTTCTTCTGCTTAGAAGCGTGGAATTTAAGATGGGTGAGCGGGTATCCAGATCTTTTAGTGGATAAATTTTAATATTTAGATCCCAGGACATGCATATTTTAAGATAAACAGCTGTGTCCTAGAGGCAATGCTGGGCAAAAAAAAAAAGGAAATTTTTAATGACTATTCTTGACATTCTTCATTTTGTTTTTTGGGTCTTTTTTCCCCTAGCGTAGAACCATACTTTAACCGCCATATCATGTTTAATTAACTTAAGCATAACATGGCTTTGTGCCATCCAGTAACAAAGGCATTGTCTTGCTGCTACTTTCTGTGAAATTGTACGCAATGAAAAACTGTTTGGATGGGGAGCCTTAATGTGGTTAAAAAGAAACATAATTAACCCTTTGGGTGCCTTAAGCTAGATCCTATTTAATGTTGGGGCACTCACTTGCATCTTCAGGCACGTGGCTTGTTTCAACAGCTGCAAGAGAATTTGCCTTATGTGACAATGCTCTGGGATTTCCAGAACCTGGAACTCAAAGGGTTATTTTAGATTACTGGTTAAAAAAATAAGCCCCTAAACAGGGAACAAAATGAAGAGGTCTTTGAAAAAGTCCTTTGCATACTACTGTTACTATTTTTACGTGATGGGTTTATCAGCTTTGGGTACAAAATTATTGTTAAGCTTCTGGTAGAAACATCACTGGCTGAAGAATTCTACACAAAGAATACTTGGTATTCTTATATGACTGTATGTGCAAAATAAATTCCTTTATTAAGTGTAAATTCAGAGACAGATGCACATCTGTGTGTTTACCTTGATGACTGTGTCCTAGCACCATACAGTAAACTGCAATAATTAAAATGGAATAAGGCCAGTGTGTTGAATTAGCTGATTACATATTAAAGATGCACAATGCAGGCAACTGTATACTAAAGACTTTCTACAAATGATGCAGTTTAAACTTAGTTCAAACCTGCATCACAAAAATGAAGCTGTCAAGTTTAAATGATAGTCTTGCTGTCCTAGTTAGCTGGAATTAAAGATTGATGGTTTTATCCCTTGAGGGGAAAAAGTAGTTTAGGTACCTGCAGTGCTGAAAGCAATGGAAATAACAGGAGTCTTAATTCACAAAAAGTGAGTAAAAAATGAATTGACTAATGTTTTTATTCTAATATGTGCACCTTTAGATGTGTAATGGTCCCTTTAACTGAAGAATGGGATATAATTTTCTATTTGCATATGAACTTCTTTGAAATAACCAAGTCTTGGCATTGCCTGGTCTGGCTTTGGATTTACATTGTACTGAAACTATGGAATTTCAGTCATTTCTGTTAGACATTTAACTGAAAGTTAAAATGGCTAGTAAACTGCATTCTAACTGTAGAATTTAAGTACTAAATAAACTCTATGCATATTAGACCCGCTTCACTTGGTCTTATGTTTCATGCTATTGTTGGATTGGTTGTACTGTAGTCTGCAGCTGCAGCTGAGTGCCTGAGCAGCTTGGCCCCCCCGGAAGGACATTCCTGAATGGTAGTACAGACTGATACCTCACAGTGCAGACTAAAGATGAAAGCTATCACTCGAAAGCTGCCAGAACCTTTATTCCCTTTTCTGTTCCACTGGACACACGATTTGGGAGCTGGGTGATCAGGCACTGGAATACAAGACAGGCAGACATGCACACACCAGTATCACTACAAACTGGGTTTGCTTCACCCTTCAGTTTGACAGAGAAGAATTATATTTAAAGAAACCATTAAATTAAACCGACAATTTATTGAGACAAAGCTAGAATGCAAACTAACGTGCAGCAAAAGCCACAGAATTCTTTTTGCAGAGCCTGGACTTGCCTGGAGCAGGATGTTATCACCATGAAATGACATCACTGTCTCACTAAGAGCCCCCAGAGTTACATAATGTTGGCTAATGACCATCTGGGTTGTGGGAAAGCTGAGGCAAGGACACAAAGTAATTTGCCAAGTCCATAAAGTCTGTCAGAGTGAACTGTAATTCAGAAAGCCATGGTTTGAGGTTGTTGAGTGCAGCCCATGCCTTGTGTCTGTGATCTGAATTCATCGGAAATTCTTTTCATACAAAGGAAGGTGAAGATAACCTAGAGATGGTTGCTCAGTAATTTGCTTTCATTTGACACTGATTGATTAAAGGAAGCAGTTTGCCTTCCTCATGAAGCTTTTGAGTATCTGTTGCACCTCCAACACAAGTCCCATTGATAAACACTCTTGGGACCTATCAAGAAAACAAAAGTTGCATTAGTTACTTCTTGGGGAAAAAAGGTAAACATTCAAGCAAGCCCATGTAGACTCCAGTAGACACAATTATTGTGTTCTTCTAGATGTGTGTATAATATTAGTGTACAACCCATACTTTTCCATAATATTTACAGAGATGGGAAACTTCATGTGCCCCTCAAAAGTGGGATGAAGTCACTGTGTAGGTGAGTGTAATAAATTCCAATAATTGAGTCAAGTGAGACTATATAAAATACAAGTGCTAAACAATGGTTTAAATATACAAATGAAAAATGGCTTTGATACTTCAGTTATTTCAGTGGCAGTATGGAAAAGATCAACTCTGAGGGATAGCCAGAGGGGTTCCTTCTGGAAGAACAGACAGAACCCTCCTGAAGCATTTAATTTAGAAGCTTGTATCCAAATTTAACTGTCTCAAAACAATTAAGGACTTGCTATGGATGTAACCCAAGAGTGGTGTGTGTAGCCCAAGTTGTTACTTGTTACCTATAAGAGAATATACTCACTGTTCTGCCACCAGTCATCTCTTCCAGAACGTCTTGGAACTGCCTTCCGTTTGTATTTATGTCCAGTTCCACAGCTGTGTAATTCACATTCAAACCCTCAAACAGGTTTTTTGCCATTTTGCAGTATGGGCATGTTGTTTTAGAGAAAATCACCACACAGTTGTGTGAAATAATGTCCTGTGTGCTCAAAAGAAAGTTAAAAGTCAGCGAGCTTCAACCCAGTGCACTTTGAACATTTTGGAACAGTCATTAAAGTAATACACAAGTTAAAAACCTGTTGTTAGAGTAGCAAACACAGGAAAATCTCTGCTGGCACCTCCGAAGGCAGGTTTGACCTGCACCTGGCTCCAGACTGAGCACAAGGATGCTGGAGTGTGTGGCACAACCCTTTCCTGCAGTCTCCCCAGCTCACTGCATCCCCCTGACTTGTTCAGGACAGTTTTCCCTGTCTGTAAGGCACTTGGGATGTGCCAGTGGCAAGCACAGTGACCAAAAGCAGTGGGTGGAAGATACACCCTTATCACTTTACGGTAAATTCAGGGGATTTCAGGCTATCAGTTACTGTCAGTAAATTTATATTAAAAAAAAAAAACCTCTAAAATATTTCACTTGACTTGATATCACTAATTTTACAAGGTTCTATCCCCAATGTCGACAGAAGCACTGAATTTGAGCAGAGGTCTAAAAAAGCCATAAAATGGGTGCAGCCTAGGAAGATCAGGTTCCAGGGCTGTGGATAAACAAAACTGCCAGCGTGACTTGATAACCGTCAATAAACATAGGAACAGGTTCAACAGGCAGAAGTATTTACAGTATTTCTTTGTATCAACATGAAAAAGTTTGAAGTAACTGGCTCTTATAAATGCTGAAAATCAGTAAAAGCAACATAAATAATGCTACCTGTATTTGATTCACAGCAGCAGAATTAGACAATCCTACAGAAGTGGTCTGGCTGTTCCCCATTCTAGAACTAAAAAGAAATGACAACCAGATATTCGAGCTTTCAAAGAAACGCCACACTGCCCTGTTTGCTTTCGATATTTAACTGAGTTCTCCATGCAAGTTCACTTGAGCTGCAACGCCTGCAGCCGCCCGGGTTCCTGGGTGCCGGCAGGGAAGGGGAGCAGCCGGGCGGTGCCGTTCAGCGGAAACGCTCCGCGCCGCCGGGGACGGCCGCACACGCACACGTATGGCACCCGCGACACCGCCCGGCTGCGGCAGCGCTCCCTGCCCTGCCCTGGCACCCCCGCCCCGCTCCCGAGCCCTGTCTTCATCCTGATCCCGAGCCCTGTCGCTCCCCCGATCCCTGTCCTTGTCCCGGTCCCGGACCCTGTCCCCATCCCAGTCTGGGTTCCGATCCCTATCTCTATCTGTGTCCCGATCCATATCCCTGTCCCAGTCCCATTCCCAGTTCCGATGCCTGTCCCGGCCCGGTGCCCCCGGCCCGCACTCACCGCCCCCCCCAGGCCGCCGCCGCCCGGCGCAGCGCCCCCTGCAGGGCCATGGCACCGGCAGGAAGGGGCGGCGTTCCCCTCAGTCCTCACGGCGGTCCGACGCCTCGCTTCGCAGGCCCCCGCGCCCAGTCCCGGGGCTGCCCGCCGCGCTGCCGGTGCGCCGGGAGCGACCGGGGCGGCCCAGGGGCGGCACTGCATGGGGCAGCTGTCCCGGGACGGGACCGGGAGAGGCGCACAGAGGGACTGCATTTCCCAGAGGCGCCGGAGCCGCTCCTGGTGCGAGAGAAATCGGGGAGATTTGGCCTCCTGCCCGGCCGATTTCAGATGCGGGGGTTTCGGCGGTGCCTTTGCTTTGTCCAATGCAAAACTTACTTTAAATCTTCTCCGTCCGCGTTTCTGTTGCCTGTTCTTTCTCACGTTTCTTTCCTGCCTTGCAGTTCTTTGGTCAGAAACTGACCTGTGAAACAGGAGCCTTGGGAGCGGAGTAAATAACGTGTGGTGGATGAAGAACTCCTGGTGCCTGGGAACTTGTGTTAGCGGAGTTGGCTAATTCTGTAATGTGTGGAATGTTTTTAGTGGCTCCTGAGGGGGGGAAAAAAAAAAAAAAGTGGAGGTCTTATTTTATGTGAAGTTGTTGGTTTTTTTTTTTTTATTTCCTCAGTCTTCCCAGTACAAGCTGTTCAGCAATATTCTGTTATTTCACCCCCACATACCTTGCTGTGGAGCCTGGTCAAATACGTGTCCTTGGCAGAGCGCTCCTGTGGAATATCCTCTGAGCATCCCCTCTGGGGTCTGCACAAGTATTTCAGTAGTGCAGAAACTTTTCTACCCCCCCACCCCCCCCACCCCCTTAGCTGAGAGGGTAAATCGTGCTCTGGATCGCTGTTCAGTGCTCAGCCCTGTTTTAAAAAATACTGCCAGGAAATGGACTCGTGTACCGGTTTGGTTTTGCTCACATGTATCTGTAAAAGACGAAATGTGTGTTCATGCGTGATGTACCTTTGTATTATCTTTCTGGATGTTGATTGATTTTAAATGAATTTACCTATGACGTAAAGTTGTCTAATTTTGGTTTGCAACTTAATTTTGCTTTCCTACAAAACATCAGTATAACCTGTTAAAGTAGTGAGAAAATGCAATTGAAATGTACCCATGCCATATACTTTCATTTTACTAAATCGTAGCTTGCTTGCTCATTTCAGATAATGATTTTGTAGCCTAATCTCCTGCGATAAAACTGATAAATTCTCAGGTATCTAATGCCACATGAGAATAGTTTCATATCAAATCCTGATAATAATGTCACTATGATCCCTAAAGCAAACTGTGGGAACTATTTTGTAAACTCCAAGTTAAAACTTGTAATGAAAGTGTCACATTAAGAGTAAACTCAGTATATCTATTGCATTAAATTTGGCAGAAAACCACCCCCCCTGGCATTCCAGCTGCTCCTCAGATATCAGAGGGGCTGGGACAGCTGGGTTTAGCTTCTGAGCCGTGTCCAGTTCGGCAGCAGACATGCAGAGCTGGGATGGCACTGGAACAAGATGACCTTTGGAGTTCCTTCAAACGCAACCCACTCTGTGGTTCTGTGCTGGTGGTGAGTACCCTGCTGGTGCAGAAGTGTGTGTGAACACATGAAATATGAACAATACAGCCAGCCACAAGCACATTCCAATGTAGCATTAAGAGTATGATCACAAACACAGGGCGGCTTTCCGAATTTCCCGAGCAAGCATCTGGTATAGCCAAGTGCTGGAGTCTTACCCAGTAGGTGTCCTTGTGGGGAGGAGATAGGTGGAGCCCTCTGACAATGCCAGGATACAGAGATGGAGTCTCCTCTGACCTCCCTTCCCACTAGAGCTGTATTTATATTGCTTTCAGTGAGGGCCAGGAGAAGATGAAGTTATAGCTGACATAATTTCCCGTTTAGGTGGAGTTTGATTTTAGTCATGAGCATATATGGGGTTTATTGACACAAAGCTGGGTCATGATTTGGGTCATTCCTTTGGCTTAGTTCCTGTTACCTGCATTGTTCCTGCCAGAGCATGACCACAGCCCCTCTGTGCCGCTCCATCCTTTGTTTCATATCTGCATTGATTTCAGCAGGGCGAGACCAACTCACTCCGTGCTGCTCCCTGCTATGTTTCCTCCTCCCAGAGCAGCACACTGAGCTCCCGCAGGGATCCTGCTCCTAAGGATGTAGGCAGCTTGTCCCTGCTGAACTACTGCCAATGCACACACTCCTTCTTGCTTGGCTTTCTTTTTCAATGTTCTCCCCAGTGAAGGCAGCCTTAAATGAAAAAGGAAACCAGAACGATGACGTTTTCTGGAAACTTGAAAATAAATCTCTTTGCAGCTGTGTGCAGCTCACTGTGCACCACATCGTTCCCTGCTCCCTGAGCAGCAGAATGGAGCAGAATTGAAATGAGGGGCTTTTTGGTGTCATTGTAACCCAGTGACTGTGTGTCTCACTGAAAAAGTATTATTAGTGCAGCAGATGTACAGGATGTGTTTCTGAAGAGGTAGCACTGGTTTAGGGGATACAGTGGGGCTTCTGGATGAGGCCAAATGGGAACGGGACTTTGCCCACTGAAAGCATTTCAAGTCCTGTTCCAATTTTCATGAGCTGTAGCTCCAGTAATAATTCCAAGTCCAGTTCAGGAAATTATATTATTTATTCATTATGGCTTTTTCTTCTAAACACATAAATATTACTCTATACCCATTGACAAGTAAATATTGGCAGTGATCGGTATAATTCACCATGTTACTGGGTGTTGTAGTACATATTTGTGTGCTAGACTATTTCAATACCATGTCTGAGGTGTTATAAATACACTTGTGGTGCTCTGCATGCTGAGTTGTTCTGACACAGATGGGGATATCACTAACTTCTTGAAACAAGGAATTCTATAGGCTGTTGGCTCTTAGTCTGTTTTGTCAGTCTCAGCACATGTTACTTACAGATGACCCAATTCTGCCTTTTGCCGACTTAAGACGGAGTAATGTTTTCTGCCAGTGTTGGAGAGTGTTAAGAAAATTCTGAGCATCAAAGGATAGAATAAGTCATGATGAGAGCTTGCTTCGGGGCCTCAAATCCTGCAATCAGTATTCCCCAGTGGGTACCAGTCTGTTTGGTTCTTCTGGGAATGCTGTGCTCCCAGTTTTTGTGTGTTTGAGCAGAAGAAATTAACCTGGAACATGGAGAGAGCATGGAGAGAGCACGTGCCAGCTGCAGCTGTGCAGTTGCTCAGGTGAGCAAATAGAGCAAACTGAGCTCCGAGATCCCAGATTCTGCAGGGTAACAGACGTGCTCCATGGCATTACTGTTCGTCCTTCTTCAGATTTACAGGCAATACTTCCCTAATGACCTTTTTCTTTGCTATGGTCTTTGGATGGCTTATTTGTATCAAAATCTAAAGATATTTTTGTCATTGATAAAGCAGAGACTTTTGTATCTTTTTTTAACCCAGCTTTATATCCAGGATCCAGGAGATTTTTCTCTCCAGCCTGCAGTGTGAGATGCACGCACAGTGTCTGAGAGAATCATAGAGTCACAGAAAATCCTGAGTCAGAAGGGACCCACAAGGATCAGTGAGCTGAACTCCTGTCCCTGCACAGAGCACCCCAATAATCCCACCACATGTCTGAAAACATTGCCCAAAAGCTTCTAGAACTCTGGAAGACTTGGAACCATGACCTCCCCTTTGGGAGCCTGACCACCCTCTGGGTGAAGAACCTTTTCCTAATATCCAGCCAAAACTTCACTGGTAGTGCTTCCTGCTGTTCCCTCTGGTCCTTTCACATTGTTGTCCTGAGGTATTCCTGTGGCCGTGCTGACCCAGCCGATACCATGCTGGGTACATGTTTGCGAGTAATGACATTAAACCCCCTTAGCACCCCCAAACCCCTCTCAGGGCTTTTTAAAACCTCTTTAGTGTCACTAAAACCCCTCCTAGTACACTATAAAGCATCCCAGCATACCCAAACCCCCTCAAAACTCCTCAGCACCCCCAAAATCCATTTTAGCTCAGACCCCTCCCAGCACCCCCTAAAGCCCCATTAGCACCCCAAATCCCTTTGAATACCCTCTAAAACCTCTTTAGCCCCGCTAAAACTCCTCCCAGTGTCCCACATACCATCCTAGCACCCCCAATCCCCCTTCAAACCTCTTCAACACCCCCGAAACCCTTTTTAGCTGTCATTTAGCATCCACAAATCCCTCGCAGCACCTTGTAAAACCCCATTAGCACCCCCAAATCCATCCCAGCACCCTTAAAACCCCGTTAGCACCACCAACCCCCTTCCAGCATCCTCTAAAACCTCTTCAGCGCCAGCAAAACTCCTCGTTACCCCCACCCAAACCATCCCAGCGCGCCCGGGGAGCGCGGCGCAGCCCTGCGCCGTGACTCGGAGGACACCCGGGAGCATCAAAGCTCCAGAGAAGAGAAGCAGCGCCGATAAACTTAGGCAGTGGTTGTACGTAAAGGCTCTATTTTCACATGAAACATAGGAAAGCTCCGTGTGCTCAGCACGGAGAAAGC
>WEKY01012856.1:150837-165879 GCA_013390045.1 Picathartes gymnocephalus | reverse complement strand
CGGCGGCCGGGCGAAGATGGCGGACGTGCTGAGCGTGCTGCGGCAGTACAACACGCAGAAGAAGGAGATCGTGGTCAAGGGCGACGAGGTGATCTTCGGAGAGTTCTCCTGGCCCAAGAACGTCAAGACCAACTATGTCATCTGGGGGTGAGCGACGTGTCCGGGGGAAGGGCGCGTGGGGGGGAGAAGTTGCCCCGAAGTTGCGCCCGGGCAGCGGGGACGGGGGTCCCGCCGTCCTTGGCCCCCCCGGCGCCCTGCAGGTGGTGAGGCGGACGGGGTCGCGCGGGCTGGTGCCGCTTCCCTCAGGGCCTCGGGGCTCTGGCGCCCTGCCCGGGTGTCCCGTGGGCGATTCCTGTGCCCTGGCTGCCCGGCCGGGCAGGGAGCGCTCGCCGCTCTCTTCGGGAACGTTCCCAGGTCCTGCCCTGGGCCAGGAGAGCCGCGGAGTCGGGGCCGTCCCTCGACGCTCCTGTCCGTGCCGCCCGGCGGGCCGCGTCCTGCAGAGTCATGCGATGAGATGGCAGGAGGCAGCTTCTCCCAAGTTTTTTCGGGTGTTTGGTGAAAAGGAGGCGTTATGTTATTGTTCGGACAACGCTCTCAGGCACTTGGTGGGATTCTTGGGGTATTCTGCGCGGGGCCAGAAGCTGCAGTTGGTGATGCTGACAGGTCCCTTCCCATTCAGCATAGTCTGTGATTCTACTGCCTTGGGTTGTCCGGGCTGCTTCTCGTCTCCTGGAGCTGTGATGCACCAGGACAAAGCCAGCGAGGTCCAGACCGACACTCCCTCTGATGAGCTGTGCAGGTGCTCTGCCCCCACCTGAGGCCTCTTCCTGGGCAGGACCTAGTGCAGGCTGTTTCCTAGTTGGTCTTACCATAATAAACAGGTAGAGAGAGTGTTTATGTGGCTTAAATGATTGTATTAGATAAAATGCTTGTCTTTAGAAAACTTCTAGAAAATGAAGGGTTTTACCTGTTGAATTTCCTAGCATAGCATGGATTGCTTGCATTGCAAGGGAGTTTTTTGTTTGCTTTTCCTCAGAATTTAGCAGCTGCTTGCTTCTTAATGTCCTCACTAGAAGGGTTCCAATGAATCTTTTTCAAACTTAAGAGAGAGAAACGGTGCACGTTAAAGCTCAGGTACTGATCAAAGAGGACATGTTGTCCTGTGAACCTTTGTGGAAAAGCAGAATAACCTGCAGGTTTCTCAAAAAACCCTGAACGTGTAGTTGAGTCTGATTTTTGAGTCAGGAATGATTTTTTTGTTTTGTTCACATAATTATGATATGACTATTACTATCCTTAGATTGAGAGAGAGAAAGGAAATAAGCCTACTTGCTTATTTTCATTTGTAGGTGGACTTTTCATAACTGATTTTACTTTGTATCTTATATATTACTAGAATTGTGCTTTTTCATTACCTGTTTCAAGCTTTCAGAAACTAATTTTGGAGTTATTTGTGCTTCCTGGCTGAGTGGGGGGTACTGGTATGTAGACTGAAGAGGAAGAAAAATATTTGGATAAGCAGTTAGAAGTCTTGTCTGTATTTTTGCTGGGCAATGTGTAGACAGTTGTGGTGGTTTCCTTGCTATAAATTGCTTTTCCCAAGTGGTAGCAAGTAGTGGTTAAGTGGACAAACAAGTTTCATTGCCCTTCTGCAGGGAAAAAGAAACTGATATCCCAGCCCTATCCTATTGCTCAGGAGAGCTTGGATTAGACCCAGAAATTGTTACCAAAAGCGTAAAGGCAGCTGGAGAGTAAACTTCGCTATGTACAGCCAGACAGCTTTATCTTCCTAGTCAAGAAGGATGTGTGGGTGAGCAGCAAATTCTCTGAGCACAACAGCAGCAGCTCCTTGTCAGATATGAGTGCTCCCTTCCTGGGGTAGAGGTGTGGTAGAATTTGAGGGGTTTTGTTCTTTGGTTGGCTTGAGGTGAGTTAGTTAATCTTGGTTTAGACCAGTGGCTTTTGAACTTCCCCTAGGATCAGGCTGCTCTCAGTTCACAGCATTTCTTGTCAACCACTGTGGCATTTTGCATGTCTCAGCTCTAAATTGAAGACACTGAAAATAAGACCAGTTCTGCAAGTCATGCTCAGTAGCTTGAACACCACACTTTAGGACCTGCTAATTTAGGTAATTGCCACACTCAGGAGGGACATTTTCAAAATATTTCAAGATTCAAACCCTTTTATATTCAGGTCACTTGACAGGATCCAAGTTACGCTTGCACTGAGCAGTTTTTGGTGGCTTAGTCTTTCACAGAACAAACCTTGAGTTTTGTTTTAGGTGTCCACGGCAGGTTGCTGTAATTGCATCTCCAGCCTGGAGAGAGTAATGCCAGGCTGAAGAGCAGCAGTGGCATTTGTCCCTGCTAGAATTAGAAGTAGTCCCACGAGACATTTAGCTCTGGCTGTTCGAGCAGCTCAGCTGGCAGAAGTCAGCAGTGCTGCCCTGCATTGCCTTCTCTCTCTGCTAGCACAAGTGTCACCCAAACAGAGAATTGGTCTGAGGAATCAAGCCAAGTTAAAGGTAACCTGGAGGAAAAAAAAAAGCAGGGGGGAAAGCAACTTTAATCCAGTTTAGTTTCTAGATAATAATTATAGGAATGCTCTTGGTGGCACATTAAAAAGGCTAGGTGGTCTGAGATGAAGTGGTTTCTGTGTTTTGGTCTATGGGCCCTGAGGAGTGATTAATGAAACTGTTTCAAAACCAAAGGAAGGAATCAATCTACCAGAGAAACTTACTGCTTTGTTTGCCTAGTCAAGGGGCTTGGATATGCAGCTGAGTTTTTAAACAGTGAGCAGCTGACGCTGGTTATTGCCAGTTGTGTGATACTCAGCATGCTTTGTCTTGTGTTTTTAAAGATTTCTGCTTGGTGTTGTGGATGAGACACAGGCCCTTAATACCTCTGTAAAACTTCAGGCTTTGAAACAGGAAAGAGGAAATAAAGCAGTTAAAAATGAACAAATTCCTGGTGCCCACAGGTGGAAGGTGAATGGATGAGAAGGAAGTAAGTTTCTGGTGTTAAAAATGAGCAGGTGAAACTTGCTCTCTCCTATTATATAAGTATTTTTGCCATTTTTAAGCTGGAGTTTATTTTGTAAGAGATGCAACTCTTCCTTATATTTTTGCTTTAATGATTGTTACTGGGTTTGTTGAGGTCTGCCATCTAAGATTTTAATTTTTTTCTTAAGTAATTGATGCCATGACTGAATATGGGAATTAACAGAATGAATTTCTATTTCTACTTAGGATGTTTGTAAATTGAATGAGGCAAGCTACCCTCAGATCTACCTGGTTTTAGTTCTCTGTTTATTTAGCAGGAGCACACACTGATGTTGAAATGTCATTTTGTGCTTAGGTTTTCTCATGTGCAACTGCTTGTCCATCTGATCATTTCCCATCAATGTGCAATATCTTGTCCTCCTAATAAAACATCCTCTTAAAGCCATAATGAACACAGGGAATTCTTGTGTGTGTGGTTGAAGTAATGAAGTACCAGCTGTGCTCTGCTGAGGTTTAACAATGCCTGTGGCTTTGTAATACTGTATTTTCTCAATTAGTAGATAATGGTTCAGTATTTGTTTTTATATTTTGCCATTTATTGCTAAATATTGTTAAAGCTTGAGTAGATGACCAGCTGGACTTGTGTATCATGCTCAGTGCATATGGCACACTTCAAAGAAATAATGAGTTATTCTGAACTAAGACAATCTAAAGTATTTGTTTTAAAATGAAGTGACAACTGTGTCATGTGACATCACGGCTTTACTTCGGAGCCAAACCTGTGTGGAGGAAGCTTTTGTTTCTGCTAGTGCTTCCAGTATGTTTAGATACCACCTCATCAAAGATCATTACTGCTTTGCTGCTTATTCAAACAGTTCCTTTCTGAGGAATCCAGTTCTGGTGGCTGCCTGTAGTTGTGAAGCCAAATTTTGTCTCTTAGCAGTTGAAAGAAAGATCCTGTGTCTACTCCATTTCCTCTGCAGCAACAAAAAGTACAGGCACCCTCCACCCCATGCAGACCAAGTTTTCAGAAGGAAGGGACAGGGGTAAGAGAGGCCCTTTATTCCCTTTATTATACAGTTCTGATGTCCTGAATCCCTTTTCTCTGCATGTTTTTCTTGAATTGGTTTTCTTGGGCATCATTGTGAAGGTGAGGTTTTTAACTTTACTGCTAATAAGAAGTTCTGAACAGGTTATTGGGCACTCTTAGCTAATTTCAGAAAAGTAATGACAAGCAAAACAGTAGGTAGCGTTAAATCCACAGTACTGAGAAAACAGACTTACACTTCTGTTGGTTTAGTAGAATTTTGTGTGGCTCTTTCAGGCTCCATGAAGTTGTGACTGAGTATTTTTTATTTCTTCTCCCTTCCCTCAGTGAGGCTGGCACTTCTGTGGTGTGTTTTGGTGCTGATGATGAGCCATGAGTAAAGCCACTGTACTTAGAGGGAAAACTCTTTTAATGAAAGTGTTTCTTCCTGAAATCTCTTGTTTGTTGAAAATTCTCTGTGAGTCTTAAATTTATAGCTTTGGGCTGGTTTTGTGGTGGCTTCCCTTTCACAGGCTTTAAGGTGAGGCAGCTGGTTGGGGACAGGGACTGGGCCATGTGGAGGAGCCCTGTCCGGCCTGGAGCCGGGGTTTGACAGGTCCCAAAATGGAGGTGGGTAGTGGAATTGCTGCTCTTGCTGCTTTCCTGACTGCCAGGTCTGTTTCTTAGAACAGTTGAAGTGTTTAGGGAGTAGGTTTTTTTTCAAACATGGCATTTCTTCCCCTATAAAACATTGTAGTAAGAGCATAATGGGTGAACGTGTGTGAGGGGGAAATTATGTTCAATGTACCTGGAGCCAAGCTGAGCCAGGGATTTATTTGGCCTTGTTTGGTGTGGTTTGTTTGGGTTTTTTTGTGAATAGTTGCACAGAACAAGTTCCCTTTTAGACTTAAAAGTTGTATCTTTGAAACAAGCTGTTTGAAAGCTGAGATTGAACTTGATGCTGTTGTGTTGCTCTGATGTGGTCTGACTTCAGTATGGGAGCTCATGATTTTGTATCCCTCAGGGTTTTGCTGGTTTTGTGTGCAGTTAGCTTGTAGTCACTCCTTATTTTGATCCTTCGGCACCATTTTAAACCCTTTGCTCCCTAGACGTTGTGGAATTTATATATCCCAAGTTCTCACTGTGCTTTCTCTAGTGCTGAAAATTCTGGCCTGTTGTACTTGAAGATCACGTAATACTTTATTTCATTTGCACCTCAGTTCTGTTTCTCTGGCTGTCTCACATGGGATAGGCAGTTCCTTTGGTAATCAGAATAAATAGTGTGAATGAGGGGGAATGTGTAGTTAACGATTTTCCAAACCTTTCTTGTTTATTTTACATCCAGCTCTTATTTTGGATTATTTTGGGCAGGTTTTTTTTATAATTCATTCAGTGAAGAGGCTGCAAGAGCTCATCTCCCTCACCTGTATTTTTTAGCACAATTGAGAGTGTGCTAGTTTGGCAGTAGCCTAATAATAACTGCTTGCGTTTTTCAAGTGTCATCTGGAAAGAAAAGGGATCTTTTCTAAAAGAGGGTGTACTTGAGACGGAGATGGAGAAGTTAAATGTTACAATCTTTTCCTGTGTTACAGGACTGGGAAGGAGGGCCAGCCCAGGGAATACTACACTTTGGATTCTATCTTGTTCCTGCTTAATAATGTGCACCTTTCCCATCCTGTGTATGTCCGTCGTGCTGCAGTAAGTAGACCATACAAAATGTGATTTTTGTCTTGTGATAATGCATATGTGTGTAGTTATTTTCAGGGAATGATAATAGCACTTGTGTGTATGAATTTGGCTGGGGAAAGCGAGAATGATATGCAGCAAAGTGTTATGAGTGTGTGTGAGTGTTTAAAAACACTTCTCTACAGAAGGATCACGTGACAGGTCCTGTCAGGGTGGAGTATTTTTCTTGACAGTTCACTTCCTGACAGATTATCCCTTCAAACCACCACATTATGTTTACAGCAACAGTTTGTCAACCAATTATTAACAGTAATGGCAGCATTTATCTTGATATGCTATGGACATAGTTGTTTCCAGCACTAAGCTATTTCAGGACTACTTTTGTCCATCTGTTATGTGGAGTGAACCTGATCTAGATGATCCTTTAGTGCCTGTGATGGCAGGGATCTACAGAATGGAGAAAAGCAGAACAGCTTTGGAGTGGATTTGGAAGTAAGCAATCCAGTTTTAAAAATTACTGGTTAAGCCCTAGAAATAAAGGTACAGGAATTTTTTAAAAGTCCTTTTGATTTCCATTTGACTGCTTTCTATGAGGCCACGCCTCATCTTTCCTTGTGCTTCCTGGTTACCTGAGACAGCAGTGCTGTGTCTGAACAACACAACTGAGATACTTGATTTCAATGTATCAACACAGACTCCTGGCAGAGAAGTGTGTGTGTGTGATACAAGCTACTTCTTAATCGTATTGGCAAGTTTGAAGGGAAGGAGGGAAAAGGCTGCCCTCTTTCAGTTTTTTAGCAGTCTGTATGTTTAATTTTGTGTAGCTGAACATCCTCTAGGATGTGGTTGCACTTTAAGCTTGATAGTTAAGCTTTCTTGGGTGGCAGGACATGTGGTCATGTCTTTGTGTGAATGAGCAGCTTTCAGTAAAAGTGAAAAACCTTCAGCAAGAGTCTCTGTGAGGGAAGAACAGTTTAATATCACATCTGCTGTCTTTTCAGACTGAAAACATTCCTGTGGTAAGAAGACCTGATAGGAAAGACTTGCTTGCATACCTAAATGGGGAAACATGTGAGTGATGTGTTCTTTTGACTTGGACACAGTGCTCCTTACTGCTTTGTATTTATGGCACATGTGAGGGGTAGGAGGGGAAGGTTGGGTAACAATAGGCAGTTTGCATCTTAACTGAATGTGCTGAAACTTCTCAAACAAAGTTCTTACTTCTTGTGTTTTTAATTGTGTTCTGAAATTAACTGTTTTGCTTAGACAGGAGCTGCATTTCTATATGCATGTTTAGAAGTGAACATTATTACTACTATTAACCTACTTTGGTTAATAATTATGTGTTAGAATGCTTAGCATGTATGTTTGTTCCTTCTCTAGACTCCTTTTTTTTCTTGAATGCAAGAAATGTGTGGGGTGAAATCTTCAGTTTAATAAAATGTATTAAATCACTGCTTTGTCAGTCTGGCAGATTTGCCTAGCACTTCATCATCTTAAATTTTTTGTTAACAATAGTCAGAGAAAAGTGGTCTCTGAGAAAAAGAGAAATATCACCTCTGTAAGGTACTCTGTTTCGTAGGTGGTCTTTAAATTTTAAGTATCCCAGAGTATGAGATTATTTCTGTAATATGATTGAAATCACTTATATATATATTTTAAAGGGATCAACAGGTTGTCTTTAAAAAAAAAAGAACTAGATAAACCAGTAGGTCTTGATTCTTGGTGCTAACTCTCATTGTCACCCTGTTTTCTTTTATGAGTGGTATATAATATTGATTAATTTATGTTGGGATGGACCAGAAGAGGTCACCTGGTTCAATCCCCTTTTCAAAGAAGGGGCAAATGACCCCGAGCAACCTGATTTAACTTTACGTTTAGTCAGGTTCTGAATATCTCCACTCCACTAGTCCCAGCGTTTGACCACCTTTGCTACCTAATATGTAGAGTTTCCATCGTTGAGGTTCATCTGTTGTCCTTCTTTCTTTTATACCCAAATATTATTGCAAATATTTTCTATTTAAACTTGTTTAAATGTTCTGTTTGAGTGCAGCAACCTCATCAAGCATAGACAGAAGTGCTCCACTTGAAATTGGTCTTCAACGATCCACTCAAGGTACAATTTAACTAAAAAATAACTTTGAGGTTTATTTTATAAAAATCTACTACAATCTTGCATTTTTAATGTCCTCTTTTTTCTTGTAGTTAAAAGAGCAGCAGATGAAATATTAGCAGAAGCAAAGAAACCAAGAATAGAGGTAATGACAGTGACCCTCATCAGTACAAATTGGGGGTGGAGGTAAATTACAGTGTTGATGTATTTTTGTAGGAGTTCCATTGGGTTACCTGTCCTTTGGTGTACACAGTGCTTCTGTTCATGTGAATGGGAACTAGAAGGCATTAGAAGTTAGAATTGAAGAATTGTGGTTCTTGAGAGGAAACTTCCAATAGCTCTGCACTTGCAAATATGAAGAAAATACTTCTGAATAGCTTTAATTCTAGCTGTATTTATATTTGAAAAGAGAGTGCACAAGAACTTAAACATGACTGTTCCTTCCAGGATGAAGAGTGTGTGCGCCTCGACAAGGAGCGCTTGGCAGCTCGGCTGGAAGGGCATAAAGAGGGCATCGTGCAAACGGAGCAGATCAGGTGGGATTACTTTTCCTTATGCATAATGCCTAATTACAGGATGGAGAGCAATTCTTGTGCAGTTCAAAGCAGCCAGTTTTACTTCTGTCTAGCAGCTCTCAGTGGAAATTTTCCTCTCTTTGATACTCTCGATAATGTTCGAGGAGTCAGACCTTGAAACACTTATGACAGTGCAGATTTGAGGCATTTATGAAATCCATAAATACAGTTATCCACATGAAAAATACGTATTTTGAGTGACTTCTTCCTGTCTCTTATATAAGTGTGCTTAAAAGGAAACTATAGGAAAAAAAATTTGAATGTGGCATGATTAGAAAACATAAGAATAAAAAAAAAAAATCAATAAGTACATGTGATTTTGTATAAACTAATAATTTGGATGCTACCTTGAGTGTATCACAACTTTGCAAGGCTGCAGTGAGGATTACTAAGTATTGTTTGAATTAGTTTGTGTTTTCTAGTTACCAATTCTTTTAATGCTGAATGTAAAAGACTGCCCCTTTAAAGTACAAATATTTACAGACTGAGAGTTTCAACTCCATGCTTGACCCTGCTGTGAACCAAGTAGCAACACAAAGAAGTTTCCTTTCCAATAACATAGTTATAAAGGAGAACACTTCACAACCAGTACTTGCATTAATTTTTTCCTGTATTCTCAATGAAAAAACAACCCCATGTAATAGTGAATTTGGTATTGACAGTTAGTATTGTGCAATTCAGTCTTTATCTTTTCTTCTTCAGCTCACCTGCAAAACAGTAGGTCTCACAGGCAACCCAATTTGGTGTTTACAATTAAAAGCAAACACACATAGGTGTTGCACTCTTGGGCTCTCTCAAACCTAGGTGGACAAGGTTACCACCATCTGTTGTTTGCTGGCCTGCATAGTCTGAGAAGGCACCACATCTTCCAAGGGACCAAGTCCACATAACTACACCTCAGCCAAGATTTAGATTAATGCTTTGAAAGCTTCAGAGCAGTCAGGGTTCGGTTGACTGGACACAAAATTGTAATCCGCTAAAAATAACAGGGGACTGAAATTCAGGTGTTGGTCCTGATGCTTGACATTTGGATTCTCTATTTTTGTTTGGTATGGTTGGGATTTTTGGATGGTCTTTGTGTTAGTACTGTGAGTCTTTTGTCACAAATTGGATTCGCATGCCCAGAGTAGCAATGTCAAGCCCATCTAATATTTCAGTGTATATATAAGGTGACTGTTTTGTGGTTTATAGCATAGCCTTAAACTTTGGCAGGATGAAGTTACTCATTCACAAATTCTTTCAGAATTGTTTGTGCAATTATTCAGTCTCTACTGTTATTTTTGCTCATTTAGGTCCTTGTCTGAAGCTATGTCAGTGGAAAAAATTGCTGCTATCAAAGCCAAAATCATGGCAAAGAAAAGATCCACTATCAAAACTGATCTGGATGATGACATAACAGCTCTTAAACAGAGAAGTTTTGTTGATGCTGAAGTGGATGTAACTAGAGATATTGTCAGCAGGGAGAGAGTATGGAGGACAAGAACTACAATCTTACAAAGCACAGGCAAGGTAATGCTCTAGATATGAAACTGGGTTTTATGATCCCTATGACAAACTGCATTTTCTGTATCTAATTTATTAATCAGGGATGACAGGGGGATTATGCTCAGTATTCCGTGTAAAGGTGGGCTTGCAGGGCTGTTGGCACAGTGACAAAAGAGTTTGTCCTTATCACATTACAGTAAATCTAAATTGCTTCTCTAACTACTTGCTTCAGCCATTTAAAAGATAGTAAGTAATCACGTAATTACTCTTAACCAAAACTGGCTTGAGCCCTGCAGCGGGGGGTGCTTCGTGAAATTACTTGTGGAGTGGAAACAGTACACAGTGGAGAGTAATTGATAGAGCAATGCAGGTACATTGAAAGTCCAAAGGCCTCTAAGTTGTGGAAAACACCAAAGAAGTAAGGAGGAAAAATGCTGGAATGAACAAAACCAGAAAGTGTTACCATGAAGAGGTTTTTGTCCCTTTTGGCTGCACTTGGTTATGTGGTATTCTGAACGTGGTTGCAAGCACAGCTGGCAGCTTGCTCTCTTTGGACAGTAAGGCTTTCTTTATTGCAAAGCTACTTGGCACTAAATTTCTCAAGGGAAGCAGTAAGTCAATTTCTAAAAGATTTAAGAGTCTGTTTTCCTGAGGTTTTTGTCAAACTGCATTCTTTGCCTTCACTACTTCTTTTAAGTATTGTCACAGGAAAACAATGTTTAGAAGTAAATGAGCTCTCAGTCTTCATTTGTCTTATTTTTAACAGTATTTTACATAGCACTCAACTTTCCAGTATTGTCCCAGGGCATTAGTGGTAGAATAATTTAATTCATGAATTATGGGGTAATTACTGGGTATGTGGCACATCTCTCTGTGTCACCTACAGAGTGAGAGTTGCTTCCTTGATCCTGGGAGATTTGTAGCAGCCTTGCTGCTGAGCACCTGATAAATTGGTAAAAGCTTTGATGTTTGTCATTGGAGAGGTTTGTACTGAAGGAATCTACATAGCTCTTCTTACTTTTGTGAATCATTCATGGCATTCCTATCTCTGCTTTTCTTCCAAGTGAAATTGCAAAGACAGTAGGGAAGAGGTGAATGTTTTTGTTGTAGCACCCCTGTAGTAACAGTGAGATGAGGTAGTGATTTTAAACAAAACATGACAGAGGGAGAAGGATGAGAAACAAGAGATGAAGTTTGTTCTTGGACTCTAGCATGCAACTGCTGTGAGCAGCCTGATGAGTGTATGGGCATAACAGTAAATTTTCTGTTTCGGTTTGTGCAGGGTTGCAGGAACATTCTTGATAGCTTGGACAGAAATCACCGAGTGTTAATGTTTATATTTTCCAACAAATAGCAGTGAGAGTAAGTAGATGGGGAAACATCACATGTTACTGAAGACTGTGATTTATCCCAAAACAGCTCAGGTTTTTCACGTGTGCATTGGTTGGGAGGGTTTTTTGGTGTGTGTTTGGGGTTGTTTTTTGTTTTTGGGGTTTTTTTTTTTCCTTTTTTTCCCTTTTTTTTCTATTTCAAGAACCTTTGTGAAGACTTTGTTAAAAGTTATGGAGAAACTCAGATACATTGTCTAAGGCAAATAATTTCTTCCTTTCTCTCCTGTTTCTTTTAAAAATTTTGATCAGGGAAGCATGATACTGCTCTGCAAATGCTGCTTTGTCTCTTCTGTGTGATACTTGGACTGCTGACGAGCCTCGTAGTTCTTTTAATTGTAGGTTTTCACTGTCTGCTTGGTATGGGTTTATCTTCAGTCTCTTGACTCCTCCTAGAGTATTAAAAACCAAAATTGGCTTTAGCAGTGCATACCTTTTTAATATCTGAATTCCTTGGGAAGTCCTGGGTGAATGGCAACAAAACGTGAACACTCCTAAGTGTAAATTTTGTTGTTTCTTTGCAAAAATTGCTTCAGTCTAAGGCTGTTTCTCAAGCTCTTTTCTACAGAGAAACACTCCTGTGTGTGTGGGTTTTCCCAGTGTTCTCTGTAGTAAACTAAGATGCAGACCCAGCTTAAGGTGCAAAAAGGAAACACTAGGAAGATCAGGCCACAGTACAAAAAAAATCTCTTGACCTTTTCAGCTTACTAACAGGTTTCTTCTAGTTTTGATATGTTTGAAGAAAATATTGATTTCTCCAGCAATATGCTCCTCCAAATTTGTCATAGATGCCAATAATATTAACTGTATTTCTGAAGCATTTACTGTTTCTCCTTTTGGACATGCTTCCCAATTCTGAAGTTTGCTGTATAGAACTGTTCCAGGATTTTTTTTTTTTTAAGTCTCCAGTGATGTAGTGTTCTTTTTTAACATTTTAAAAAGTTCTCAGGATACTTGTATTCTGTCCTTTTACCTGCTGCTTTTATTGCCAGCATCTTCATTGTCACAAGTCTCCACTGAAATTACAGTGATAGATTTTTTTTTTTCCTGGCTGTGAGGTTTTTTTAGTTTATGAGAATGTGTAATTTGAGAATGATACTTCTGTTGTAGAAGGTTCTTCGGCAGCTGTGTAATTCCCAGTTTATTTGACCCTTAAGACTTCTGTAATGCATCACACAGGTCCCTTATCTCTGTGACCTCTCTGTTACCCTCTTTTGATCAGATGTTGCATTGATCCCTGGATGTCTTTTTACTGATTGTGTGAGGTTTCTATTGTTTGTAAAATCAGACATTTCAGTTCACCTGACGCCTTTTGGTTTTAAGATTTCTACATTTATCTGCTTGCTTATTTTTGTTTTGCTTAAAACTTTTTGTTGAGTTTTTTTTCCGTAGTTTTCTGTATGATTATTATGTAGTTCTACCTCTCTTGGAGAGTCAGTGTTTGATTTAATTCCTAATAGATGACTCATCCTGCTCTCTGTTTTAAATATTTGTTGACTTTCCCCAAGTCTGTAGTGTAGTCTTCTAGATTGTTATGAATAATGTGGCATTTTTATGTGATCATTTTTCAGAACCACATTGCATCTGTGTAGTATAAGGATTTTTTTCCTTCTCATAGTAACTTAATTTTAGAACTCTTTGACAGTATATATTGATTAAAGTAATTTAATTTCAGCAAGAGTTTTGAATCCATACATAGACTATTTGCTATCATAAGTGTGTGAAATGTTACATTTTGCATCAATGCTCTGCACAGGTTTCAGTTGTGTGCATGTTTTTAGATAGATGTGAGGCTGTTTTATAAAACAAACCATTGAACACCTAGAAAAAAATCTGTGTTTATACTGAAATTTATTCTTTCCTTTCACATCCTTCCTCTAGCTTTCTTTCCTAAAATCCTTTTGTTTTTATAATCTTCTGTAGCAGGCAACAGCAATCTTTTCTGAAGGAAAAACTTCGGCATTTCATCTCTACTGGAAATGTATTTGGCACTTGAATTTTTCCTGTGGGAACAAATTAAAGTAGACTAAGCAGGAATTTCAGCATTCACAAGTGTATTTGGAGAGTGTGTTTTTGTCTGTGATTGCTGGTGTACTTGATTTCTATTTCGTTATTTATTTTTAATCTCCCAGATTGCTCAGAACTATTTCTTAGATAAGCAGCAAGGTAACTGAGGGGGCTGTGTTGAACATGATCTACTTGTTTGTAGAGAAATCTTAAAGCTGGAGTCTTGAGATGCACTGATACTGGCCTTGTGGGTTTGTAGCTTTTTGAAATGAACCAGTGTTCTGATATGAGCAGCTCTGAGCATTTCAGATGTTCTTCTAAAACAAGAGAAAACCTTTCATCCTTTTCGTTGTAGATTGTGGTGGATTGACCTTGGTTGGATGGGTGACAGGTGCCCACCAAGCTGCTTCCCTCCTCAGCAGGATGGCTGGGAGAAAATAAGATGGGAAAAAATATGTGGGACAAGATAAAGGCAGTTTAATAAAAACAAAGGATGTGTGGGGAAGCAAAGGAGGACAGAAGATGTATTCTTCATTTCCCATCAGCAGGAAATGTCTAGCCACTTTCTGGGGAGCAGGGCTTGGGTACATTTAGCAGTTGCTCCAGAAGACAAATATTGTAACAAGAAATGCCCCTCCTCTTCCTTGTATCTTCTACTTTTGAGCAGATGTCATGTGATGGGAAATATCCCTGAAGTCAGCTGTCCTGGCTGTCTGTCCTCTCAGGATCCTGCCCAGCCCCAGCTGACTGGTGAGGAGGGGGTGCTGGAGACAGCCTTGGTGCTGAGCCAGCACTGCTCAGCAGCAGCCAAAACACTGGGCTGTTATCAGCACCTTTCTGGCTACCAAGGCACAGTGCAGGACTACCAGGGCAGCTAGGACAGAATTAACTCCACCTCAGCCAGACTGAGTTCATGGGAAAATGCTACAGATTATTGCTAAAACTTTAGATTTTGGCCTGCACTCTTCAGTTATATTTTCTCACAGTTGCAAGTATATTAGAATTATATTTTCTCAAGTGAACTCTAATGCTATGTACAAGGAAAGAACATAATCCGGCCTGTCAAAGGTATGGGAAGTCTTAAAGGTTATAGCACATAACCTTTCTACATCTCTTGAGCTGAGAACAGTAGCTGCACACTCCTGATGTAGGTTGCATTGTCCAGGCAGGCACATTTACACATCTGTGAGCAGCTGGCCCAGCTTTGGTGCATTTCTCAGCTTTTAGCGTATCTGTAGATATTTTTTCCTCCCTGAGCCTTGTGTAAATCTTCCGAAGACATTGCCAGGCACTGGGAGTCTAGAGTGACCTATGTGGCATCTTAACATTGCTGCCTGCCTGGAGACAGTCCAGGGAAAAACACTGAAGTAGAACCATGTAAGTTGGACAGGAGAAATTGGCTTTTGAGGTATCCATATTTCTAATGGAATTAGGTGTGTATAAAATCGAAGAATGATAGGATGTGGGCTCTTTCTGCAGGTATCTATTTCTAATGGAAAAAGTATTAAGACTTAGTATGGGATCAGAGCTAGGTGGATCTGAGTCTCTGTAGTTTCATGATCTCTACATAATGAAATTGTATCTTTTTGTAAATGTAATCTTGTTCCTTTAAGTGTATATTACTTAGAAGGTCAAGGTTGAAACATTGAAGCAATGGTCTGGTTTTTTTTTATTGCTCGTTCTTCACTCCTGCAGAGAGGTGAATTCGATTCTCTTGCAGTCTGGGTAGTTAAACTTTCCCTGCCTGATATACAAAAAAA